>CM026389.1:19218871-19325305 GCA_014843695.1 Archivesica marissinica | reverse complement strand
GTTCTGACAGAATGATAAAACAATGATTCGGTGTAGTAATCAATGCTATAATTATGTGCACACATTTTATAATTGACCAATTAGCACAATCAGTGCTAAATTCCGATGTGCAATTTTGATCTTGATAATAGCAGTAGGCCCCTATCCGGTCGGCGGTCTCTGTGATGTACCAGTAGTCGATTAGTTGTTGATTACTCCCAATAAACAGTGTGACACGCTTAAATTTGATTGCTGTGTTTGCTAGAAAAGAATGACTATATGGGGTCAGTCGGTGTTTTTATAGATGCATTGTTTTTAAAGCAGCTGTCTGGTATTTTGTGGTTCATATACACACTTTTAGATTTGTCCAAGGATTTTGAAATGGGTTGCATTTAACGTCGATCACCAGGATGTCGACTAATTGTGTACTATAACTAACCCACACACCAAAGCTACACATTTTCAACATCATTAAAACAATTTTAAACCCGTATTTTCGATCAAATTCACGCCTTTTCAAATTTGTCTACTCGTTACTAGTTTGTCTAATATGCATTGTTTGTCTAACAAGATGGCGGCGATAAGCCGTTGCCGGGGGTGTACGCAAATGGTGCGATGCGATTGGCTAACGCCAGCTATCAATCAAAATCGGCAGAAAGGTCAATTAACAGTCTTTCAGATGGGACTTTAAACCGAGGTCTCATGTCAGTGCTTTACACTGTGCACGTAAAAGAACCAGAGGAGTCTCTGGAATGGGTCAATGTCTGTATCATTGCACTATCCTCCAAACATCTAACATGATTAGTCTCTTCAGGAGGCGGCGCTCATATGGCCAACCAGTAGCGACGATAAATAAACGTAAAACACCACCACACGCACTATGTCCAATCTTAAGTTCCTATCGAAGACAGAACATTCCCGCTTTGTTTATTAAATGATTTTTTTCTTAACAGCCAGTATTATACAGTATATCCAAATAATCTACTATACACGCCCTAATCAGCTAATATGCCTACATTTCACGAACTTTTCTCGACTGGCAATTTTAAATTACCCAGAAAATATCACCATTTCCCAGCACAATTATTGATCACTTTAAAACAATTGGCTAGCATGTACATACCTTGAGAACAATGCTTCGGTAATCTTATTATCACAGCAACAATAATCCAAAATATAACGCACTCGTCCATATAAACACATTGAAATGTGAATGGAAATCCGACAGCTACACCTCACTTTCATAAGTAATAATACTCTGTGGCCAATTATAAATCCAGACACGTGTGTCTGTCAGTTTTTCCCGCGTTCGAACCTAAAATCCGTGAAGCTCGTGCAACGCGTGCCATTTGCACTACGAACTGTCTCGCGCTACATACATATATGAATGGACGCACGTGCATGATATCAGCTGACCTAGTCGTTTACTATGACCGTAGTATTAACTCTACATGCCACACGAATAATGATATGAAACGTGTCTACCTTCTGGAATATTATAGCATTTCTTGTTTTGTATAAAAAATGTAACTATGTTCCGTTATTAAATCTCGAATATGTATGTTTATACAAGCACAGGGTTGGATAGACATGTACATATTTAGGATAACTTGAAATTGTGCTTACATATAGAATGGTGGAACCTATGCTCGGCGTAAATCCCACGTATATGACCAGTATCAAATGTTAATTGCACTTGCCGTATATTATTATTTTCTTAAGTCGTGAAAACAACTTTCAAAAAACTCTTGTTGACAGTTTTAGCGTCATCACGTGACCTTGCTGCTCAATACAGCTATCGCAACGGTGTCGAGTCGGCACCCGTTTATATGGGGAACTCGAGACTTTAGGGCAGCTATGCACGGCATACTTGTTATGTTTTATTTATCCACCATAACTTGTTGAATATCTTACTTTGATATAGTACATCATTGAATAAAACATTTATTGGTCTTAATTAGAAATGGTAGAGAAACTATTTTTCGGATTAGGTGCAGATTTTTTTAATTCGGATAGCTACCTGAATTGCTCATACATCGGTTTCGGTGGAAATATTCTCCCAATGATTTGTTTGTTTATATTCCTCTGCTGGACGAGTCGCGTGACGGGTTTTATTTCAGATAACAAAGATCGAATGCCACGCAATTTCAGAAATATGTATGCACATTACTGGTTTTATTTCAGATAACAAAGATCGAATGCCACGCAATTTCAGAAATATGCATTCACAGTACTGCTGGTTTTGTGTGATTATTTCAGAGTCCGGAAGCTCAACCAAGATTATCATTAATACTATATTGCTGCAGTGAATGTAAGGCTGAGATAGTTCAGAGGCAGATTGAAGACCACAAGTGGTACATGAAGAAACCCAAACCACCCGATCTTGCATCCGAATTGATGAGAATGGACGAGACATTTCGACAACTTACAAACGAGATTAGAGATGCTACGGAGAAGGTATGACAATACTTCTACTTGGTGAATCAGAGTTGCCCATCTAAGTAAATTCGCTACTCGACCCCACTCGCATTACATACCGCTATCTGTTTTCTTTATGACAAATCCTCTACTCGATACCACCCGCATTACATACCGCTATCTGTTTTCTTTATGATAAATCCGCTACTCGACACAACCCGCATTACATACCGCTATCTGTTTTCTTTATGACAAATCCTCTACTCGATACCACCCGCATTACATACCGATATCTGTTTTCTTTATGATAAATCCGCTACTCGACACCACCCGCATTACATACCGCTATCTGTTTTCTTTATGATAAATCCGCTACTCGACACAACCCGCATTACATACCGATATCTGTTTTCTTTATGATAAATCCGCTACTCGACACCACCCGCATTACATACCACTATCAGTTTTCTTTATGATAAATCCGCTACTCGACACCACCCGCATTACATACCGCTATCTGTTTTCTTTATGACAAATTCGCTACTCGACACCACTCGCATTACATACCACTATCAGTTTTCTTTATGATAAATCCGCTACTCGACACCACCCGCATTACATACCGCTATCTGTTTTCTTTATGACAAATTCGCTACTCGACACCACTCGCATTACATACCGCTATCTGTTTTCTTTATGACAAATTCGCTACTCGACACCACCCGCATTACATACCGCTATCTGTTTTCTTTATGACAAATTCGCTACTCGACACCACTCGCATTGCATACCGATATCTGTTTTCTGTATGATAAATCCGCTACTCGACACCACTCGCATTACATACCGATATCTGTTTTCTTTATGATAAATCCATTACTCGACACCACTCGCATTACATACCGATATCTGTTTTCTTTATGATAAATCCGCTACTCGACACCACCCGCATTACATACCGCTATCTGTTTTCTTTATGACAAATCCTCTACTCGACACCACTCGCATTACATACCGATATCTGTTTTCTTTATGATAAATCCGCTACTCGACACCACTCGCATTACATACCGATATCTGTTTTCTTTATGACAAAACCGCCACTACGCAATTGTTAAAGTGTGTGGAAGCCGAAGGCATCCACGATAACTTTAAACACGCCCAATGTCGTTCGTTCATACCCCGATGGAAACTATTAACCCGCGATTCGTTACTTAGATTTACAATAATTATTCTTTTCAATGACACAAAGACAAATGTGGCACACTTTACATTTAAAATGTATTCAGTACATATTTGCGACTAACCGTGTGGCGAAACTGGTACATAGACCATCCATGGAACAGCGTAAACTGTAAGACACGCCTTTTCTCGCGCGGAACGCTGCATAACACTGCAAAAGCCCGTAACTTAGAATGAGCATGTCAGCTGCATATCATTAGTGAGGAAATTCATATGAACATAGATACAATCAGGACATATACGTTCATCATAATGATGTAAATATGCACTCATGAACAGAGCAAGCTATCGTTATCGCACATGGATAGAGGCACTCATGAACAGAGCAAGCTATCATTATCACACATGTATAGTGGCACTCACGAACAGAACAAGCTATCATTATAACACATGGATAGAGGCACTCATGAACAGAGCAAGCTATCATTATCACACATGGATAGCGGCACTCATGAACAGAGCAATCTATCATTATCGCACATGGATAGCGGCACTCATGAACAGAGCAAGCTATCATTATCACACATGTATAGCGGCACTCATGAACAGAGCAAGCTATCATTATCGCACATGGATAGCGGCACTCATGAACAGAGCAAGCTATCATTATCACACATGGGTAGTGACACTCATGAACAGAGCAAGCTATCATTATCGCACATGGATAGTGGCACTCATGAACAGAGCAAGCTATCATTATCGCACATGGATAGCTGCACTCATGAACAGAGCAAGCTATCATTATCGCACATGGATAGCTGCACTCATGAACAGAGCAAGCTATCATTATCACACATGGATAGCGGCACTCATGAACAGAGCAAGCTATCATTATCACACATGGATAGCTGCACTCATGAACAGAGCAAGCTATCATTATCACACATGGATAGCTGCACTCATGAACAGAGCAAGCTATCATTATCACACATGTATAGCGGCACTCATGAACAGAGCAATCTATCATTATCGCACATGGATAGCGGCACTCATGAACAGAGCAAGCTATCATTATCACACATGTATAGCGGCACTCATGAACAGAGCAAGCTATCATTATCGCACATGGATAGCGGCACTCATGAACAGAGCAAGCTATCATTATCACACATGGGTAGTGACACTCATGAACAGAGCAAGCTATCATTATCGCACATGGATAGTGGCACTCATGAACAGAGCAAGCTATCATTATCGCACATGGATAGCTGCACTCATGAACAGAGCAAGCTATCATTATCACACATGGATAGCTGCACTCATGAACAGAGCAAGCTATCATTATCACACATGGATAGCTGCACTCATGAACAGAGCAAGCTATCATTATCACACATGTATAGCGGCACTCATGAACAGAGCAAGCTATCATTATCACACATGGGTAGTGGCACTCATGAACAGAGCAAGCTATCATTATTACACATGGATAGCGGCACTCATGAACAGAGCAAGCTATCATTATCACACATGGATAGCTGCACTCATGAACAGAGCAAGCTATCATTATCACACATGGATAGCTGCACTCATGAACAGAGCAAGCTATCATTATCACACATGTATAGCGGCACTCATGAACAGAGCAAGCTATCATTATCACACATGGGTAGTGGCACTCATGAACAGAGCAAGCTATCATTATTACACATGGATAGCGGCACTCATGAACAGAGCAAGCTATCATTATCACACATGGATAGCTGCACTCATGAACAGAGCAAGCTATCATTATCACACATGGATAGCTGCACTCATGAACAGAGCAAGCTATCATTTTGTTGGGTTGTAGCAAGCTATCATTATCACACATGGATAGAGGCACTCATGAACATAGCAAGCTATCATTATCACACATGTATAGCGGCACTCATGAACAGAGCAAGCTATCATTATCACACATGGGTAGTGGCACTCATGAACAGAGCAAGCTATCATTATTACACATGGATAGCGGCACTCATGAACAGAGCAAGCTATCATTATCACACATGGATAGAGGCACTCATGAACATATTGCTTTCAGTGATCATTCGAGGAACTAAAATCCTGCCATGCACTGAAACAGACAAATATATTTAATTTATCGTTGCTATATGTTAGCGACTCCTCCTGTAGGGGGGGATTAGTCATGTTAAGGTTTTGAAGGATTGTTCATTATCCAGAGGCACCACTGGTTCTGTTATCTGTATGTACATGATGTAAAAGCACCAACTATGCCTTAGTTTAAAGTACCATCGAAAGACAATTATATAAACCCTGGGTAGTAGCCACTGCCAAACACATACTCATTCTTACGAGACTGACAACGGTCTCAGTTATCATCATTTATCACTCGACCTATAAGGAGTGAACTGACGGCCCAATCGGCGTGCTAGATCACTTACCCAGTCAATTTTTAATTTTCAAATTGTAAGCATGTTGTTGCTGATAGTAAATGAGCACGTTTATGTGTTATAGATATACACCGCAAATATGGCAGATCCTGTAAAAATGTCGGAAGAAATAGCAGACGATGTGGATGGTAAATGTGTCTTGAAACTTGTTTCCAATATGCAAACATTCAGCATACATGGCCAAGGACAAGGGCAGCTAGAGATGTTGAAGGTATACCCACATTCTGTTGAAAATACAATAAATAAATGTCCCCACATTTCACAGGCATAACCCAATGTAATGTAACGTTACGGTTAGCAATTGCAATTATAAAATTCAGTATCAACACTTGGCTTATGACTGGAGGATACTGATGTAATCTGTCAAATCACTGTGATTTGTGTTATATAATGTGTTACGTTATTCACTTACACGTGACAGACGGATATGTAGGTCAGTTGTAATACGCTGGACTGGTAATCCAGGGATCGCAGGTTCGATCCCACGTCTCACCCTAATAAAATTAACAGTCTTTCAGATTGGACTTTAAACCTAGTCTCGTGTCGATGCTGTACACCGTGCACGGAAAAGAACCAGAGGAGACTCTGGAATGGGTCTCTGTGCGTGTTTTACGTTTATTTATCGTCGCTACCGGTTGCCCATATAAGCGACGCCTCCTGAAGAGATTAGTCATTTTAGAGTTCTGGAGGATAGTGCATCAATGGGCCTCTGTCTGTATCATTGCACCTCGCTTCTTCTGTTCTTTCAGTTACTCACAGGTTTTGAAGTGTTAGATGCTATACTATACATTCCATCATACTTTTGTTTTTTAACGTTTCTTAGAAGTATGAAGAGAGGTGAATCAGTTCTTAGTAAGTTGTTTCTCCGGAAATACTCGAGTGCGGTGTGTTAATGTGAGCAAATACAGATGCACTGATGTGATTAGTGTTAAATTGCACTATCCTCCAACAATCTAAAGTGACTAATCTCTTCTGGAGGTGTCGCTCATATGGGCAACCGGTAGCGACGATAACTAAACGTAATCCAATAACATAATAAAACAAACATATTGAGATTCTGGAAACTTGTTCCTAATGGAGGTGACCACTAACACAGGTTTGAATGTAATATATTTCTTTAAAATAGGTTGCTTTGTATGGTTTCTGGCCTGGTACCTGTAGCGCCTACACACCAATAGTGCCATACTGTATATGTTATATTGTGTGTTTGTATTTGATGAAATAAAATCTACTCTACAGTCAAACCGGTCTTAAGCAGCCAGCCAAGGGAGTCAATGAAAGTGGCTGCTTAGCACAAGTAGCTGCTTAATAGAGGTCAAATATATAATAAAACAACCAATTGGGAATCTGGAAACTGGCTGTTTAATACAGGTTGGCTGCTTAATGGAGGTGACCACTAACACAGGTTTGACTGTATATATAGACGAGTCAGTAATCCAGTGGTTCACATGTTCAACAACAACAACAACAACAACAACAACAACAACAACAACAACAACAACAACAACAACAGCAACAGCAACAGCAACAGCAACAGCAACAGCAGCAGCAACAGCAACAACAACAACAACATATAGTATTTACTTGAAAATCATAGCATGTAACCTTGATCTGTTACAGGAAAATGCAAACGAAAAACTACGAACATATTGCAACCTGTTTGGAGAGTTAACCACAATTCTGAAAGAAAGCAGCGACAATCTGCGCATGTCCCAATTAGTACAGAACTATTTTAAAGTAAGTCGCAGCTTTTTCTCTTGTTTCTCAGTAAACTCATAATAGAAAAATGAGTTGATAGAGTGCATAGATCACTTTGAATCATTTATGAAAATTGCTGGCATTGAAAAATGGAACGCTCATAATTTCGCCGATATGCTTTTATAGCACAATTAATGCGATTTATATACATTGCACATCACACAAGGTAGAAGTCGTGATATCGCAGTGGATGCACATTCGCTTCAGGTGGAAAGGTCCGGAGTTCGAGCCCCCGCTGGAGCCGTTACGATTGTGCTCTTAGGCAAGGCATTTAAATTCCACGTTGCCTCTTCTCTCTCCCTCGTGGCGATGGATGAAGTTGTAAGAACTTGTTTCGCAATCGAGCTAAAATAAATGTGTATAAACTAAAACATTGGCAAGATGCGCTCCGTGTTGCTATGTGGTCTCTCATACGAGAGCGTAATGCATTGCGAATGGGGTATTGGATGATTAACGTATCGGACAGTTCGTAATTTATTGAAGACAGTCTTTATCACAGGTTGGACTGTATTAAGTTAGAGTTGCTTAAGTTTCAAGTCATTGTCAACCTTTAACCTCTAATCTAGAGTTCGAGCCCCGCTCGCTGGAGCCGATTCGAGTGTGCCCTTATATGTCACTTCTCCACCTCGTGGCGATGGATTCCAGCAGGATTGAAGTATGGGGTGTGATTAATATAAGTTGTAAGAACTTGTTTCGCAATTAAGCTAAATTAAATTTGTATAAACTAATCACGGGACTGTATTCGCTACAACATATTTACGACAATGATTCCTTTTACGACAATCGTATCTGTAACCGTGTGGTCTCGAAAGCGAATAGACTAATGTTGTAAGAGCTTGTTTCGCAATCAAGCTAAAATGAATTGTGTTAACTAATCTAGGACAATCGTAAAATGCTTAAATCGTCGATTTTGTCAGAAGGAACTATTTGCGCAATTCAAATATTCATACACCAAGAAACAAGCCGCCCTTCCTTTGCACAATATGACAAGTTGTGCTTGTTCTTTGTGTTTTTACGTTTATTTATCGTAGCTACCGGTTACCCATATGAGCGACGCCTCCTGAAGAGATTAGTCATTTTAGATTTTTGGAGGATAGTGCAATGATACAGACAAAGACCCATTCCAGAGTCTCCTCTGGTTCTTTTACGTGCATGGTGTAAAGCACCGACACGAGACCTCGGTTTAACGTCCAATCTGAAAGACTGTTAATTTTATTATGGTCAGACTGGGGATCGAACCTGCGATACCTGGATTATCAGTCCAGCGTGTTACCACTGGACTACAGATCCGTGCTTGTTCTGTGGCTCAAATTGTGTTTTATTTTCATTGCGTGTTGTATGAGCGTGTTGGGTTTGGATTTGAAGATTATATCTGATACAGAGTGTTGAAGTTGACGCTGAGTTGATTTGTTTGTTTTCCCTTTTTTCCAGGCAAAGAATGCGTTTTATGTGGAGACAATGTCAAGGTTGGCAAAACTGACAAAACAGTGAACAGTTCGTTGGAGATAGTGCTTGCGAAATAAGAAGAAGAGAAGAAGAAGAATCGTTTATTAAGACACAAACATAAACAGTGTATGGTCTACAAACAAATGAATATAATAATACTAAATACTAACCAATCAATCTTGTATTGCATGTGTAAATCTCTGACATACATTACCCATTTATATATACATATAAGGTATTATTAGAAGTGTGCTTACTAATTGGAGCTTTTAAATGTTTAATATATTAATAATGTGGATTATATTGGAGGATAATCTCAAAACATCCTAAAAGTATAATTCAAGGGATTAGTGCAAAACTACTGCAACCCCTTCACTGTATCCATGTGGTTACACTAAAAACGCACCAAGCACTCGATTTGAATTAAATTGAAGTGTATGCAGTTAATTGAAGGTTCGTTTTAGCTCAAATGTGTAACACAGTATATATTTTCTTAAAATGTGTTAAATTTCTAAACATGCTTTAGGTAATAAGTAAATATCGGTTGAAGAAAAGTTTATATTCTTACATACTATATTGCTTTCATACTTCACACATACTCATTGACACAGCTTATGGTCAAAGTGGAAATACTCTCTGTAAAAACGTTGAAAATTGAAACTTGCTTCTACCTACATGTTGGCAAGGTACGAGCGTTCTGATTGGATTATTAGAATGTAACAAGATGTTTTTTTATATATGAAGAATAACCATAATCCAATCAGAACGCTCGTTTCAACGCTCGTATCAACGTGAATTTAGAATTTTTCAAAACAAATTGAAAATGCTACGAAATCTCTTTTTGACGTACATTTTTGCCGAATAAACCTACACATTAGTGGAAACACATTTTATTGATAATGTTATTCACAGTTAAAACTCTCCCGTCGAAGATTTTTTTTTGTTGCTGACAGAACCCATGTCCTAGTACGGAAATGTGACCTGCTATGGCCAATGTTTGTGGCAATTGTTTGCAAAGTATACATGCATGCAGCTTAAAGTTGTGTTTTATTTGAAGAACAATATAAAGACTCGGGATAGGCGTTATATTTGGACAGCTTTGTACAAAATTGTCTCGGATAGGGCCATTTTACTGATCGATGCGAAATCTGACATCCCACAGAGTAGAATCCCTGTACTTAAATATATATACTAGTACCCCCAAACGTGCCGAATCCCTGTGGATAAAGGCACCATATAACCTTTTATTTTCATTTAAAACATTTTGGATCAAAGAGTGAAGTATAAAAATCGCGTCCGTACTAGATCGTCCCTTGCGAAATCCGAATTGTGCATCCGAAATGATATCATGTTCGTCACAAAAATTGTTAATTCTAGCATTTAGGACACTCGTGAATAGCTTACCAAAATTACTTAGCAGAGTTATTCCCCTTTAGTTTTTTACATCAAAATCATCTCCTTTTTTATGAACTGGAACTATGAAGCCTTTCGTCCATGCATCTGGGAAGGTACCATTATCCATAATTATATTAAATATGTCGGTTATATGCCCTGCCAAAATGTCACTGCTTTCTATGAAATACTCATTTAAAATATTATCATCGGATGTGGTCTTATGCCTTTTTAATAATCTGATACATTTGGTAACTTCATCATATGTTATTGGACGGTCCAATTCTACAAATGCGTGGTCCGTGCTACAGGTATCAAAATCATGTAAGTCGTTAAAATTCTCGGCATCAGAGTTCCTGGTAGCATTTATATCGTCGAACAGCTGTGAAAAATGTGCTTTAAAATCATTCAGTGGGTATACTAGAGTTAACGCGTTTTTTATTAGACTTAAAATATTTCCAGAAGTCTTTGCGTTGTGAACGTCTTAAATGCTCAAAGGATGCGGTTTGTTTAAACTTGAAGCTGCGCTGTTTCTTTCTAAGTAATAATTTATAAGACCGCCTAAAACTCGCCAAATCAGTTCTGTTCTCGTCCGACTTATTATTATTGAATACATGCAGAGCATTTAAATAAACGATTGTGGGATTCGCGTTTACTGTTCAATAAAGTACTTTATCCACAGGCGTTTGAAGACTTAGCAATATATACATATCACACATATTTCTTATTTTTCCGAAACTACAATGCGAAAAACAAATTAAATTTAAAATTAAATTTAAAATTAAAATTTAAAATTACTTCAATCCGTGCTAAACATGTATTTGTCAGCCGGAATAGCTCAGTTGGGAGAGAATTAGACGGACTATCTAATGGTCCCTGCTTCGATCCCATATCGTTTTCGTAAATAATATGAATATGATATGCGTCTGTGAATGTCATTTAATTGATGAAATGACTTGATGAATAATGCATGTGATTTACTAAGATATAAGTTCGCGTTCGCTTCAGGTGCGAAAGGTTCGGAGTTCGAGCCCCACTGGAGCCGTTACGATTGTGCCCTTAGGCAAGGCATTTCAATTCCACGTTGCATCTTCTCTCTCCCTCGTGGCGATGGATTCCATCAGGAATGAGGTATCGAGAGTGCTTAATATAAGTTGTAAGAACTTGTTTCGCAATCGAGCTAACATAAATTTGTATAAACTAAGATATAAGTGTGTGTATGTGTTTTACGTCTATTTATCATCGCTACCGGTTGCATATGAGCGACGCCTCCTGAAGAAATTAGTTATTTTAGATCTTTGGAGGATAGTGCAATGATACAGACAGAGAAACCTCTTGTTCATTTACGTGCACGGTGTAGAGCACCGACACGAGACCACGGTTTAAAGTCCCATCTAAAAGACTGTTAATTTTATCAGGGTCAGACGGGGAATCGAACCTTCGATCCATGGATTACCAGTCCAATGTGTACAGATCCGTCTGTGAATAAATTGGACGGAATGTGCAAACCAAACGTCTTAGTACGTTCATCCACATATGTACGCCAGTTCCCAGGCTAAGGTACAGGGTAAATAAGCTCAACCATCATCATTATTAAGCTGTCACCTATGCTAAGCAGCCACTTTCTGAGATTCCCTTGGTGACTGGCTGCTTTAGACAGGTTTGACTGTAACTTCATATGTTCGGGAATGTATAACAACAAGCCGTATATTAAAGGAGCTCGTTGCAAGATGCCAAATGAATGAAACAGTAATACATTCTTCTAAGATGAACTAGTTTTAAGCTCCAGATATATGATATATATATATATATATCAACACAAGAATATGCTAACGATGATATATATATATATCAACACAAGAATATGCTAACGATGATATATATATATATCAACACAAGAATATGCTAACGATGATATATATATATATCAACACAAGAATATGCTAACGATGATGATATATATATATCAACACAAGAATATGCTAACGATGATATATATATATATCAACACAAGAATATGCTAACGATGATATATATATATATCAACACAAGAATATGCTAACGATGATGATATATATATATCAACACAAGAATATGCTAACGATGATATATATATATATCAACACAAGAATATGCTAACGATGATATATATATAATCAACACAGAATTGCTAACGATGATATATATATATATCAACACAAGAATATGCTAACGATGAATATATATATATCAACACAAGATATGCTAACGATGATATATATAAATCAACACAAGAATATGCTAACGATGATATATATATATATATATCAACACAAGAATATGCTAATGTGATAATATATATATTTATACCAAGATATGCTAACGATGATGATATATTATATATCAACAGAATAGCTAGGGGATATATATATATATATATATTTATATCAACACAAGAATATGCTAATGATGATGATATATATAAATCAACACAAGAATATGCTAACGATGATAATATATATCAACACAAGAATATGCTAATGATGATGATATATATAAATCAACACAAGAATATGCTAACGATGATAATATATATATATATATATATATCAACACAAGAATATGCTAACGATGATGATATATATATATATTAACACAAGAATATGCCAACGATGATGATATATATATCAACAAAAGAATATGCTAACGATGATGATATATATATATTAACACAAGAATATGCCAACGATGATGATATATATATCAACACAAGAATATGCTAACGATGATAATATATATATATATATATATATATCAACACAAGAATATGCTAACGATGATGATATATATATATTAACACAAGAATATGCCAACGATGATGATATATATATCAACAAAAGAATATGCTAACGATGATGATATATATATCAACACAAGAATATGCTAACGATGATGATATATATATATATTAACACAAGAATATGCCAACGATGATGATATATATATCAACACAAGAATATGCTAACGATGATGATATATATATCAACACAAGAATATGCTAACGATGATGATATATATATGAACACAAGAATATGCTAACGACGATGATATATATATGAACACAAGAATATGCTAACGATGATATATATATATATCAACACAAGAATATGCTAACGATGGTGATATATATATATATCAACACAAGAATATGCTAACGATGGTGATATATATATATATTAACACAAGAATATGCCAACGATGATGATATATATATCAACAAAAGAATATGCTAACGATGATGATATATATATATTAACACAAGAATATGCCAACGATGATGATATATATATCAACACAAGAATATGCTAACGATGATAATATATATATATATATATATATATCAACACAAGAATATGCTAACGATGATGATATATATATATTAACACAAGAATATGCCAACGATGATGATATATATATCAACAAAAGAATATGCTAACGATGATGATATATATATCAACACAAGAATATGCTAACGATGATGATATATATATATATTAACACAAGAATATGCCAACGATGATGATATATATATCAACACAAGAATATGCTAACGATGATGATATATATATCAACACAAGAATATGCTAACGATGATGATATATATATGAACACAAGAATATGCTAACGACGATGATATATATATGAACACAAGAATATGCTAACGATGATATATATATATATCAACACAAGAATATGCTAACGATGGTGATATATATATATATCAACACAAGAATATGCTAACGATGGTGATATATATATCAACACAAGAATATGCTAACGATGATGATATATATATCAACACAAGAATATGCTAACGATGGTGATATATATATCAACACAAGAATATGCTAACGATGGTGATATATATATCAACACATGAATATGCTAACGATGATGATGATATAGATACAGAGGGTGATACTTTTCTAATATGCCTGTACATTAGTGGTCACCTATATAAATCAGCCAACCTGTTTTAAGCAGCCAGTTTCCAGATTCCCAATATGTAGTTTTATTATGCAATCTACAGTATTCTATTATGCCATATACTATGGGAGTAAAACAATTGTATAATTTGTCATCATATCATCAATTTATTTCGAAGTTTATATGAAATTGTTAAATAAAGTATCTAGAAGAAACTACAAACATTAGAAGAATCAAAACACATCTATTCCAGTTAAAAAGATATTCCGGTGCCGGGAATCGAACCCCGGCCGCCTGGGTGAAAACCAGTAATCTATGCATTTTATAATTTGTTAGGTCTTTGAAGATAGTAGTTGGTTTATTGGTGAATGAATACATATCATCAATTTATTTCGATGTTTATGAAATTGTTAAATAATGTATCTAGAAGAAACTAAAGGATACAACTAACTACAAACATTAGAAGAATCTAAACAAATGTATTCCAGTTAAAAATATATTCCGGTGCCGGGAATCGAACCCGGGCCGCCTGGGTGAAAACCAGGAATCCTAACCACTAGACCACACCGGATTTATATCGGTAATGGCAAGGAAAACGTATTATTGTTACAGTTGTTTCCCAGCAGTCAATACACGACGAGATATGAATATTCATATGACCTCTAGCAGATGACAGGTTATACGTTATCATCCGAAATTACGATACAGCAATATAGAGGCTATTTTTAGATTGCTTAAATTAGTTTACGAAATGCATTCGTCAGCCGGAATAGCTCAGTTGGGAGAGCGTTAGACTGAAGATCTAAAGGTCCCTGGTTCGATCCCGGGTTCCGGCGCGAACGGAACGTTCGGCGGCTGACCATAACTTTTTATGATTCAACAAATTTATTTATTTATTAATATTTCAATCAACATTATTTGCTTTCATTAATTTATATGATTCACTATAACTATATAGCTGTCTAATGCTATAGAAATGAGGTAAGTTTCATCATTTTCGAATAATGATACATTCTTTACAGATTTACGTAACAACAGTAAAAACAAAGGATTCTAACTAAAAAGACATATTCACATTTTGGAATAAAATGACTTTATCTGCCAAGGGAGGTAATAGAAAATTAGAGATATGTTTCATTATATTTTAGACAGTAAGACGTTTCCGAGCAGCTGGACAACAGGTGCTATAACACCGTAATATAAAAATGGGGACAGTACAGGCCCAGACTGATCTGTAGTACAGTGGTAAACAAGCTGGACTGGTAATCCAGGGATCGCAGGTTCGATCCTAACGTCTGACCCTAATAAAATTAACAGTCTTTCAGATGGGACGTTAAACCAAGGTCTCCTGTCAATGCTTTACAACGTGCACTATTCTCCAAAAATTTAAAATGATTAATCTCTGCAGGAGGCGTCGCTCATATGGGCAATCGGTAGCGACAATAAATAAACGTAAAACACACAACACGTACATATACTTACAGGGGATTTACACCATTATGCTGCTTCACAAAGTTGTAACAAGTTACGATTATATTTAACACATTTTGGGCGGAACATCGATAGACGCACAATCTGGTTTTAGACAAAGGTACAGTTGACACTACTTAAAGCGACATTACATTGCAAAAAGGAAAATAAAATCATTTTTTCACGTATAAATGCATAGCTATATACTACAAATACTTCTGAATAGCATTGAATAAATTGGACAGAATGTTGAAACAACGATCAGCCGAGGCGTATCGTCACGTCTGATCAGGATATATAGTGGTTGCTATGCAGACAAGTGGTTAGCGCCACTATCCGAATAGCAAACAACATAGAACCTTGTCAGACAGCACGTTCTGTGCACATTCTGTGCCATCTGATCTGCCTATATGCTCTTTGCAAAAGCGACTATAGTTGTGATTGGCTGGTTACGGGTTAAATAGGTGTTAAGATGCCGTTTATCATCACCGAGGTCAACGATAACCATTATTGACTATTAGCGCAGAGGTTAGCGCGCCTGCTTCTCATCAATGTAACCCGGGTTCGATCCTCGGACAGGGAAGTATGCGAGATAGTAAGGTGGTCGCCAGATCGGACAGGTGGATTTTCTCAAGGTGGGTTAAAACTTTATCGTTGCAAAATAAATGAAGTTTTTAAAAAACCGCTAACTAAACGTCTTAGTACGTTCACCCACATAGGTACGCCGGTGGCGAGGGTAAATAAGCTCAACCATCATCCTCGTTAGCATATTCTTGTGTTGACGTCCTCACAGAGTGTGATATTTTTCTAATATGCCTGTACTGTCAAATCTGTATTAGTGGTCACCTCTATAAATCAGCCAACATGTGTTAAGCAGCCAGTTCCCAGATTCCCAATTCAGGTAGTTTTATTATGCAATCGACTTCTATTAAGCTGTCACTTATGATAAGCAGCCACTTTTTGAGATTCCCTTGGTGACTGGCTGCTTTAGACAGGTTTGACTGTAACTTCATATGTTCGGGAATGTATAACAACCAGCCGTATATTAAAGGAGCTCTTTGCAAGATGCCAAATGAATGAAACAGTAATACATTCTTCTAAGATGAATATCACCATCATCCTCGTTAGCATATTCTTGTGTTGACGTCCTCACAGAGGTTGATAATTTTCTAATATGCCTGTACAGTCAAACCTGTAATAGTGGTCGCCTCTATAGAGCAGCCAACCTATGTTAAGCAGCCATATTCCCAATATGTAGTTTTATTATGCAATCGACTTGTATATATATATATATACATATGGGAGTAAAACAACGTATGGATTGTATATATATATATATATATATATATATATGGGAGTAAAACAACGTATGGATTGTATATATATGGGAGTAAAACAACGTATGGATTGTATATATATATATATATGGGAGTAAAACAACGTATGGATTGTATATATATATATGGGAGTAAAACAACGTATGGATTGTATATATATATATTATATATATATATATATATATATATATATATATATATATATATATGGGAGTAAAACAACGTATGGATTGTATATATATATGGGAGTAAAACAACGTATGGATTGTATATATGTATATATATATATATATATATATATATATATGGGAGTAAAACAACGTATGGATTGTATATATATATATGGGAGTAAAACAAGGTATGTTTGTATAATTTGTTAGGTTTTTGAAGTTGGTAGTTGGTTTATTGGTGAATACATATCATCAATTTATTTCAATGTTTATGAAATTGTCAAATACAGTATCTAGAAGAAACTAAAGGCTACAAAGATCAGAATAATGAAAACAAATGTATTCCAGTCAAAAACATATTCCGGTGCCGGGAATCGAACCCGGGCCACCTGGGTGAAAACCAGGAATCCTAACCACTAGACCACACCGGATTTATATCGGTAATCGCAAGGAAAACGTGTTATTGTTACCGTTGTTTCACAGCAGTCAATAAACGACAAGATATGAATATTCATATGACCTCTAGCAGATGACAGGTTATACGTTATCATCCGATATTACGATACAGCAATGTAAAGGCTATTTATAGATTACTTCAATTAGTTTACGTGATGCATTCGTCAGCCGGAATAGCTCAGTTGGGAGAGCGTTAGACTGAAGATCTAAAGGTCCCTGGTTCGATCCCGGGTTCCGGCACGAACGGAACGTTCGGCGGCTGACCATAACTTTTTATGATTAAAAAAATTTAGGCACACTATTTATTAATATTTCAATCAACATTATTTTATTTTCGTTCATTATTTTATATGATTCACTATAACTATATAGATGCCAAAAGCTGATTCACTATAACTATATAGATGCCAACAGCTATAGAAATTAGGTAAGTTTCATAATTTTCGAATAATGATGCATTATTCAAAATCTTTATTTCCTCCATCAAGAAGATATGCATGGTATATACAAATATAGACAATAGACAATATATAGTATATATGCGTAAGTTAGATTATGCTACCAATACACATGTGTGTATCATGCTGACGACCTGGGCTCCTTGCAGGATAGTTTAAGTCGTTTTATATAGTTTTGGTATGCAGTTCACCAGTATCAGTCGGATTGTTCACATACAGGTAATGAATCTGTTCATACATTCAAACACGTATCGGTATGAACGCTTTAGGAATTGTATTTGGTTATCACAATCGAGTATTGCTCCAATAGGCGCCCCTAATAGCTTAAGGGTCCACGTTTCTTTATCCAGTATGAGCAAGTTATTAATAAATAAGCTATTATGTGTGCAAAATAGATCGTTGACAAAGCAGGAACGCAGATGGTAAGTACCCTTGCAATCACTTACCACGTGCGTCACCAGGTCCATACATATTCTATCACACATTAGACACACAGATAAGTCATTAGTCATGGATCTGGCCCATATGTTGGCTACTGAGCGCATTATATGCCTTGACGTACTATCTCTATATACGGTATATACAATAGCAGGACTAATGACTGGGTGTAGTATACTGAAATAGCGAAATTCGTCATCAGCTGTAACACGCCGAGTCCACTTGTCTGATTCTCGAGAATAAACTAACGACTTAATTAAATTTTTCCAGCAATGTTTAGATGGAAGGGCCATAGGGTTAACTAGTACATCGTTGATAATGTGCCCGATGCCATATATATGTAAGATCCGGATAATATCAGGAATGAACCCCAACATACTTTGTCTAGCACGTTTGTCTGAAGCAAATGATATATATCTCAATATAAAGATGCTCTTAGAGGAACAGTTGTTGCTTAGACTTAGTAGTTTATGTAGAAACATGAGCTTCCTAATTTCAATATCTGCTGAGAGTTTATGTAATCCTGCCATTGATTCACATATATCCGATCTGGTGCGTGTAGTGAATCCTTGTATTCTCTTGACTATAAAGTGTTGGAGTTTATTAACCGAATACGTTTGAGGATTAGACATATTGTTCCAAAGTTCGCATCCGTATAAAGCGGTGGGTACTACTATTCGTTTGTACAAATTAATTGCTGTAAGCGGGTTAATGCCATTAGGGTGAACACCTTGCACTGACATGGCAAAGAATGCATTTTTAGCTTTTTGCAATCTCTCGTCGATTCTGTGCTGCAGTTTGAGGTCTGCGTCCTGGCGGATTCCCAAATGAGGTGCACTTGTCGTTTGTTCAATAAATGAGTCACCGTATAAAATGCCAACCCTAGGTGAATTACGCTTTTTGCTGAACACTACAACATTGGACTTTTCTACATTGATTGCCATTTTCCACTCGTTACAGTACTTATATGTTGTATCTATCATGTTTTGGAGTTTAAGTGGAGATAGTGCGATTAGTGTTATATCGTCCGCAAACGAGGGATTACCACTCTTTGTAAGCATGACTGAGCAGCCGTCGGTACTATTTTCAAGGTCAACAAGTAACTGATTCACGTAAACTAGGTAGTACAGGGTTGATAGCGTACCCCCCTGACGAACTGATCGTTCTACGCTAATGGCGTTAGCCGATTTGCCGTTGTGTCTAACAACACATTTTAGGTCAGTGTATGAGTTTCGTATGAGTCGGAGTATCTTGCCGGTGATGCCCAGTAGGCCAAGCTTAATGAATAGGCCGTCGTGCCATACACAGTCGAACGCTGATTTCTGGTCTAAGAAGGCGACGTACACGTGGCTATTACGTTCGATCTGGTGAAATATCGTTTCCTGTAGGTTAAATGCAGCGGTAGTGCAGCTTAGCTGTTTGCGAAATCCATGTTGTTGCGAGTTTGGGAATGACGGTTGTATCGACTCGAGTTGTTTATCTATGCGGTTAAGCAACACTTTCTCGAATATCTTGCAGAAACAAGGGATGAGCGAGATTGGTCTGTAATTATTTGCATCCGTTTTGCTTTTACCCTTGCCTTTGTAGATCGGTACAAGTATACTTGTTTTCCATTGAATTGGAATCGTTTCATGCCTCAGGATAGAGTTGAATAACTTGGTTAAAACACTGTCTATCACGTGTTTTGCGCTAAATACATGTTCATTCAATACATTGTCACATCCTGGGCTTTTACGTTGCTTGAGCGTTTTAGTTGCTAGGGAGATTTCATTGGTTGTGATAGAGGCTAAGAGTTCAGGGAAGCGCGTAGACGGTAAATCACTTAATAGATGCTTGAGTTGTTGTTTTTTGGCCATGTCTTGCAGTGTGTTGCTTTGCTCCATTTTAAACACATTCGTGAAGTGCTTAGCGAAGCCGTCAACTACGTGTTCTCCTGTGAACGTAGAATTGTCCGTGACTAATTGAGCGCAGACCCCGTTTGGTTTCGCTTTGTTTCTTTTCAGTAACTTCCAGAACAACCGATAGTCTAGTTCTGCGGCCTGGTTTAATTCATCATGCATTTTATTTTCATATTCTAACTGGTTTTCCCTCTGTATACGACGAAAGTTACATTTTGCTAATTTATATTGGTGATATGAGAGGTGGTGATGTCCTCTTGGTCGTCCGGCTGAAATCCATTGCCTCCGCATAGAGCGAGCCACTGTATGTGCTTCTTTAACCTGCTTGCACCAGTATGGCTTGGCGCGCTTATTGAATTTGCTACGGGGTAAAAGTGTTTCAGCCCTATGCACCGCGTCCACAATTAGCGAGTTCAATAAATCAGGGTCATAGTATTCGTTATTGTTTTCTAGTATGCCTGAAAGGTTCTCAGTTATAGCATTCTGATATCGAATAAGATCGTTCTCGTTGCACTTATGCCACGCCGTACATACTCTAGAAGACAATTTGATATTTATAATGCGTTCCGTTTCGAATGACATGATTAAAGGTAGGTGGTCAGATGTTAAAATTTCACATTCATTTACGATTAGGAACGATTTAACCTTTTCACCAAACGACGACTCGACAAAGATGTAGTCAATCGTTGCTTTAGTTGGTACAAACGTGTAACCGTTCTCATAATTTACTACTTGCTGTGCAGATACTAAGTTGTTATCATTCACAAATTGAGTCAATACTTTTGACTTCGGGTTTCCTTGCACGTTTCCGTTATGACTATACTGAGCGTTAAAGTCGCCGGCTGTTATCACGTTGCCCTCCTTTGTATAATAAGCAATTAATGTTTGTAGCTCACTTATAACCTCTCGGTATGCTTCTATATCATGGTCAGATGGTAGATAAGCACAAAATATATATGTAGGTAAGTTTTGATCATATTGTATTTCTATGCCAATTATCCTGTCGCAGTCTATGTTGTGTATGGTATTGACATATGATTGGATACTTTTCTTATACATGATAGCTGTCCCGGCTTTCCCACATCTAACACTACCGTACTGACTGATTGACTCGTCGACCGTTAGAGCATAATTGTAATATTGGTGAATGCTATTTAAGAACACTGACGAATACGGTAATAGTTTATGTTCAGTGATTAGTGCAATATCTATTGCGTAATCGTCTAACATTTGCGATAACGGGTAAGCTGAGGACATAATTCCGCGTACGTTCCAACATAATAAATTGCATCCCATTATTGAATATAATATGAGTAGTGAATATAGTCCGTGTACTTGTATGGCCATTGTGGATATTTAATCGTACGCGTTGTGATAGTTTTCCTTCCAGGAGGAGGTATTCGAGTTCCAGTCGTCGACTGCATGTCCCCAGCTACTGCGTGGGTTCGTGTTGCCACTATCAGACCTATTTCTACTATGCCCAGTAGCATCAGCACTGTCATTATAACTATGAAAATGGCGACGATCTCTATTGTTATGTCGATTATTATTTGTTGAGTACGTTGAGCGGGGCCTCTCACGTTCATATTCCGCGAAGGGGGTCCATTTCCGACATGTGACCCCATCTGGCCAAAACCCATCAAGCTCGATGTCCGAGATATATTCTTCTGGTATGTTAATCCTAGCCGATGAGCCGTTCCTGCCATAGAATATGCGAATATGTGATACGTATACACCCCTTTCCGTTATATGTTGGTATGTATCATTTTCAACAACGCTGCTGTCTATATTTTGTAGGTAATAAGCACTGTTTTTCGGCCTTTTAGCAGAAATAAAGCGATCACAAGGTGGAGTGTTTCCTGATGCTGTACTGCGTCGTTTGGTAGGCTCGGTTTCATGTGTCTTCGTTTGTAATAAAATGACTTTATCTGCCAAGGGAGGTAATAGAAAATTAGAGATGTGTCTCATTATATTTTAGACAGTAAGACGTTTCCGAGCAACTGGACATCAGGTGCTATAAACCGTAATATAAAAATGGAGACAGTACAGGCCCAGACTGATCTGTAGTACAGTGGTAAACAAGCTGGACTTGATCCAGGGATCGCAGGTTCGATCACAACGTCTAACACCCTAATAAAATTAACAGTCTTTCAGATGGGACGTTCAACCGAGGTCTCGTGTCGGTGCTTTACAACGTGCACTATTCTCCAACAATTTTAAATGATTAATCTCTGCAGGAGGCGTCGCTCATATGGGCAATCGTTAGCGACAATAAATAAACGTAAAACACACAACACGCACATATACTTACAGGGGATTTACACCATTATGCTGCTTCGCAAAGTAGTCACAAGTTACGATTATATTTAATGAAGGAATGCAAATTTGGGCGGAACATTGACGGACGCACAATATGGTTTTAGACAAAGGTATATTAGACACTATTCAAAGCGACATTACATTGCAAAAAGGAAATAAAATCATTTTTTCACGTATAAATGCATAGCTATATACTACAAATTCTTCTGAATAGCATTGAATAAATTGGGCAGAATGTTGAAACAACGATCAGTCGAGGCGTATCATCAGGATATATATATATATTGGTTGCTATGCAGACAAGTGGTTAGCTCCACTATCCGAATAGCAAACAACATAGAGCCTTGTCAGACAGCACGTTCTGTGCACATTTTGTGCCATCTGATCTGCCTCTATGCTGTTTGCAAAAACGACTATAGTTGTGATTGGCTGGGTACGGGTTAAATGGGTGTTAAGATGCCGTTAATCATCACCGAAGTCAACGGTAACCATTATTGACTATTAGCGCAGTGGTTAGCGCGCCTGCTTCTCATCAATGTAACCCGGGTTCGATCCTCGGACAGAGAAGTATGCGAGATAGTACGGTGGTCGCCAGATCGGACAGGTGGGTTTTCTCCGGGTACTCCGGTTTCGTACCACATACACTTCCATCCGCGCCAACGAGAGTGATTAATATAAGTTGCTAAAACTATATCGGTGCAAAATAAATGAAGTTTTTAAAAAACCGCTAACAAAACGTCTTAGTACGTTCACCCACATAGGCACGCCGGTGGCGGGGGTAAATAAGCTCAACCATCATCCTCGTTAGCATATTCTTGTGGACGTCCTCACAGAGGGTGATATTTTTCTAATATGCCAGTACAGTCAAATCTGTATTAGTGATCACCTCTGTAAATCAGCCAACATGTGTTAAGCAGCCAGTTTCCAGATTCCCAATTGGTAGTTTTATTATGCAATCGACTTCTATTAAGCTGTCACTTATGCTAAGCAGCCACATTTTGAGATTCCCTTGATGACTGGCTGCTTTAAACAGGTTTGACTGTAACTTCATATGTTCGGGAATGTATAACAACCAGCCGTATATTAAAGGAGCTCGTTGCAAGATGCCAAATGAATGAAACAGTAATACATTCTTCTAAGGTGAATATCACCATCATCATCGTTAGCATATTCTTGTGTTGACGTACTCACAGAGGTTGATAATTTTCTAATATGCCTGTACAGTCAAACCTGTATTAGTGGTGTCCTCTATAGAGCAGCCAACCTATGTTAAGCATCCAGTTTCCAGATTCCCAATATGTAGTATTAATATGCAATCGACTTCTATTAAGCTGTCACTTATGCTAAGCAGCCACCTTTTGAGATTTCCTTGGTGACTGGCTGCTTTAGACAGGTTTGACTGTAACTTTATATGTTCGGGAACGTATAACAACCAGCCGTATATTAAAGGAGCTCGTTGCAAGATGCCAAATGAATGAAACAGTAATACATTCTTCTAAGATGAATATCACCATCATCCTCGTTAGCATATTCTTGTGTTGACGTCCTCACATAGGTTGATAATTTTCTAATATGCCTGTACAGTCAAACCTGTATTAGTGGTCGCCTCTATAGAGCAGCCAACCTATGTTAAGCAGCCAGTTTCCAGATTCCCAATATGTAGTTTTATTATGCAATCGACTTCTATATATATACTATACATATGGGAGTAAAACAAGGTATGGATTGTATATATATATATATATATGGGAGTAAAACAAGGTATGGATTGTATATATATATATATATATATGGGAGTAAAACAAGGTATGGATTGTATATATATATATATATGGGAGTAAAACAACGTATGGATTGTATATATATATATGGGAGTAAAACAACGTATGGATTGTATATATATATATATGGGAGTAAAACAACGTATGTATTGTATATATATGGGAGTAAAACAACGTATGGATTGTATATATATATATATGGGAGTAAAACAACGTATGGATTGTATATATATACTATATATGGGAGTAAAACAACGTATGGATTGTATAATTTGTTAGGTTTTTGAAGTTGGTAGTTTGTTTATTGGTGAATACATATCATCAATTTATTTCAATGTTTATGAAATTGTCAAATTGTATCTATAGAAGAATCAAAACAAATGTATTCCAGTCAAAAACATATTCCGGTGCCGGGAATCGAACCCGGGCCGCCTGGGTGAAAACCAGGAATCCTAACCACTAGACCACACCGGATTTATATCTATAATGGCAAGGAAAACGTGTTATTGTTACAGTTGTTTCCCAGCAGTCAATATATGACGAGATATGAATATTCATTTATGACCTCTAGCAGATGACAGGATATACGTTATCATCCGATATTACAAAACAGCAATGTAAAAGCTATTTTTAGATTACTTCAATTAGTTTACTAGAGGCATTCGTCAGCCGGAATAGCTCAGTTGGGAGAGCGTTAGACTGAAGATCTAAAGGTCCCTGGTTCGATCCCGGGTTCCGGCGCGAACGGAACGTTCGGCGGCTGACCATAACTTTTTATGATTCAACAAATTTAGGCACACTATTTATTAATATTTCAATCAACATTATTTTCTTTCCTACATTTTATATGATTCACTATAATTATATAGATGCCAAAAGCTATAGAAATGAGGTAAGGTTCATAATTTTCGAATAATGATGCATTCTTTACAGATTTACGTAACAACAGTAAAAACTAAAAGGACATATTCACATTTTGGAATAAGATGACTTTATCTGCCAAGGGAGGTAATAGAAAATTAGAGATGTGTCTCATTATATTTTAGACAGTAAAACGTTTCCGAGCAGCTGGACATAAGGTGCTATACACCGTAATATAAAAATGGAGACAGTACAGGCCCAGACTGATCTGTAGTACAGTGGTAAACACGCTGGACTGGTAATCCAGGGATCGCAGGTTCGATCCCAACGTCTAACACCCTAATAAAATTAACAGTCTTTCAGATGGGACGTTAAATCGAGGTCTCGTGTCGGTGCTTTACAACGTGAACGTAAAAGAACCAGAGGAGACTCTGGAATGTGTCTCTGTCTGTATCATTGCACTATTCTCCAAAATAAAATGATTAATCTCTGTAGGAGGCGTCGCTCATATGGGCAATCGTTAGCGACAATAAATAAACGTAAAACACACAACACGCACATATACTTACAGGGGATTTACACCATTATGCTGCTTCACAAAGTTGTAACAAGTTACGATTATATTTAACGAAAGAATGAAAATTTGGGCGGAACATTGACGGACGCACGATATGGTTTTAGACAAGGTACAGTTGACACTACTTAAAGCGACATTACATTGCAAAAAGGAAATAAAATCATTTTTTCACGCATAAATGCATAGCTATATACTACAAATTCTTCTGAATAGCATTGAATAAATTGGACAGAATGTTGAAACAACGATCAGCCGAGGCGTATCGTCACGATATATATATATTGGTTGCTATGCAGACAAGTGGTTAGCTCCACTATCCGAATAGCAAACAACATAGAGCATTGTCAGACAGCACGTTCTGTGCACATTCTGTGCCGTCTGATCTTTGCAAAAACGACAATAGTTGTGATTGGCTGGATACGGGTTAAATAGGTGTTACGATGCCGTTAATCATCAATTAA
This sequence comes from Archivesica marissinica, assembly GCA_014843695.1. Taxonomy (NCBI): domain Eukaryota; kingdom Metazoa; phylum Mollusca; class Bivalvia; order Venerida; family Vesicomyidae; genus Archivesica; species Archivesica marissinica. Next base: position 19,298,482 of record CM026389.1, on the reverse strand, counting down.
TTGTAACAAGGATTGATAAATCCTATATATTTATAACTTTCTAGTAACTTTTTCTGTTGTTTATCTAAAATAAACATAAAAATATTTTGTTATCCACCAATATTCAAATTGAGGCCCTTATGCTATGTCATAAGCAAAATGCTCAATTTGTACAATTTTGGCCGGTTTTTGGTCAATTTTAAGGTCCAAATAAAATTTAATGGGTCTATATTCATAATCCACATGTAAAGTTCTATTTTAAACTCTAATTAGCTCAATACAGAGCCCTTAGTACAATATAAAATTAAAAAATTAAAAAAATGTCATCTGATATTTTTAAATAATTTAGTTGGAGTGGATTAGCATCCTGGTATAATCCCAACAAGTACATACTCATCTTAATTCTAAATAGTCTTATACATGAGTGTGCTCCATAAGATACTCAAGTTCCTAAGTTACGGTTATGTAATTATCTACCTCATTCATATTGTTAGTACACTCAATTTGACCAGGTGGTTGAATTGAGGCTCTAACTTTCCTACATAATAAAGTACGACAGAAATGTCTAATTTCTGGAAATTGGGGTCAGAAATTACCAAATTTCTGGTGGTTGTAATTTAATGTGTTACAAACTTCCCTACATTACTAGTAACAATAACATGTTATTGACTTGGACATAACTATTATTCTGACCAGGCCCCATCAGTATTCACCTTGAGGCCCTTCTCCTAGGGCACAAGAAAATATCCAAAATCATAAATTTTCCATAGTATTATGGCAAATTCCACCACCATACATAGATATTATTATCTTTATACACCTTGGTACATTGAACCTACTATCCTGTAGATTATCTACCACATAATTGTTACATCAACACAGTATTTGGAAAAAATGCCATCTGAAGTTTCAATATGCAGTTGGACATTTCTATTTACTGACTTTGTGCAGCCATAGGCAAAATTGTGTAATTTCAATCAATGATCTAATGTTCATCTGATTAAATTATCTAGAGTTTTTAGTGTTCTTTATTAAGGTCAACATTATGTTAACAAAGTTTGATCAACTTCAAGAAGTATTCTTCAATAATTCTAAAACTGAAGCTCTAATGCTATGACACTAGTCATTAGCCCAAATTTACGTTTTTTCTAACAATTCTCCATTACTCTTAATACCACCTCAGTAGGTATTAGACTGTAAAACTTAATCTATAAATATACTTAGGTTCTGAATAAGCTTAACAATAGACTTAAAACAAACATGGACACCCTACATCATCGTCTACTTTAATTAAGGTCATCAGACACCCTCAAGTTGCATGAGTAACCTGGCCGGCTGAGTAGTTATATGAGCAATTACTGCGTGCGGTCGGTCGTTCTCCGAAATCACCGAGTAAACAACGGAACCGGTACTCCTGTCATGAAATCTTCGTCTCGCGAGCGATCGCTAATTTTTATTAGTTTGGCATTCCCCTGTGTGACTAAGTTTTATTGTAAATAGCCAAGAACTGATTGTTTTTTATATTTAAAATGTAATTTTAAAGGCCCTACGAAGGTGACCGTTGTTTGTACGGAAGTGTATTTTACCACATTATTTTTAAACGTTGTCACTCAGGGGTTAAGCCGCCTTTTTTAGATGTAATTTTTATGATCCCAGTACACGGGGGCATATAGGGGGGGTATTATTTTTTTGGTACACATATCACACTTTGTACAACCAACTATGGTATTAGTTTTATGTAAATATTTTTAGGGGCAACCCATGATAGTTTAGTTTGGTGATACTTATATATGTTAAAAAAGTTGACCAAACATCATGGTAGGCTGACACCTCTAACGGTTTAGTCGTTTGTGATAGGTGAAGTTCTCTATCCTGTTGACATTTTCCATAACTATGGAAGATATTTCACTACCAGTTATATATCTGTATGACTGGTAGTAATTATATGTACTTGGGATCAATCAACTAAATATCTTAGTACAGATACATATTAAGATAGTCCATGAATTTTAATCTTCGTAGCAACCTCGATACTGCTGTGTACTATACAAAGTAAACGGGCACCTGCCATCTCTCTTTCTCGTTCGCGCGAACGTAAAATTCTCAATTGTTTGTTTACATTTACAGAGGTCAGTCAGTGCACATTCCTGAGCGCACGTTCTTCTTTGCTCAGGGGCACCTGCTATTTATCACACCAGTTCGTGCGACTAGTTAACTATTTGCAATTAGGTCTTACTTTTAATTTTCGTAGCAATATCGTTATTGATATTTATTAGTACAACCCTCAACGGGCAACGCAGCCTATATGTTGCAGGTTTGACTATGTGTTATTAGGGATCTTGGGATATATGAAGGACACACCTATGAGCTGTTGACTTTCTTCTGACAGACAGTGTCCTTCTACCTTCTTCCTTCTTACTATTAAATCTATCTCTCTACCTTATGCAACCCATTATAAATCACCTACTCTAAATACATTTTGGTGATGGGGTATGCTGATATAAAAATATACCCGAAGATCCCTAATTAAGGTCAAACGTGTATCTATATTATTTATCTGCTGTTATGGTTAAACTAGTTATCTTTTTATTTTATTTTTTGGATCAATCAGAGTTCCATGCATCCATCTCATTGGTCCACTTCTTCTAATTTCTGGTACATTTTGATTAGAACACACATTTCAAAAATCCATTGTGTGTCCTTGTTATCTTCTACACTGGTTTGAATGCTACTTAGAATCAAATATGTGCACGGTTTTTATCTCACCAAGGACATACGGTATAAATCGGCTATAGAACGGACTAACAAACAATTTACTAACCAACTTATGTCTAAATCTTCTTAGAATTTATTTCGAAGTTTATGAAACTGTCAAATAAAGTATCTAGAAGAAACATTAGAAGCTATAAACATTAGAAGAATCAAAACAAATGTATTCCAGTTAAAAACATATTCCGGTGCCGGGAATCGAATCCGGGCCGCCTGGGTGAAAACCAGGAATCCTAACCACTAGACCACACCGGATTTATATCGGTAAAGGTAAGGAAAACGTGTTAGTGTTACAGTTCTTACCCAGCAGTCAATACACGACGAGATATGAATATTCATATGTCCTCTAGCAGATGACAGGTTATACGTTATCATCCGAAATTACGATACAGCAAAACACAGAAACACGGTTTGGCTTATGATATAGTGCGCACCGTTTTGACCTGCATTTGCCAAAACGAGACTAACAGGTAAACAAACGTAAATATGCATTACTCGTATAGGAATGACACACCCGAGTGTCACATACTCTTGAAATTTACCAGTAGTTAATAAACGAATGTATATGGGTTATATGGTTCAGAGAATTACTTAGTGTGTCGTCCATTGTCCAGTGGTAGAGTGTCTTATTTGGATTCAGAGGGTCCCGGGTATGATACTAGTTTGGGGCACATATAGTGTCATTGAGTGAGGCATTGAGTACTGGTTAGTGACTAAAAATGGGGACAGTACAGGCTCAGACGGATCTGTAGTACAGTGGTAACACGCTGGACTGGTAATCCAGGGATCGCATAAATGAGCGGGCCGAGGGGATCCCTATCGAAAACTATGTACAAGGATTGTGTCATAGATTAGCTGAAGCGTTACGTGAAGCTAGCGAGAATGCACAACAGGCCGCCGACGGTCGAAACATGAAATATGACATAAATAAGAAAGCGAAAATGAGTGAATTCCAGCGTGGGGAATTCGTATTAGTCCGATTACCGTTAACAGGTATGAAACTGAAGAATGCCCTCCAGGGACCGTATTTAGTGCACGAAAAGGTAGCGTCGCATACCTATATTATATACATGCCTGACAAAAGAGTCAAATACCGGGTTATGCATGTAAATCAGTTGAAGCCCTGGACAGGTAGGGAGGATTGTGCCGCCATCGCTGAAAGTAGTCCGGCGTATGAATCCAATATACCCTACCCTATTAGATTACCAAGCCCCTACTGACATAGAGAAGGAATTCGACCCTTGCAGTCCTCTTGAATATGTGCCTAGGAAAGCTTGGCCGGATATCAGCCATTTACCCCCAGGCCACAGGGATGACATTACTCAAATATTAGACCGTTACCCCCGTCTGTTCTCTGGAAAACTGGGATGTTTCCATGGTGTTACCATGATATTGATGTGCAAGGTGCCGCACCCGTAATCCAGCCATACTACCGCATGTCTCCAGAAAAGAAACAAATCTTAAAAACCGAGCTAGATAAAATGTTGGAGTTAGGAATTAACCGCCCGAGCCGAAGCCAGTGGGCCTCCCCCATAATATTGGTACGAAAGTCGGACTCGGAATGGCGACCGTGTATTGATTATCGCAAAATTAATGACCTGACACGAGGAGAAGCCTTCCCCATCCCTAGATTAGACGATCTAATCGATCAAGTCGCAGGTTCGAGCCTGATATCCATTGTCGATTTGAATCGGGGTTAGTGGCAGATACCGCTTACCCCTCGGGGCTTATTTGAACCATTAACTCTGCCATTTGGATTAAAATATGGTGGTGTTACATTCCAAAGGGCTATTAATGAGATCATCGCTCAATCCCCGGGAGAACCCATCCGTGATAGATTTGCCGACGCATATCTGGATGATATTGCAATTCGATCCAATGTATGGTCACAGCATATAAATCACTTGGATTGGACATTTCATAAACTAGAGAAAAGTGGTGTTACTTTGAACCCAAAGAAATGTAAAATTGGGTCAGGAACAGTCAGTTACTTGGGACACGAGTTAGGTTCGGGGAAAATCAAACCAATATCCAGTAAGGTCGAATGTATTGATAATATCTCTCCCCCACATACCAAGAAACAATTGACCAGTCGCGAGATGACCTATCGTTCCGCCCCTAACATCACGTGACCGTGTAATGCAAAACCTCCGACAAACAAATTCCAAAATGGCGGACGCACTTAGATTGAATGATTTACCATATGACTTTGGGGAGTATTTTCTACCGTATAGAACTTCTTTGCGTCAAAGAGTTCAGGCTAAGAAGTTTGCAAACGAATCGTATATTAGTTCTGTAAAACTTTATCGTGCTGAAAATCTGGATGTAGAAGTTAAAGCCGTCGTGTTCCGCAGTCAACGAAAGAATGACGATGGCCATCGCGTCAATATAGTCGTCGGACAGCAACAGGTTACATATGCATTCTGCAGTTGTAAAGCAGGGTAAGTACCGCAACATGTTATATATATTGATATAGTGTTCAAGTTACTATTTGATTTCACCGATTAAGTGGTATCCTAAAGGAGACGGCGAAACCGCTACTAGTTCTAACCACTGACTGGTAAACAAAATGGCGGCATGTGTAAACATTGCATTTGATGATTCGTAGAACAGACGCTTCTTCACTTTGTTCTTAAATTGACGCATTATTGAACTTGTTGATGGTTACATTTCATCAATTGTTATAACATTCAACATGTTGATGGTACAGACAATAATGTTTTTGATTACAATAACCTAAACGGTCTGCATTTATTCTATTTTCAGGGCTTCTGGTGAATGTGCCCACGTTCTGGCTGTTGTATTGAAGCTGACGGATTGGATCCTTGAAGGTCTAGCAGATATACCAAGCCAACCTGCCTGCACTTCCATGCCACAACGGTGGGACAAACCAAGAGGTCTAAAGATCGAGCCTGAACCCGTCAGCACCATGGTAATTGCCAAACCAGGAAACTCGACTCGAAAACAGAGACCGCTTACTGCAGACTTCCAAGACAATAGGTACATTCTATTTTCCATCAATGTCAAACCGCTTGACCTGGGACAGGCCTAACTGCTTCGGTACCATTAAAACCAATACCAAGCAAATATGGTGCCCTGCTCAATGACACATTTGCAGCGATCGACCATGGAACCCTGTGTAAAGTGTGTTGCATCCGTGGTCCAGTGGTAGAGCGTCGGATTTGGAATCGATCGGTCCCGGGTTAGATATTCGGTCAGGCCACATATGTAGTGTCATTGAGCATGGCACCTCACACACATTGCTTAGTACTGGTTAATCACTTAGACATGTTTTCCTGGGTAAGCTTAGCCGACTTATGTCCCCGCAAGGGGTTTGACATTAATGGAACATACATGCATATATTAGAACACTGTACATAAATACCAAGATGCATATGTGGGAAATATATTTAATGAAGATAAAAGATAATGCATGCACAAACAAATAAAACGAAAATACTATACATGTTTTATGCTGTATTGTTTTAATCATGTTACAAATTTATATGTGTAAAATAGCAAACAATGACACACACATGTTTTTCTATTTTCAGGAAAATACAGGTACTTGAAAGTGACCTACTGTTTTTGAAGTCCCTAAGCCCAAGCCCAATATCGTACCTAGCTAGCCAGCCCTACATGACAGTGATGACTGAACATGGAGCTCAGAACGTTGACAGTGCATTAGCGTATCAGGTTAGTCTTGAATGAGAAGGGGCATACAATTAGTCAAAAAACAGCAACAAAACCAAATCTGGTTTACACAGGGAAATAAACTTAGATCAATTCTATTATCTACAATCTTGAATTTCTTCGCTATAGAGATAGCTCTTTCCACATGCACACGGTGCTTTGCGATTTTCTTTGTAAGGGATACATCTCCGACTGGCATTTGTACAGAGCTCGATGCAAATGGTGGAATGTACAGCTTACGTCCAAGTATTTCAATTTCTTCCTGTATTAGAAACCCTTTGTCTACCATGACACCATCTCCTTTATTCATTTTACCGCAATCGATCAACCATTGTAAGAGCACTAATAATCCACTTTTAGTTGTTATACTTTGTCCGATATACATCCGGAAAACAACATAGATATAAATGTGAATGAACCTCTAGGGTCAATGCCTACTAGCCCTTTCAATGTAGTTGCCGACTTGTAGTCAGAGTAACATGTAATTAATCCAGGTACGGAAAAGCAGACCAGCATCTTGATTAGAAATTTGAAATATATTTGCCAAGTGCTTAAAGTCTAAGTTAAGCCTAAGTTTGACCAATGTTAGAAGAAGCTGATCCTCCAGTTTGATGTCTCTGATGCTTGATATTGTTCTTGAGAAGTTCACAGGGCATTCAAATTTGTTAGGAACAAGAAATTTAAAAATATTCATGAACTGTAAAAATATAAATCCTGTATAGTAGGGAAAACGTGTTATTGTTACACATTCCCGAACATATGAACTCTAGCATAAGACAGGTTATACATTATCATCCGAAATTGCATGCAGCTGTGTAAAGGCTATTTTTAGATTGCTTCAATTAGTTTACGGGATTCTTTCGTCAGCCGGAATAGCTCAGTTGGGAGAGCGTTAGACTGAAGATCTAAAGGTCCCTGGTTCGATCCCGGGTTCCGGCACGAACGGAACGTTCGGCGGCTGACCATAACTTTTTATGATTCAACAAACACACTATTTATTAATATTTCAATCAACATTATTTTCTTTCATTATTTTATATAATTCACTATATATATATATGTCTAAAGCTATAGAAATTAGGTAAGTTTCATAATTTTCGAATAATGATGCATTCTTTACAGATTTACGTAACAACAGTAAAAACAAAGGATTCTAACTAAAATGATATATTCACATTTTGGAATAAATCAGACTTTATCTGCCAAGGGAGGTAATAGAAAATTAGAGATGTGTCTCATTATATTTTAGACAGTAAGACGTTTCCGAGCAGCTGGTCATCAGGTGCTATAAAACCGTAATATAAAAAAGGGGATAGTACAGGCCCAGACGGATCTGTAGTACATTAGTAACACGCTGAACTGGTAATCCAGGGATCGCAGGTTCGATCCCAACGTCTGACGCTAATAAAATTAACAGTCTTTCAGATGGGACGATAAACCGAGGTCTCGTGTCGGTGCTTTACAACGTGCACTATTCTCCAATAAATTTAAATGATTAATCTCTGCAGGAGGCGTCGCTCAAATGGGCAATCGGTAGCGACAATAAATAAACGTAAAACACACAACACGCACATATACTTACAGGGGATTTACACCATTATGCTGCTTCGCAAAGTTGTCACAAGTTACGATTATATTTAACGAAGGAATGAACATTTGGGCGGAACATTGACGGACGCACAATATGGTTTTAGACAAAGGTACAGTTGGGCGGAACATTGACGGACGCACAATATGGTTTTAGATAAAGGTACAGTTGGGCGGAACATTGACGGACGCACAATATGGTTTTAGACAAAGGTACAGTTGGGCGGAACATTGACGGACGCACAATATGGTTTTAGACAAAGGTACAGTTGGGCGGAACATTGACGGACGCACAATATGGTTTTAGACAAAGGTACAGTTGGGCGGAACATTGACGGACGCACAATATAGTTTTAGACAAAGGTACAGTTGACACTATTTAAAGCGACATTACATTGCAAACAGGAAATAAAATCATTTTTTCACATATAAATGCATAGCTATATACTACAAATACTTCTGAATAGCATTGAATAAATCGGACAGAATGTTGAAACAACGATCAGCCGAGGCGTATCGTCACGTCTGATCAGGATATATATTGGTTGCTATGCAGACAAGTGGTTAGCTCCACTATCCGAATAGCAAACAACATAGAGCCTTGTCAGACAGCACGTTCTGTGCACATTCTGTGCCGTCTGATCTGCCTCTATGCTCTTTGCAAAAGCGACTATAGTTGTGATTGGCTGGTTACGGGTTAAATAGGTGTTAAGATGCCGTTAATCATCACCGAAGTCAACGATAACCATTATTGACTATTAGCGCAGTGGTTAGCGCGCCTGCTTCTCATCAATGTAACCCGGGTTCGATCCTCGGACAGGGAAGTATGCGAGATAGTACGGTGGTTGCCAGATCGGACAGGTGGGTTTTCTCCGGGTACTCCGGTTTCCTACCACATACACTTCCATCCGCGCCAACGAGAGTGATTAATATTAGTTGTTAAAACTTTATCGTTGCAAAATAAATGAAGTTTTTAAAAAACCGCTAACAAAACGTCTTAGTACGTTCAACCACATAGGCACGCCGGTGGCGGTGGTAAATAAGCTCAACCATCATCCTCGTTAGCATATTCTTGTGTTGACGTCCTCACAGAGGGTGATATTTTTCTAATATGCCTGTACAGTCAAATCTGTATTAGTGGTCACCTCTATAAATCAACCAACATGTGTTAAGCAGCCAGTTTCCAGATTCCCAATTGGTAGTTTTATTATGCAATCGACTTCTATTAAGCTGTCACTTATGCTAAGCAGCCACATTTTGAGATCCCCTTGGAGACTGGCTGCTTTAGACAGGTTTGACTGTAACTTCATATGTTCGGGAATGTATAACAACCAGCCGTATATTAAAGGAGCTCGTTGCAAGATGCCAAATGAATGAAACAGTAATACATTCTTCTAAGATGAATATCACCATCAACCTCGTTAGCATATTCTTGTGTTGACGTCCTCACAGAGGTTGATAATTTTCTAATATGCCTGTACAGTCAAACCTGTATTAGTGGTCGCCTCTATAGAGCAGCCAACCTATGTTAAGCAGCCAGTTTCCAGATTCCCAATATGTAGTTTAATTATGCAATCGACTTCTATATTATATATATATATGGGAGTAAAACAACGTATGGATTGTATATATATACTATATATGGGAGTAAAACAACGTATGGATTGTGTATATATACAATATATGGCAGTAAAACAACGTATGGATTGTATATATATACTATATATGGGAGTAAAACAACGTATGGATTGTATATATATACTATATATGGGAGTAAAACAAAGTATGGATTGTATATATATACATATATATATCTATATATGGGATAAAACAACGTATGGATTGTATATATATATATATATATATATATATATATATGGGAGTAAACACGTATGATGTATATATATATATATATATATATGGAGTAAAACAACGTATGGATTGTATATATATATATATATGGGAGTAAAACAACGTATGGATTGTATATATATATATAATTATGGGAGTAAAACAACGTATGGATTGTATATATATACATATATGGGAGTAAACAACGTATGGATTGTATATATATATATATATATATGGGAGTAAAACAACGTATGGATTTATATATATATACTATATATGGGAGTAAAACAGTATGGATTGTAATATATATATATTGGAGTAAAACAATGTTGGATTGTATATATATATTATATGGAGTAAAATAACGTATGGATTGTATATATATATATATATGGGAGTAGAACACGTATGGATTGTATTATATATTATATATATATAATATGGGAGTAAAACAACGTTAGATTGTATATATAATATATATTGGGATAAAACAACGTATGATTGTATATATATATATGGGAGTAAAACAACGTATGGATTGTATATATATATATATATATGGGAGTAAAACAACGTATGGATTGTATATATATATACTATATATGGGAGTAAAACAACGTATGGATTGTATATATATACATATATGGGAGTAAAACAAGGTATGGATTGTATATATATATATATATTGGGAGTAAAACAACGTATGGATTGTATATATATATATATATATATGGGAGTAAAACAAGGTATGGATTGTATATATATATATATATGGGAGTAAAACAACGTATGGATTGTATATATATATATATATGGGAGTAAAATAACGTATGGATTGTATAATATATATATTATATATATATATGGGAGTAAAACAACGTATGATTGTATATACATATATATATATGGAGTAAAAACAACGTATGGATTGTATATACATAATATATGTGAGTAAAACAACGTATGGATTGTATAAATATATATATATTATATATGGGAGTAAAACAACGTATGGATTGTAATATATTATATATAATATATATGGGAGTAAAACAACGTATGGATTGTATAACATTATATATGTGAGTAAAACAACGTATGGATTGTATAATATATATATATATGGGAGTAAACAACGTATGGATTGTATATATTATATATATATATATATATATATATATATATATATATATATATATCTATTATATATATATATATATATATGGGAGTAAAACAACGTATGGATTGCATAATTTGTTAGGTCTTGGTGGTAGTTGGTTTATTGGTGAGAACCAGGAATCCTAACCACTAGATCACACCGGAATTATATCGGTAAAGGTAAGGAAAACGTGTTATTGTTACAGTTCTTACCCAGCAGTCAATACACGACGAGATATGAATATTCATATGTCCTCTAGCAGATGACAGGTTATACGTTATCATCCGAAATTACGATACAGCAAAACACAGAAACACGGTTTGGCTTATGATATAGTGCGCACCGTTTTGACCTGCATTCGCCAAAACGAGACTAACAGGTAAACAAACGTAAATATGCATTACTCGTATAGGAATGACACACCCGAGTGTCACATACTCTTGAAATTTACCAGTAGTTAATATACGAATGTATATGGGTTATATGGTTCAGAGAATTACTTAGTGTGTCGTCCATTGTCCAGTGGTAGAGTGTCTTATTTGGATTCAAAGGGTCCCGGGTATGATACTAGTTTGGGGCACATATAGTGTCATTGAGTGATGCATTGAGTACTGGTTAGTGACTTAAGTCTGCTAAGCCTGTCCAAAAAACATGTCAAGATCCCCACAAGGTGCTTGGCATTAATAAAACATAGAATGTACATAAGTAATTGAATGCATTAGTAACATTTAGGTCACACGCACCATATTAACTATATTAGCCCGTGCCATTGGAATGGCCTCCCTCAACGAAGGATCACTGCCGGCCCAGTGGAAGTCAGCAATTGTTGCTCCCATTTACAAAAAAAGGGAACAAGTCACACCCCGCCAACTATAGGCCTATCTCACTGACATGTGTTCTATGCAAGGTTCTAGAACATATACTTAGTTTCCTCCTCGATAGTAAAACACTTCACTAACCACATTATTCTGTACCATTTGCAGCATGGTTTTAGAGAAAAACGGTCATGCTTGACCCAATTAGTAATGCTAATCAATGACTTGGTTACCTCTGTCTACAATAAGCATCAGATAGATCTCATCCTATTAGACTTCAGTAAGGCTTTCGATAAGGTCAATCACGAGAAAGTACTACCAAAAATGCATGACTATGGAGTCAGCGGTCAAATATTAAGGTAGATTAAGAGTTTTCTAGATCATAGACTCCAGTCAGTTGTCCTTAATGGTATTAGTTCAGATGCCATTCCTCTGGAGTCCCACAGGGATCCATACTTGGACCCATGCTTTTCCTAGCCTATCTAAACGACCTCCCACAAAACATCAGTTCCAAAGTCCGTATCTTTGCAGATGATACTGCAGTCTATCTATCATCTGCAAATGAATCGGTCACACTCCAAAACGATCTTAAGAGATTAGAATAGTGGGAGTTGGAGTGGGACATGGACTTTAACCCTACACATGTCAAGTTATCAGAAGGAAACATCCTATTCCCAGTCAATATGAACTCCATGGAGTCCTACTTGAGTAGGTCACCTCAGCCAAATACCTTGGCGTGGATATCGCAAATAACCTGTCGTGGGACACTCACATAAAAAGGTCAACTAAGAAAGCAAACCAAACGTTAGGATTCCTACTTAGAAACCTCCAGGTCAAATCCGAACCCCTTAAGTACATGGCTTACCAGACACTAGTGAGACCCCAGCTTGAATATGGCTCCTAGATCTGGTTGCCCCATACCCAAACATTGATAGACCATATGAATGTATTCAGTGGTATGTGAGACATCACCGCGTTGGATAAAGGCTGACTTCTATCGTACCTCTAGTGTTACAGACATGCTACATTCCCTAAATCTACGCAGACTAGATCAACGGCGTATTGATAATAGGTTATCCCTTCTGTATAACATTCATAATGATCTTATTGCTATTCCCATTGAAAATTACCCAGTTCCCCTCTCCCGTCCTGCTCGCCATTGCCATTCCATAAGCTATAGGTTAATTACAGCAACTACAGACTACTACAAGTTTTCCTTTTTTCCAAGAACAATCTACCATTGGAACCATCTCCCTCCTGACAGTGTCCATCTCCCTACCACAGAGCAATTCAATACGACAGTTTGCAATATTTACCATGCCATGCCCTAGTTGTTCTGCGCAGCTGCTTTTACACTTTTACCATAACTTATTTTCATTACTTTCTTAAATTATGCTTTTAACTATTCATACTTTAACATCTTTTGATGCGCAAGATGTCTACATCCTCGCTGGCTGGCTGGCTGGCTGGCTGACTGACTGACTGGCTGGCTGGCTGGCTGGCAGGCAGGCAGGCAGGCAGGCAGGCAGGCAGGCAGGCAGGCAGGCAGGCAGGCAGGCAGGCAGGCAGGCATATATACTGAGTCAAATAAGAAATGATACCTAGTGTTTATGTGTCTATAATGTCAACATTTATTAAGCAAATTCTTTGAAAATTCATAAGATGATAGTCCAACATGTTTGAAAGAGAATCACATAAAGCATAATGAGCCTTCGAAACTGTCTGCTGCGTGATGACGTAATTCGTCGGACAGGGGTCTAATGGTGTTTTCACACAGACGTCAATACCGAGTATGGGCACCATTTGCGTCTCTCACTGCAATGCACCGCTGTCGCATCGAATGGAAGAGTGTCTGAATCTCTTGCTGGTCAATATTTGTCCACTCCTGACGCAAAACATCCCTCAGTTGGTTTAACGTTACCGGCTGACGTCGTCTGACGCGGCGGTCTAACGTATCCCACAAATGTTCTATGGGTGACAAGTCTGGTGACAAAGCAGGCCACGGCAGGGTTTCAATATTGTTCTGCTCCAATAATGTGGTGGAAATCCGAGCAGTATGACACCTGGCGTTGTCCTGTTGGAACAGTGTGACGTTTCTGTTGGCGTTAAAGAACGGCACAACAACTGGCGCAATGATCTCATCACAGTACCGCTGGGCGTTTAGGTTCCCGTCCACCACTAACAGTTCAGTGCGACTGCCGAAGGTGATACCGCCCCACGCCATAACGCTTCCGCCCCCGAACAGATCGACCTGACGTACACATGCGTCGGCGTAACGTTCACCGCGTCTGCGATATACCCGCTCTCTGCCATCCGCTCGACGCAAACAGAACCGCGATTCATCGCTAAACATCACCGAATTCCACTGTAACCGAGTCCAGCGAGCACGTTCCGTCGTCCATTCCCGCCGTACGTCACGGTGACGTCGTGTCAGGATGGGTCCAACGTATGGCCGATAGGCACGAATGCCACGTTCACCGAGCCGGTTCCTGACTGTTTGTGCACTGATGCGATTGTTGGTCATCCCAGGAGTAACGGCAGCTGTGTGCGTAGCAGGTAGGAACCGGTCACGTAAATGTGACGTCCGAATGTGACGGTCCTGTTCACGCGTCGTCACACGTGGTCGACCAGATCTTGGACGGTCGTCCACCGATCCATGTGTTCGATAACGTCGAAGTAGACGTGTTATCGTGATCCGCGTAACCCCGAGTCGATTTGCGACGTCACGCTGACGTAAACCGCCGTCAATCATGCCAATGGCACGCATTCTCTGATTGCGGTTTAGCCTAGGCATTTTGTTAGAGGTAACAATGGGTATGTAAGGTGTTTTTCCTCGATGATAATGCAATACCAGTACAATAAACCGGTTTTCCGATTTGTACATGTGTAGGAAGTTGTCTTTGTTGAGGAGCACGTGCAAATCGGAAATTCGGCGTTCCAGGATTAACCTATGTTAAGCAGCCAGTTTCCAGATTCCCAATATGTAGTTTTATTATGCAATCGACTTCTATATATATATATATATATATATGGGAGTAAAACAACGTATGGATTGTATAATTTGTTCGGTTTTTGAAGTTGGTAGTTGTTTTATTGGTGAATACATATCATTAATTTATTTCAATGTTTATGAAATTGTCAAATAAAAGAAGAAACTATAGACTACAAAGATTAGAATAATGAAAACAAATGTATTCCAGTAAAAAACATATTCCGGTGCCGGGAATCGAACCCGGGCCGCTGGGTGAAAACCAGGAATCCTAACCACTAGACCACATCGGATTTATATCGGTAATGGCAAGGAAAACGTGTTATTGTTACAGTTGTTTCCCAGCAGTCAATACACGACGAGATATGAATATTCATATGACCTCTAGCAGATGACAGGTTATACGTTATCACCCGAAATTACAATACAGCAATGTAAAGGCTATTTTTAGATTACTTCAATTAGTTTACGAGAGGCATTCACGGAATAGCTCAGTTGGGAGAGCGTTAGACTGAAGATCTAAAGGTCCCTGGTTCGATCCCGGGTTCCGGCGCGAACGGAACGTTCGGCGGCTGACCATAACTTTTTATCATTCAACAAATTTAGGCACACTATTTATTAATATTTCAATAACATTATTTTCTTTTCTTTCATTATTTTATATGATTCACTATAACTATATAGATGCCAAAAGCTATAGAAATGAGGTAAGTTTCATAATTTTCGAATAATGATGTATTCTTTACAGATTTACGTAACAACAGTAAAAACAAAGGATTCTAACTAAAAGGACATATTCACATTTTGGAATAAAATGACTTTATCTGCCAAGGGAGGTAATAGAAAATTAGAGATGTGTCTCATTATATCTTAGACAGCAAGACGTTTCCGAGCAGCTGGATATCAGGTGCTATAAACCGTAATATAAAAATGGGGACAGTACAGGCCCAGACTGATCTGTAGTACAGTGGTAAACACGCTGGACTGGTAATCCAGGGATCGCAGAAATGAGCGGGCCGAGGGGATCCCTATCGAAAACTATGTACAAGGATTGTGTCATAGATTAGCTGAAGCGTTACGTGAAGCTAGCGAGAATGCACAACAGGCCGCCGACGGTCGAAAATGAAATATGACATAAATAAGAAATCGAAAATGAGTGAATTCCAGCATGGGGAATTCGTATTAGATTACCGTTAAAAGGTATGAAACTGAAGAATGCCCTCCAGGGACCGTATTTAGTGCACGAAAAGGTAGCGTCGCATACCTATATTATATACATGCCTGACAAAAGAGTCAAATACCGGGTTATGCATGTAAATCAGTTGAAGCCCTGGACAGATAGGGAGGATTGTGCCGCCATCGCTAAAAGTAGTCCGGCGTATGAATCCAATAGACCCTACCCTATTAGATTACCAAGCCCCTACTGACATAGAGAAGGAATTCGACCCTTGCAGTCCTCTTGAATCTGTGCCTAGGAAAGCTTGGCCGGATATCAGCCATTTACCCCCAGGCCACAGGGATGACATTACTCAAATATTAGACCGTTACCCCCGTCTGTTCTCTGGAAAACTGGGATGTTTCCATGGTGTTACCCATGATATTGATGTGCAAGGTGCCGCACCCGTAATCCAGCCATACTACCGCATGTCTCCAGAAAAGAAACAAATCTTAAAAACCGAGCTAGATAAAATGTTGGAGTTAGGAATTATCCGCCCGAGCCGAAGCCAGTGGGCCTCCCCCATAATATTGGTACGAAAGTCGGACTCGGAATGGCGACCGTGTATTTATTATCGCACAATTAATGACCTGACACGAGGAGAAGCCTTCCCCATCCCTAGATTAGACGATCTAATCGATCAAGTCGCAGGTTCGAGCCTGATATCCATTGTCGATTTGAATCGGGGTTACTGGCAGATACCGCTTACCCCTCGGGGATTATTTGAACCATTAACTCTGCCATTTGGATTAAAAAATGGTGGTGTTACATTCCAAAGGGCTATTAATGAGATCATCGATCAATCCCCGGGAGAACCCATCCGTGATAGATTTGCCGACGCATATCTGGATGATATTGCAATTCGATCCAATGTATGGTCACAGCATATAAATCACTTGGATTGGACATTTCATAAACTAGAGAAAAGTGGTGTTACTTTGAACCCAAAGAAATGTAAAATTGGGTCAGAAACAGTCAGTTACTTGGGACACGAATTAGGTTCGGGGAAAATCAAACCAATATCCAGTAAGGTCGAATGTATTGATAATATCTCTCCCCCACATACCAAGAAACAATTGACCAGTCGCGAGATGACCTATCGCTCCGCCCCTAACATCACGTGACCCTGTAACGCAAAACCTCCGACAAACAAATTCCAAAATGGCGGACGCACTTAGATTGAATGATTTACCATATGACTTTGGGGAGTATTTTCTACCGTATAGAACTTCTTTGCGTCAAAGAGTTCAGGCTAAGCAGTTTGCAAACGAATCGTATATTAGTTCTGTAAAACTTTATCGTGCTGAAAATCTGGATGTAGAAGTTAAAGCCGTCGTGTTCCGCAGTCAACGAAATAATGACAATGGCCATCGCGTCAATATAGTCGTCGGACAGCAACAGGTTACAGATGCATTCTGCAGTTGTAAAGCAGGGTAAGTACCGCAACATGTTATATATATTGATATAGTGTTCAAGTTACTATTTGATTTCACCGATTAAGTGGTATCCTAATGGAGACGGCGAAACCGCTACTAGTTCTAACCACTGACTGGTAAACAAAATGGCGGCATGTGTAAACATTGCATTTGCTGATTCGTAGAACAGACGCGTCTTCACTTTGTTCTTAAATTGACGCATTATTGAACTTGTTGATGGTTACATTTCATCAATTGTCATAACATTCAACATGTTGATGGTACAGACAATAATGTTTTTGATTACAATAACCTAAACGGTCTGCATTTATTCTATTTTCAGGGCTTCTGGTGAATGTGCCCACGTTCTGGCTGTTGTATTGAAGCTGACGGATTGGATCATTGAAGGTCTAGCAGATATACCAAGCCAACCTGCCTGCTCTTCCATGCCACAACGGTGGGACAAACCAAGAGGTCTAAAGATCGAGCCTGAACCCGTCAGCACCATGGTAATTGCCAAACCAGGAAACTCGACTCGAAAAAAGAGACCGCCTACTGCAGACTTCCAAGACAATAGGTACATTCTATTTTCCATCAATGTCAAACCGCTTGACCTGGGACAGGCCTAACTGCTTCGGTACCATTAAAACCAATACCAAGCAAATATGGTGCGCTGCTCAAGGACATATTTGCAGCGATCGACCATGGAACCCTGTGTAAAGTGTGTTGCATCCGTGGTCCAGTGGTAGAGCGTCGGATTTGGAATCGATCGGTCCCGGGTTAGATATTCGGTCAGGCCACATATGTAGTGTCATTGAGCATGGCACCTCACACACATTGCTTAGTACTGGTTAATCACTTATACATGTTTTCCTGGGTAAGCTTAGCCGACTTATGTCCCCGCAAGGGGTTTGACATTAATGGAACATACATGCATACATTAGGACACTGTACATGTATATGTGGGAAATAGATTTAATGAAGATAAAAGATAATGCGTGCACAACCAAATAAAACGAAAATACTATACATGTTTTATGCTGTATTGTTTTAATCATGTTACAAATGTATATGTGTAAAATAGCAAACAATGACACACACATGTTTTTCTATTTTCAGGAAAATACAGGTACTTGAAAGTGACCTACTGTTTTTGAAGTCCCTAAGCCCAAGCCCAAATATCGTACCTAGCTAGCCAGCCCTACATGACAGTGATGACTGAACATGGAGCTCAGAACGTTGACAGTGCATTAGCGTATCAGGTTAGTCTTGAATGAGAAGGGGCATACAATTAGTCAAAAAACAGCAACAAAACCAAATCTGGTTTACACAGGTTAATAAACTTAGATCAATTCTATTATCTACAATCTTGAATTTCTTCGCTATAGAGATAGCTCTTTCCACATGCACACGGTGCTTAGCGATTTTCTTTGTAAGGGATACATCTCCGACTGGCATTTGTACAGAGCTCGATGCAAATGGTGGAATGTACAGCTTAAGTCCAAGTATTTCTATTTCTTCCTGTATTAGAAACCCTTTGTCTACCATGACACCATCTCCTTTATTCATTTTACCGCAATCGATCAACTGTTGTAAGAGCACTAATAATGCACTTTTAGTTTTGTCCGATATACATCCGGAAAACAACATAGATATAAATGTAAATGAACCTCTAGGGTCAACGCCTACTAGCCCTTTCAATGTAGTTGCCGACTTGTAGTCAGAGTAACATGTAATTAATCCAGGTACGGAAAAGCAGACCAGCATCTTGATTAGAAATATGAAATATATTTGCCAAGTGCTTAATTTCTAAGTTAAGCCTAAGTTTGACCAATGTTAGAAGAAGCTGATCCTCCAGTTTGATGTCTCTGATGCTTGATATTGTTCTTGAGAAGTTCACAGGGCATTCAAATTTGTTAGGAACAAGAAATTTAAAAATATTCATGAACTGTAAAAATATAAATCCTGTATAGTAGGGAAAACGTGTTACTGTTACACATTCCCGAACATATGAACTCTAGCATAAGACAGGTTATACATTATCATCCGAAATTGCATGCAGCTGTGTAAAGGCTATTTTTAGATTGCTTCAATTAGTTTACGGGATTCTTGTCTAAAGCTATAGAAATTAGGTAAGTTTCATAATTTTCGAATAATGATGCATTCTTTACAGATTTACGTAACAACAGTAAAAACAAAGGATTCTAACTAAAATGATATATTCACATTTTGGAATAAATCAGACTTTATCTGCCAAGGGAGGTAATAGAAAATAAGAGATGTATCTCATTATATTTTAGACAGTAAGACGTTTCCGAGCAGCTGGTCATCAGGTGCTATAAAACCGTAATATAAAAAAGGGGACAGTACAGGCCCAGACGGATCTGTAGTACAGTAGTAACACGCTGGACTGGTAATCCAGGGATCGCAGGTTCGATCCCAACGTCTGACGCTAATAAAATTAACAGTCTTTCAGATGGGACGATAAACCGAGGTCTCGTGTCGGTGCTTTACAACGTGCACTATTCTCCAAAAAAATTAAATGATTAATCTCTGCAGGAGGCGTCGCTCAAATGGGCAATCGGTAGCGACAATAAATAAACGTAAAACACACAACACGCACATATATTTACAGGGGATTTACACCATTTTGCTGCTTCGCAAAGTTGTCACAAGTAACGATTATATTTAACGAAGGAATGAACATTTGGGCGGAACATTGACGGACGCACAATATGGTTTTAGACAAAGGTACAGTTGGGCGGAACATTGACGGACGCACAATATGGTTTTAGACAAAGGTACAGTTGGGCGGAACATTGACGGACGCACAATATGGTTTTAGACAAAGGTACAGTTGGGCGGAACATTGACGGACGCACAATATGGTTTTAGACAAAGGTACAGTTGGGCGGAACATTGACGGACGCACAATATGTTTTAGACAAAGGTACAGTTGGGCGGAACATTGACGACGCACAATATGGTTTTAGACAAAGGTACAGTTGGGCGGAACATTGACGGACGCACAATATGGTTTTAGACAAAGGTACAGTTGGGCGGAACATTGACGGACGCACAATATGGTTTTAGACAAAGGTACAGCTGACACTATTTAAAGCGACATTACATTGCAAACAGGAAATAAAATCATTTTTTCACGTATAAATGCATAGCTATATACTACAAATACTTCTGAATAGCATTGAATAAATCGGACAGAATGTTGAAACAACGATCAGCCGAGGCGTATCGTCACGTCTGATCAGGATATATATTGGTTGCTATGCAGACAAGTGGTTAGCTCCACTATCCGAATATCAAACAACATAGAGCCTTGTCAGACAGCACGTTCTGTGCACATTCTGTGCCGTCTGATCTGCCTCTATGCTCTTTGCAAAAGCGACTATAGTTGTGATTGGCTGGTTACGGGTTAAATAGGTGTTAAGATGCCGTTAATCATCACCGAAGTCAACGATAACCATTATTGACTATTAGCGCAGTGGTTAGCGCGCCTGCTTCTCATCAATGTAACCCGGGTTCGATCCTCGGACAGGGAAGTATGCGAGATAGTACGGTGGTTGCCAGATCGGACAGGTGGGTTTTCTCCGGGTACTCCGGTTTCCTACCACATACACTTCCATCCACGCCAACGAGAGTGATTAATATTAGTTGTTAAAACTTTATCATTGCAAAATAAATGAAGTTTTTAAAAAACCGCTAACAAAACGTCTTAGTACGTTCAACCACATAGGCACGCCGGTGGCGGTGGTAAATAAGCTCAACCATCATCCTCGTTAGCATATTCTTGTGTTGACGTCCTCACAGAGGGTGATATTTTTCTAATATGCCTGTACAGTCAAATCTGTATTAGTGGTCACCTCTATAAATCAACCAACATGTGTTAAGCAGCCAGTTTCCAGATTCCCAATTGGTAGTTTTATTATGCAATCGACTTCTATTAAGCTGTCACTTATGCTAAGCAGCCACATTTTGAGATTCCCTTGGAGACTGGCTGCTTTAGACAGGTTTGACTGTAACTTCATATGTTCGGGAACGTATAACAACCAGCCGTATATTAAAGGAGCTCGTTGCAAGATGCCAAATGAATGAAACAGTAATACATTCTTCTAAGATGAATATCACCATCATCCTCGTTAGCATATTCTTGTGTTGACGTCCTCACAGAGGTTGATAATTTTCTAATATGCCTGTACAGTCAAACCTGTATTAGTGGTCGCCTCTATAGAGCAGCCAACCTATGTTAAGCAGCCAGTTTCCAGATTCCCAATATGTAGTTTTATTATGCAATCGACTTCTATATTATATATATATATGGGAGTAAAACAACGTATGGATTGTATATATATATACTATATATGGGAGTAAAACAACGTATGGATTGTGTATATATACTATATATGGGAGTAAAACAATGTATGGATTGTATATATATACTATATATGGGAGTAAAACAACGTATGGATTGTATATATATACTATATATGGGAGTAAAACAACGTATGGATTGTATATATATACTATTTATGGGAGTAAAACAACGTATGGATTGTATATATATATATATATGGGAGTAAAATAACGTATGGATTGTATATATATAATATATATATATATATTGGGAGTAAACAACGTATGGATTGTATATATATATATTATAATATATATATATTATATATAATAATATATATATATTATATATATGGGAGTAAAACCAGTATAGATTGTATATATATATATATATGGGAGTAAAACAACGTATGGATGTATATATATATATATGGGAGTAAAAAACGTAATTGTTATATACATATATATATGAGTAAAACAACGTATGGATTGTATATATATATATATATGGAGTAAAACAACGTATGGATTGTATATATATATATATATATATATATATATATATATATAATATATATATATATATATATATTATATGGAGTAAAACAATGTATGGATTGTATATATATAACTATATATATATATATATATATAATATGGGAGTAAATCAACGTATGGATTGCATAATTTGTTAGGTCTTTGATGGTAGTTGGTTTATTGGTGAGAACCAGGAATCCTAACCACTAGATCACACCGGAATTATATCGGTAAAGGTAAGGAAAACGTGTTATTGTTACAGTTCTTACCCAGAGCAGTCAATACACGACGAGATATGAATATTCATATGTCCTCTAGCAGATGACAGGTTATACGTTATCATCCGAAATTACGATACAGCAAAACACAGAAACACGGTTTGGCTTATGATATAGTGCGCACCGTTTTGACCTGCATTCGCCAAAACGAGACTAACAGGTAAACAAACGTAAATATGCATTACTCGTATAGGAATGACACACCCGAGTGTCACATACTCTTGAAATGTACCAGTAGTTAATATACGAATGTATATGGGTTATATGGTTCAGAGAATTACTTAGTGTGTCGTCCATTGTCCAGTGGTAGAGTGTCTTATTTGGATTCAAAGGGTCCCGGGTATGATACTAGTTTGGGGCACATATAGTGTCATTGAGTGAGGCATTGAGTACTGGTTAGTGACTTAAGTCTGCTAAGCCTGTCCAAAAAATATGTCAAGATCCCCACAAGGTGCTTGGCATTAATAAAGCATAGAATGTACATAAGTAATTGAATGCATTAGTAACATTTAGGTCACACGCACCATATTAACTATATTAGCCCGTGCCATTGGAATGGCCTCCCTCAACGAAGGATCACTGCCGGCCCAGTGGAAGTCAGCAATTGTTGCTCCCATTTACAAAAAAGGAAACAAGTCACACCCCGCCAACTATAGGCCTATCTCACTGACATGTGTTCTATGCAAGGTTCTAGAACATATACTTAGTTTCCTCCTCGATAGTAAAACACTTCACTAACCACATTATTCTGTACCATTTGCTGCATGGTTTTAGAGAAAAACGGTCATGCGTGACCCAATTAGTAATGCTAATCAATGACTTGGTTACCTCTGTCTACAATAAGCATCAGATAGATCTCATCCTATTAGACTTCAGTAAGGCTTTCGATAAGGTCAATCACGAGAAAGTACTACTAAAAATGCATGACTATGGAGTCAGAGGTCAAATATTAAGGTAGATTAAGAGTTTTCTAGATCATAGACTCCAGTCAGTTGTCCTTAATGGTATTAGTTCAGATGCCATTCCTCTGGAGTCCCACAGGGATCCATACTTGGACCCATGCTTTTCCTAGCCTATCTAAACGACCTCCCACAAAACATCAGTTCCAAAGTCCGTATCTTTGCAGATGATACTGCAGTCTATCTATCATCTGCAAATGAATCGGTCACACTCCAAAACGATCTTAAGAGATTAGAATAGTGGGAGTTGGAGTGGGACATGGACTTTAACCCTACACATGTCAAGTTATCAGAAGGAAACATCCTATTCCCAGTCAATATGAACTCCATGGAGTCCTACTTGAGTAGGTCACCTCAGCCAAATACCTTGGCGTGGATATCGCAAATAACCTGTCGTGGGACACTCACATAAAAAGGTCAACTAAGAAAGCAAACCAAACTTTAGGATTCCTACTTAGAAACCTCCAGGTCAAATCCGAACCCCTTAAGTACATGGCTTACCAGACACTAGTGAGACCCCAGCTTGAATATGGCTCCTAGATCTGGTTGCCCCATACCCAAACATTGATAGACCATATGAATGTATTCAGTGGTATATGAGACAACACCGCGTTGGATAAAGGCTGACTTCTATCGTACCTCTAGTGTTACAGACATGCTACATTCCCTAAATCTACGCAGACTAGATCAACGGCGTATTGATAATAGGTTATCCCTTCTGTATAACATTCATAATGATCTTATTGCTATTCCCATTGAAAATTACCCAGTTCCCCTCTCCCGTCCTGCTCGCCATTGCCATTCCATAAGCTATAGGTTAATTACAGCAACTACAGACTACTACAAGTTTTCCTTTTTTCCAAGAACAATCTACCATTGGAACCATCTCCCTCCTGACAGTGTCCATCTCCCTACCACAGAGCAATTCAATACGACAGTTTGCAATATTTACCATGCCATGCCCTAGTTGTTCTGCGCAGCTGATTTTACACTTT
The DNA here is from genome assembly GCA_014843695.1 of Archivesica marissinica. Taxonomy (NCBI): domain Eukaryota; kingdom Metazoa; phylum Mollusca; class Bivalvia; order Venerida; family Vesicomyidae; genus Archivesica; species Archivesica marissinica. Next base: position 19,273,866 of record CM026389.1, on the reverse strand, counting down.
TACCATAACTCATTTTCATTACTTTCTTAAATTATGCTTTTAACTATTCATACTTTAACATCTTTTGATGCGCAAGATGTCTACATCCCCGCTGGCTGGCTGGCTGGCTGGCTGGCTGGCAGGCAGGCAGGCAGGCTGGCTGGCAGGCAGGCAGGCAGGCAGGCAGGCAGGCAGGCAGGCAGGCAGGCAGGCAGGCAGGCAGGCAGGCAGGCAGGCAGGCATATATACTGAGTCAAATAAGAAATGATACCTAGTGTTTATGTGTCTATAATGTCAACATTTATTAAGAAAATTCTTTGAAAATTCATAAGATGATAGTCCAACATGTTTGAAAGAGAAGCACATAAAGCATAATGTGCCTCCGAAACTGTGTGCTGCGTGATGACGTAATTCGTCGGACAGGGGTCTAATGGAGTTTTCACACAGACGTCAATACCGAGTATGGGCACCATTTGCGTCTCTCACTGCAATTCACCGCCGTCGCATCGAACGGAAGAGTGTCTGAATCTCTTGCTGGTCAATATTTGTCCACTCCTGACGCAAAACATCCCTCAGTTGGTTTAACGTTACCGGCTGACGTCGTCTGACGCGGCGGTCTAACGTATCCCACAAATGTTCTATGGGTGACAAGTCTGGTGACAAAGCAGGCCACGGCAGGGTTTCAATATTGTTCTGCTCCAATAATGTGGTGGAAATCCGAGCAGTATGACACCTGGCGTTGTCCTGTTGGAACAGTGTGACGTTTCTGTTGGCGTTAAAGAACGGCACAACAACTGGCGCAAGGATCTCATTACAGTACCGCTGGGCGTTTAGGTTCCCGTCCACCACTAACAGTTCAGTGCGACTGCCGAAGGTGATACCGCCCCACGCCATAACGCTTCCGCCCCCGAACAGATCGACCTGACGTACACATGCGTCGGCGTAACATTCACCGCGTCTGCGATATACCCGCTCTCTGCCATCCGCTCGACGCAAACAGAACCGCGATTCATCGCTAAACATCACCGAATTCCACTGTAACCGAGTCCAGCGAGCACGTTCCGTCGTCCATTCCCGCCGTACGTCACGGTGACGTCGTGTCAGGATGGGTCTAACGTATGGCCGATAGGCACGAATGCCACGTTCACCGAGCCGGTTCCTGACTGTTTGTGCACTGATGCGATTGTTGGTCATCCCAGGAGTAGCGGCAGCTGTGTGCGTAGCAGGTAGGAACCGGTCACGTAAATGTGACGCCCGAATGTGTCGGTCCTGTTCACGCGTCGTCACACGTGGTCGACCAGATCTTGCACGGTCGTCCACCGATCCATGTGTTCGATAACGTCGAAGTAGGCGTGTTCTCGTGATCCGCTTAACCCCGAGTCGATTTGCGACGTCACGCTGACGTAAACAGCCGTCAATCATGCCAATGGCACGCATTCTCTGATTGCGGTTTAGCCTAGGCATTTTGTTAGAGGTAACAATGGGTATGTAAGGTGTTTTTCCTCGATGATAATGCAATACCAGTACAATAAACCGGTTTCCGATTTGTACATGTGTAGGAAGTTGTCTTTGTTGAGGAGCACGTGCAAATCGGAAATTCGGCGTTCCAGGATTAATCTATGTTAAGCAGCCAGTTTCCAGATTCCCAATATGTAGTTTTATTATGCAATCGACTTCTATATATATATATATATATATATGGGAGTAAAACAACGTATGGATTGTATAATTTGTTAGGTTTTTGAAGTTGGTAGTTGGTTTATTGGTGAATACATATCATTAATTTATTTCAATGTTTATGAAATTGTCAAATAAAATATCTAGCAGAAACTATAGACTACAAAGATTAGAATAATGAAAACAAATGTATTCCAGTAAAAAACATATTCCGGTGCCGGGAATCGAACCCGGGCCGCCTGGGTGAAAACCAGGAATCCTAACCACTAGACCACACCGGACTTATATCGGTAATGGCAAGGAAAACGTGTTATTGTTACAGTTGTTTCCCAGCAGTCAATACACGACGAGATATGAATATTCATATGACCTCTAGCAGATGACAGGTTATACGTTATCATCCGAAATTACAATAAAGCAATGTAAAGGCTATTTTTAGATTACTTCAATTAGTTTACGAAAGGCATTCGTCAGCCGGAATAGCTCAGTTGGGATCCCGGGTTCCGGCGCGAACGGAACGTTCGGCGGCTGACCAAAACTTTTTATGATTCAACAAATTTAGGCACACTATTTATTAATATTTCAATAACATTATTTTCTTTTCTTTCATTATTTTATATGATTCACTATAACTATATAGATGCCAAAAGCTATAGAAATGAGGTAAGTTTCATAATTTTCGAATAATGATGTATTCTTTACAGATTTACGTAACAACAGTAAAAACAAAGGATTCTAACTAAAAGGACATATTCACATTTTGGAATAAAATGACTTTATCTGCCAAGGGAGGTAATAGAAAATTAGAGATGTGTCTCATTATATTTTAGACAGCAAGACGTTTCCGAGCAGCTGGATATCAGGTGCTATAAACCGTAATATAAAAATGGGGACAGTACAGGCCCAGACTGATCTGTAGTACAGTGGTAAACACGCTGGACTGGTAATCCAGGGATCGCAGAAATGAGCGGGCCGAGGGGATCCCTATCGAAAACTATGTACAAGGATTGTATCATAGATTAGCTGAAGCGTTACGTGAAGCTAGCGAGAATGCACAACTGGCCGCCGACGGTCGAAAAATGAAGACCGCCTACTGCAGACTTCCAAAACAATAGGTACATTCTATTTTCCATCAATGTCAAACCGCTTGACCTGGGACAGGCCTAACTGCTTCGGTACCATTAAAACCAATACCAAGCAAATGTGGTGCCCTGCTCAAGGACACATTTGCAGCGATCGACCATGGAACCCTGTGTAAAGTGTGTTGCATCCGTGGTCCAGTGGTAGAGCGTCGGATTTGGAATGGATCGGTCCAGGGTTAGATATTCGGTCAGGCCACATATGTAGTGTCATTGAGCATGGCACCTCACACACATTGCTTAGTACTGGTTAATCACTTAGACATGTTTTCCTGGGTAAGCTTAGCCGACTTATGTCACCGCAAGGGGTTTGACATTAATGGAACATACATGCATACATTAGGACACTGTACATGTATATGTGGGAAATAAATTTAATGAAGATAAAAGATAATGCGTGCACAAACAAATAAAACGAAAATACTATACATGTTTTATGCTGTATTGTTTTAATCATGTTACAAATTTATATGTGTAAAATAGCAAACAATGACACACACATGTTTTTCTATTTTCAGGAAAATACAGGTACTTGAAAATGACCTACTGTTTTTGAAGTCCCTAAGCCCAAGCCCAAATATCGTACCTAGCTAGCCAGCCCTACATGACAGTGATGACTGAACATGGAGCTCAGACCGTTGACAGTGCATTAGCGTATCAGGTTAGTCTTGAATGAGAAGGGGCATACAATTAGTCAAAAAACAGCAACAAAATCAAATCTGGTTTACACAGGGAAATAAACTTAGATCAATTCTATTATCTACAATCTTGAATTTCTTCGCTATAGAGATAGCTCTTTCCACATGCACACGGTGCTTAGCGATTTTCTTTGTAAGGGATACATCTCCGACTGGCATTTGTACAGAGCTCGATGCAAATGGTGGAATGTACAGCTTAAGTCCAAGTTTTTCAATTTCTTCCTGTATTAGAAACCCTTTGTCTACCATGACACCATCTCCTTTATTCATTTTACCGCAATCGAACAACTGTTGTAAGAGCACTAATAATGCACTTTTAGTTGTTATAACTTTGTCCGATATACATCCGGAAAACAACATAGATATAAATGTGAATGAGCCTCTAGGGTCAATGCCTACTAGCCCTTTCAATGTAGTTGCCGACTTGTAGTCAGAGTAACATGTAATTAATCCAGGTACGGAAAAGCAGACCAGCATCTTGATTAGAAATTTGAAATATATTTGCCAAGTGCTTAAAGTCTAAGTTAAGCCTAAGTTTGACCAATGTTAGAAGAAGCTGATCCTCCAGTTTGATGTCTCTGATGCTTGATATTGTTCTTGAGAAGTTCACAGGGCATTCAAATTTGTTAGGAACAAGAAATTTAAAAATATTCATGAACTGTAAAAATATAAATCCTGTATAGTAGGGAAAACGTGTTATTGTTACACATTCCCGAATATATGAACTCTAGCATAAGACAGGTTATACATTATCATCCGAAATTGCATGCAGCTGTGTAAAGGCTATTTTTAGATTGCTTCAATTAGTTTACGGGATTCTTTCGTCAGCCGGAATAGCTCAGTTGGGAGAGCGTTAGACTGAAGATCTAAAGGTCCCTGGTTCGATCCCGGGTTCCGGCGCGAACGGAACGTTCGGCGGCTGACCATAAATTTTTATGAATCAACAAATTTAGGCACACTATTTATTAATATTTCAATCAACATTATTTTCTTTCATTATTTTATATACTTCACTATAACTATATATATGTCTAAAGCTATAGAAATTAGGTAAGTTTCATAATTTTCGAATAATGATGCATTCTTTACAGATTTACGTAACAACAGTAAAAACAAAGGATTCTAACTAAAATGACATATTCACATTTTGGAATAAATCAGACTTTATCTGCCAAGGGAGGTAATAGAAAATTAGAGATGTGTCTCATTATATTTTAGACAGTAAGACGTTTCCGAGCAGCTGGTCATCAGGTGCTATAAAACCGTAATATAAAAAAGGAGACAGTACAGGCCCAGACGGATCTGTAGTACAGTAGTAACACGCTGGACTGGTAATCCAGGGATCGCAGGTTCGATCCCAACGTCTGACCCTAATAAAATTAACAGTCTTTCAGATGGGACGTTAAACCGAGGTCTCGTGTCGGTGCTTTACAACGTGCACGTAAAAGAACCAGAAGAGATTCTGGAATGTGTCTGTGTCTGTATCATTGCACTATTCTCCAAAAATCTAAAATGATTAATCTCTGCAGGAATAAATAAATAAACGTAAACACACAACACGCACAGATACTTACAGGGGATTTACACCATTATGCTGCTTCGCAAAGTTTTCACAAGTTACGATTATATTTAACACATTTTGGGCGGAACATTGACGGACGCACAATATGGTTTTAGACAAAGGTACAGTTGACACTATTTAAAGCGACATTACATTGCAAAAAGGAAATAAAATCATTTTTTCACGTATAAATGCATAGCTATATACTACACATTCTTCTGAATAGCATTGAATAAATTGGACAGAATGTTGAAACAACGATCAGCCGAGGCGTATCGTCACGTCTGATCAGGATATATATTGATTGCTATGCTGACAAGTGGTTAGCTCCACTATCCGAATAGCAAACAACATAGAGCCTTGTCAGACAGCACGTTCTGTGCACATTCTGTGCCGTCTGATCTGCCTCTATGCTGTTTGCAAAAGCGAATATATATTTGTGTGTTTTACATTTATTTATCGTCGCTACCGGTTGCGCATATGAGCGATGCCTCCTGAAAAGATTAGTAATTTTAGATTTTTGGAGTATAGTGCAGTGATACAGACAGAGACCCATTCCAGAGTTTCCTCTGGGTCTTTTACGTGCACGGTGTACAGCATCGACACGAGACCTCGGTTTAACGTCCCATCTGAAAGACTGTTAATTTTATTAGGGTCAGACGGGGGATCGAACCCGCGATCCCTGGATTACCAGTCCAGCGTGTTACCACTGGACTACAGATCCGTCTGTAAAGCGACTATAGTTGTGATTGGCTGGTTACGGGTTAAATAGGTGTTATGATGCCGTTAATCATCACCGAAGTCAACGATAACCGTTATTGATTATTAGCGCAGTGGTTAGCGCGCCTGTTTCTCATCAATGTAACCCTGGTTCGATCCTCGGACAGGGAAGTATGCGAGATAGTACGGTGGTCGCCAGATCGGACAAGTGGATTTTCTCAGGTGGATTAAAACTTTATCGTTGCAAAATAAATGAAGTTTTTAAAAAAACTGCTAACTAAACGTCTTAGTACGTTCACCCACATAGGCACGCCGGTGGCGAGGGTAAATAAGCTCAACCATCATCCTCGTTAGCATATTCTTGTGTTGACGTCCTCACAGAGTGTGATATTTTTCTAATATGCCTGTACAGTCAAATCTGTATTAGTGGTCACCTCTATAAATCAGCCAACATGTGTTAAGCAGCCAGTTTCCATATTCCCAATTGGTAGTTTTATTATGCAATCGACTTCTATTAAGCTGTCACTTATGCTAATCAGCCACTTTTTGAGATTCCCTTGGTGACTGGCTGCTTTAGACAGGTTTGACTGTAACTTCATATGTTCTGGAATGTATAACAACCAGCCGTATATTAAAGGAGCTCGTTGCAAGATGCCAAATGAATGAAACAGTAATACATTCTTCTAAGATGAATATCACCATCATCCTCGTTAGCATATTCTTGTGTTGACGTACTCACAGAGGTTGATAATTTTCTAATGTGCCTGTACAGTCAAACCTGTATTAGTGGTCGCCTCTATAGAGCAGCCAACCTATGTTAAGCAGCCAGTTTCCAGATTCCCAATATGTAGTTTTATTATGCAATCGACTTCTATATTATATATATATATGGGAGTAAAACAACGTATGGATTGTATAATTTGTTAGGTCTTTGATGGTAGTTGGTTTATTGGTGAATACATATTATCAATTTATTTCAATGTTTATGAAATTGTCAAATAAAGTATCTAGAAGAAACTAAAGGCTATAAACATTAGAAGAATCAAAACAAATGTATTCCAGTTAAAAACATATTCCGGTGCCGGGAATCGCACCCGGGCCGCCTGGGTGAAAACCAGGAATCCTAACCACTAGACCACACCGGATTTATATCGGTAATGGCAGGGAAAACGTGTTATTGTTACAGTTGTTTCCCAGCAGTCAATACACGACGAGATATGAATATTCATATGACCTCTAGCAGATGACAGGTTATACGTTATCATCCGAAATTACAATACAGCAATGTAAAGGCTATATTTAGATTACTTCAATTAGTTTACGGGAGGCATTCGTCAGCCGGAATAGCTCAGTTGGGAGAGCGTTAGACTGAAGATCTAAAGGTCCCTGATTCGATCCCGAGTTCCGGCTGACCATAACTTTTTATGATTCAACAAATTTAGGCACACTATTTATTAATATTTCAATCAACATTATTTTCTTTTCTTTCATTATTTTATATGATTCACTATAACTATATAGATGCCAAAAGCTGATTCACTATAACTATATAGATGCCAACAGCTATAGAAATTAGGTAAGTTTCATAATTTTCGAATAATGATGCATTCTTTACAGATTTACGTAACAACAGTAAAAACAAAGGATTCTAACTAAAAGGACATATTCACATTTTGGAATAAAATGACTTTATCTGCCAAGGGAGGTAATAGAAAATTAGAGATGTGTCTCATTATATTTTAGACAGTAAGACGTTTCCGAGCAGCTGGGCATCAGGTGCTATAAAACTGTAAACTAAAAATGAGGACAGTACAGGCCCAGACGGAATTGTAGTAGAGTGGTAGCACGCTGGACTGGTAATCCAGGGATCGCAGGTTCGATCCCAACATCTGACCCTAATCAAATTAACAGTCTTTCAGATGGGACGTTAAACCGAGGTCTCGTGTCGGTGCTTTACAACGTGCACGTAAAGGATACTAGAGGAGACTCTGGAATGTGTCTGTGTCTGTATCATTGCACTATTCTCCAAATATCTAAAATGATTAATCTCTTCAGGAGGCGTCGCTCATATGGGCAATCGGTAGCGACAATAAATAAAGGTAAAACACACAACAAATCTGTATTAGTGGTCACCTCTATAAATCAGCCAACATGTGTTAAGCAGCCAGTTTCCAGATTCCCAATTGGTAGTTTCATTATGCAATCGACTTCTATTAAGCTGTCACTTATGCTAAGCAGCCACTTTTTGAGATTCCCTTGGTGACTGGCTGCTTTAGGCAGGTTTGACTGTAACTTCATATGTTCGGGAATGTATAACAACAAGCCGTATATTAAAGGAGCTCGTTGCAAGATGCCAAATGAATGAAACAGTAATACATTCTTCTAAGATGAATATCACCATCATCCTCGTTAGCATATTCGTGTGTTGACGTCCTCACAGAGGTTGATACTTTTCTAATATGCATGTACAGTCAAACCTGTATTAGTGGTCGCCTCTATAGAGCAGCCAACCTATGTTAAGCAGCCAGTTTCCAGATTCCCAATATGTAGTTTTATTATGCAATCGACTTCTATATATATACTATATATGGGAGTAAAACAACGTATGGCTTGTATAATTTGTTAGGTTTTTGAAGTTGGTAGTTGGTTTATTATGCAATCCACTTCTATATATATACTATATATACATATATATATATATATATATATATGGGAGTAAAACAACGTATGGATTGTATATATATATATATATAACATATGGGAGTAAAACAACGTATGGATTGTATATATATATTATATATATATATATATATACATATGGGAGTAAAACAACGTATGGATTGTATATATATATATATGGGAGTAAAACAACGTATGGATTGTATATATATATATACATGGGAGTAAAACAACGTATGGATGTATGTATATATATATATACATGGGAGTAAAACAACCTATGGATTGTATATATATATATATGGGAGTAAAACAACGTATGGATTGTATATATATATATATATACATATGGGAGTAAAACAACGTATGGATTGTATATATATATATATATGGGAGTAAAACAACGTATGGATTGTATATATATATATGGGAGTAAAAAACGTATGGATGTATATATATATATATATATATTATACATATGGGAGTAAAACAACGTATGGATTGTATATATATATATATATATATATATATATTATATATATATATATATATATACATATGGGAGTAAAACAACGTATGGATTGTATATATATATATTATATATATGGGAGTAAAAAACGTATGGATTGTATATATATATATACATGGGAGTAAAACAACGTATGGATTGTATGATATATATATACATGGGAGTAAAACAACCTATGGATTGTATATATATATATATATGGGGGTAAAAACAACGTATGGATTGTATATATATATATATATATATAATATGGGAGTAAACAACGTATGGATTGTATATATATATATAATATATATGGGAGTAAAACAACGTATGGATTGTATATATATATACATATGGGAGTAAAACAACGTATGGATTGTATATATATATATACATGGGAGTAAAACAACGTATGGATTGTATATATATCTATATGGGAGTAAAACAACGTATGGATTGTATATATATATATACATGGGAGTAAAACAACATATGGATTGTATATATATATATACATGGGAGTAAAACAACGTATGGATTGTATATACATATATATATGGGAGTAAAACAACATATGGATTGTATAATTTGTTAGGTTTTTGAAGTTGGTAGTTGGTTTATTGGTGAATACATATCATCAATTTATTTCAATGTTTATGAAACTAAAGGTTATAAACATTAGAAGAATCAAAACAAATGTATTCCAGTCAAAAACATATTCCGGTGCCGGGAATCGAACCCGGGTGAAAACCAGGAATCCTAACCACTAGACCACACCGGATTTATATCGCTAATGGCAGGGAAAACGTGATATTGTTACAGTTGTTTCCCAGCAGTCAATACACGACGCGATATGAATATTCATATGACCTCTAAGCAGATGACAGGTTATACGTTATCATCCGATATTAAGATACAACAATGTAAAGGCTATTTTTAGATTACTTCAATTAGTTTACATCTCGCATTCGTCAGCCGGAATAGCTCAGTTGGGAGAGCGTTAGACTGAAGATCTAAAGGTCCCTGGTTCGATCCCGGGTTCCGGCACGAACGGAACGTTCGGCAGCTGACCATATGTTTTTAGGCACACTATTTATTAATATTTCAATCAACATTATTTTCTTTTCCTACATGTTATATGATTCATTATTAATATATAGATGCCTAAACCTATAGAAATAACGTAATTTTCATAAATTTGGAATAATGATGCACTCTGTACAGTTTTACAAATCATGATACTTATATCATCAACTTGTTAATCAAGTCCTGGTTAATCAAGTCCTGGTTAATCAAGTCCTGTGATTGGAGGTTTGGATACCGTTGAGAATATCGAATTCCTTAATGAGAGGAAGTTATGGATATATGCATTTTCGGGCCTAAAGTCACACGGTCGGACAGTTTATGTCATGTGGCGACTTGAAATAATTCGACACACCCATTGTGATTCGAACATACAGCTGTGCGGGGCAAGTAATTTGAAATCAACGTCCGTAACCAGTCATCCATGTAGTCGCCCCCCCCCCCCAATAGCTCGATGAGATTACTATGCAATTAAGCGATTGGATAATAAAGCATCTACCCGTAATATCTTTATATACGTGTATTTAAAGGAAAGTATACATATCATCGCAGAACGCAGGTTCGATCCCACGTCTGACACTAATAAAATTAACAGTCTTTCAGATGGGACATTAAACCGAGGTCTCGTGTCGGTGCTTTACACCGTGCACGTAAAAGAACCAGAGGAGACTCTGGAATGGGTATCTGTCTGTAATCATACTATCCTCCAAAAATCTAAAATGACTAATCTCTTCAGGAGACGTCGCTCATATGGTCAACCGGTAGCGACGATAAATAAACGTAAAACATACACACACCAAATAAGTACAGGAGAATTACACCGTTAAGCTGCTTCGCAAAGTTGTCACAAGTTACGATTATATTTATCAAAGGAATGCAAATTTGGGCGGAACAATTATGCTATATGGACGGACGCACAATATGGTTTTAGACAAAGGTACAGTTGGGCGGAACATTGACGGACGCACAATATGGTTTTAGACAGAGGTACAGTTGGGCGGAACATTGACGGACGCACAATATGGTTTTAGACAAAGGTACAGTTGGGCGGAACATTGACGGACGCACAATATGGTTTTAGACAGAGGTACAGTTGGGCGGAACATTGACAGACGCACAATATGGTTTTAGACAAAGGTACAGTTGGGCGGAACATTGACGGACGCACAATATGGTTTTAGACAAAGGTACAGTTGGGCGGAACATTGACGGACGCACAATATGGTTTTAGACAAAGGTACAGTTGGGCGGAACATTGACGGACGCACAATATGGTTTTAGACAAAGGTACAGTTGGGCGGAACATTGACAGACGCACAATATGGTTTTAGACAAAGGTACAGTTGGGCGGAACATTGACAGACGCACAATATGGTTTTAGACAAAGGTACAGTTGGGCGGAACATTGACAGACGCACAATATGATTTTAGACAAAGGTACAGTTGGGCGGAACATTGACAGACGCACAATATGGTTTTAGACAAAGGTACAGTTGGGCGGAACATTGACAGACGCACAATATGGTTTTAGACAAAGGTACAGTTGGGCGGAACATTGACAGACGCACAATATGGTTTTAGACAAATGTACAGTTGACACTATTTAAAGCGACATTACATTGCAAAAAGCAAATAAAATGCGTTTTTTCACGTATAAATGCATAGCTACTACACATTCTTCTGAATACATTCGAACACTAACATTGAATCAATAAACATTGTTTTGTGGTATACAAACTTTCAAAACTGAAAGTAGGATTTCGTATAACGGTCATCTGCTCTCCTGAACTGACGTTTGTTTGTCATTGGAGTCAATACTACTAAACACTCGATACTTTCCATTAGAGATAATTTAACTAAGATTATTCTACAAATAAATATGCACAGGCACACATTTGATATATCACGGTAAATATGTACCCTATCTGGTGCTATTCAGGATAAATGCGTTGTATTACGCATGAATGTATACCCTATTTACATTATTTTGCTAAATCAACAAACCGCGTATACGACGTTTGTTTATTTGTTGAAATACTCAGTTGTTGAGACAAATATTTGGAAAATATTTATACCATATAATAGCAAATTACATTCTGCAGACATTGATGTTTTCACTTTTCACCGATGTAGTGTCGCTTTAAAGTATGTATGGTAGTAAAGTATGGACTTAATTCCTCATTCTGTTGTGGTGTGGATTATCGCAGGGCATACGACTTCATTAATAGAAACTATCTATGGTGTAAACTAATTGGAGCTGGAGTTTATGGAAAGCTGTTCTCCATTATCCGCTCGATGTATGATGAATTAATACTGTGCTTTAGTGGGGGTTTATTGCAAGGGAGACCACTTCTCCGATACTGTTCAGTCTGTTCTTGAATGAAATAGAGTTATCTTTACAAAAAAATTGTTTTATAAGGTATAAACTTTTTTCTTTTCTTTTTTTACAACGATTGCCAAACAAGCATTAACAATTTATGTTAATCACTCTCATTGACGCGGATGAATGCACATATGTGTAATTTGTGCGGCAGGACACCGGAGTGCCAGGAGAAAACCATCATGTCCGACCCTGGCGACTACCGTACCATCTCACATACTTCCCGGTCCGAGAATCGAACCCGGTTACATTTATGAGAAGCGACCGTTCTAACCACTGCGCTAATCGGACAGTGCTATAGTTAGTGGTCAAACAATTTTAAATACAATTTTAAGTACTTTTATACCAATATGTAGTGCTCGAACAGACACATAAAAGTAAATGCCCCAGATACGGTCGCTTCACAGAGATCGCAGGTTCGATCCCCCGTCTGACCGTAATACAATTAACAGTCTTTCAGATGGGACGTTAAACCGAGGTCTCGTGTCGGTGCGTTACACCGTGCCAGAGAAAGAACCAGAGGAGACTCTGGAATAGGTATATGTCTGTATCATTGCACTATCCTCCAAAAATCTCAAATGATTGATCTCTTCAGGACGCGTCGCTCATATGTGCGAGGTAGCGACGATAAATAAACGTAAAACACACACACGGTCGTTTCAGTGCTCTATCCGTAATTGCGAACATGATTTCCACATACCATTTCAAAGTCTTTTGTTTTCAATATTCTCATGTTTCCAAATGCATGCAGGTCGCAATGTGTCGAAGATATTTTTAACCCAATTTTTATTTTAGCACAATAGCAAGCAGCGAATCGTCATATAATTATACTAGTTATTTCCGTTTCCCGTTTAGGCAAAGCGCCAATTTCATATGAAAGTCAAATTTAAAAGTCAAATGTCTCTAATTTCTATTCAGAAAAACGAAATTGCATTGTCTGCGAGTCACGTTTGCTTTTATGGCAGCAATTTTTATTAACATACATTAAAACACTGTCGTGACGTCATACCTTTATATTATACTTGCAGTCCATTATTATTAATAGTGGACTGATGTCAAAAGGCAAGAGTATTATATTATTGTTGCTTAATATTTGCTATATATATTTGTTGAAATATGCACATGTCACTTTAATAAAACTTAATTACTTACTATATTAAATCTTATGCGTAAATGTACGAAATTAACAATTTTAATTAGTAAGATCTTGTTATATAAGTGTGTGCTTTAAGTAAGATATAAGCCTCAACGGTACCAATATGTTACACGGGTCTGTAGTCCAGTGGTAACACGCTGGACTGGTAATCCAGTGATAGCAGGTTCGATCCCCCGTCTGACCCTAATAAAATTAACAGTCTTTCAGATGGGACGTTAAACCGAGGTCTCGTGTCGGTGCTTTACACCGTGCACGTAAAAGAACCAGAGGAGATTCTGGAAATGGTCTCTGTCTGTATCATTGCGCTATCCTCCAAAATCTGAAATAAATAATCTCTTCAGGAGGCGTCGCTCATATGGGCAACCGGTATCGACGATAAATAAACGTAAAAACACACAATAAGTTACATATTGGATCGGTTTCGGCTTGTATCCTTTACCGTAACTTGATTTAGGTGCATTAATTCCGTTGCTATTTCTGGTTTTGCTAAGGACAAACAGAAAGATATGCCGGATAGATCAGACTGAAATAAGGTTATCTCGAGTCAAAATAACATAATCTATTATTCAAATATATTAAAAAACTTAAATACATGATCACGATGGCGGGGGTGTTATGCACTATTTGTTCACATGAAAAGTGTGAAAATCCGACAAACATTACCGGTAATCCCATACAGAGAAGTAACAGTATATGTATGTGAAGTGTGAAAGTAGATCGGGGTGTCTTTAAAAGGTTGGATTTCTTTTAAATTAGTAAAATACTTGGGTAATACCGGTTATGTAGCGAATTCGATTAGCGCAGTGGTTATCGCTTCTCACCAATGTAACATGGGTTCGATCCTCGGACCGGGAAGTATGTGAGATGGAACGGTGGTCGCCAGATCGAACATGTGGGTTTTCTCCGGGTACTCCGGTTTCCTCTCACATGAATGACCACATTTACGCTTCCATCCTCGCCAACGAGAGTGATTTATTATACAGCGGCGAGGGGTAAGTGATAAGTCAGCGACCTTAACCACTCAGCCACGGAAGTCCCTGCATAAAGAATAAAGGAATAATTACAACACAGAACATGTAATGATTAACATCTATTTATTTCAACAAGTTTTCCCATATTTTCATATAGCGGGACAAACAAAAATAAATTCATTATAACAGTAGAAAAAAGAAAAAACTCTGACTATTTACAAACATCAAGTACAGTATACTCTTGGCAAAAGTGTAGGTGCAAGAGTACTTTTGGGGGGTACCTATACTTTATATACATATTCAATCAGTAGTTGCACACACATTTACAAATAGATCTTACCCATAACTATATTACATTACAGTCAAACCTGTGTTCGTGGTCACCTCTATTAAGCAGCCAACCTGTATTAAGCAGCCAGTTTCCAGATTCCCAATCAGTTGTTTTTATTCTATATTTGACCTCTATTAAGCAGCCACCTATGCTAAGCAGCCACTTTCTCCGACACCCTTGGCTGGCTGCTTAAGACAGGTTTGACTGTATATCAGTATGTCTGCATACAGGAACGCTTTCTCTTGTGTTCTATTCTAGATCCTTTTCTCGAATTCATTCTCAAGTGATATGATCGAAGGTTATGGAACTGTTCTCATATCTCAAACTCAACCTCCACATATTTCATTGGTTGATTATAGGATTTTCGCTTTGCTGAAGCGATCAGAAACTTCAGACCCAGTTTGAGATTTGAGAAAGTATTATAACCTTGGGGCATGATTGGTCGAGTCTGAGATATGTTCTTGACTCAACCAATCAGAAGGCTTGAGACATAGATTGCGATTTTTGAAAAGTTTTATAACCTCCAAATCAGGTTGACTTTTGTGTGCATTTGCTTCAAGCTAATACCAACCCTATACACACATATACAACATATCGATGCTATTGTCAATACGTGAAATGACACTGGAAACATCGACCAACGTCAACTCAATGTCAGTTATATCAATCAATCAATCAATCAATCAATCAATCAATCAATCAATCAATCAATCAATCAATCAATCAATCAATCAATCAATCAATCAATCAATCAATCAATCAATCAATCAATCAATCAATCAATCAATCAATCAATCAATCAATCAATCAATCAATCAATCAATCAATCAATCAATCAATCAATCAATCAATCAATCAATTAATCAACCAATCAACCAATCAATCAACAATCAATCAACAATTAATTAATTAATCAATCAACCAACAAACCAACCAACCAATCAATCAATATATGGTCGAGTTACGTTGTATCAAACGTTCACAGTAACGACAATGTGTTGTATCGGATAGCATATAGATGAGCAAATTGGCAATCACTGACAGGTAAGCGAGGATAACTTCTGGTACGGTAATTGATGAGTTACCTCCCTTCATACAATGCCAAAACAGCATCATTCTGACACATCAGCTAAATACAAAATAATATATATATATACCAAAAAATGAGCATAGTTACGAAATATAAATACACACAAGAAAACAACAACAAACAACTATAGACACAAGTTTACAATGTACATTGTTACTGGAATGTGCGAACACGTGTCTGCAAATGTTATTAACAGTTTCTCACCAATGCAACCCGGGTTCGATCCTCGGACCGAGAAGTATGCGAGACGGTACGGTGGTCGCCAGATCGGACATGTGGGTTTTCTCCGGGTACTCCGGTTTCCTCCCACACGAATGACCACATTAAATGTTACGCTTTCATCCGCGCCGACGAGAGTGATTAATATAAGTCGTTACGATTTTGCTTCGCAATCGTTGTAAAATAAATAAAATTTAAACTTTATTAACAGCCTGCTGTAATTCTAATCCAATCAAAAACATGTATTTCGTTTATAAAACGGAGAACATATTTCCATTATAATGCGCGGTTTAGTTTATGGATAGCACGGTGCGAGATATTGGCAATGTCCCCACATAGGCTATTAAATAAGCAATGTGTTGATCATATAAACTATTAAATAGAAATAAATGCTGCAGTCGCTAACACTCCCTGGCACGTATGATGCACGTTATCTGATCAGCACAGTCTGTTTATGAAATAAATATTAATTATTTGCAAATTGTTGATGTTAGGTAGTGTTGATGCATAACTTGGATCTTTTCTTGAATCTTGCAGCACATTCGAGTCTTATGTTATATGTTATATTTCGGGTTTTACGCCTGCATCAGCACCATTTTGGGCTATATCGCCGGCGGGCAGTTTACTTAACAACACCTTTCCTGGGCAGGCTCCAGCGGTTAACCAGTACTTGGGTGCACCAACCTCCGTAAGAAACTGCCAACTTTTTCATATAAATGAGACACGGCCTGAGCGGGGCTCGAACCATCAGTGATGATAGGTTACAGTGGTATACAAGTCAGCGACCTTAACCACTCGACCACGGAGGCGGACTTCACATTCGAGTCTAAACCAGCAACAAATAATGAGCGACATAATGGGTTTTTCTCTCTATTACCTCCCTTGGTAGATCATCCGGAAAGGTATATTGGTCCTCTTAGTTGGAATCCTTTGTTTTTACTGTTGTTCCGTAACCAAATGTTGCGGTATGATAGAAGTTATCTATTCAAAATCATGTCAATTTATTGTTAACAAATTCTTACTAATATGATATCCATTGTATATAGTGTAGAGTATCTGTCTAGTTTTATTAATAATTATAAGAAGAGAAAACGGATGAAAATTGATAGCATGCGACGGGAAACCAATGAGAGAAATCGCTCAGTTACTGTCCTTAAATACTTCCTAAATGTAGATAGGTCATCTTAAGTTGTTTCCTCTGTTTTTATCGTTCTTTACTTTGCACAACATGTTAACAATTCTCATCCACTTTCTCATCATATAATTATTTAATTATTAAATCTCGACATATATATACAGTATATCCAAATAATTGCTCTCAGTTTGATAAAATCACATTTTCGAAACGCAAATTCTGGCTAATGAACAACAGTAAACACAAAGGATTCCAACTGAAAGGAACGATATACATTTCGGGATAACTCGGACTTCATCTGCAAAGGGAATTAATAGAAACGGAAGCGAGGCAGCTCACAAACACGCATCCAATTAGTGCTAATTATATGTGGGTCAAATAGACATATCTTCCTTCATGAGTATTCAGGGGCAGTAACTGACCAATGTCGCTCATCGATTTCGTATTCGTTCTTTTTTGGAATCTGGCACCCGTCACTTTATCACATTACTAAATTTGAAACGACGGACATTAATCATATCATACAGCTCTCCTAATGCAGCGAACTAAATTAATTATATATCACGGAACAACTGTCATGAAATATTAATGTGTACGTGAGAAACAATACAAATACACCTATACTATAACTGCATGGCATGTAAACAATGTTATGTACAATAGCTACACCATGCAACCCGGTACAACATAATTACCTTTAGTATTTACTATGAACATCTGATATAGCATAACACGAACGTAGTAAATGATTGGTTTTGATTGCTTTTAATCTGTTGTATATTGTCTGGAGTGGATATCGCAGCTAAAGTTGTACTGCATGTGTAAGGACTTGGGGCACTGTGTCACAGGACTTAGCGAAAGTCCAAGATGAGATCGAGAAACAATCTGCGAAAGTTGAATGACTGAAGGTGCCATGAAGGTGTTTGTATCGCCGCTTCATAGTGAGGATATATTGACGTACAGGGTTGCATAGGGTGACAATGAGCACTTAATATGCGTATAGAAACTTAACAAGAACAAACCGTAGCAGACGACCTGTTTAAACAGGCAAGGTCTAGTCTGCCAACGAAATAAATCTACTCGTTGCAGAAGAAACGGTGTAACTTCTGCTGAAAGATGTAGAACAAAACACCCACACGTGCTTACATGTTCACATCTAACACACAATCGAAAGATACAACCGGATCTGGAAGCTACACACAACCGGATCTGGAAGCTACACACAACCGTGTATGGAATTTACACACAACCGGATCTGGAAGCTACACACAACCGGATCTGGAAGCTACACACAACCGGAGCTGGAAGCTACACACAACCGAAGCTGGATGCTACACACAACCGGATCTGGAAGCTACACACAACCGGATCTGGAAGCTACACACAACCGAAGCTGGATGCTACACACAACCGGATCTGGAAGCTACACACAACCGGATCTGGAAGCTACACACAACCGAAGCTGGGTGCTACACACAACCGGATCTGGAAGCTACACACAACCGGATCTGGAAGCTACACACAACCGGATCTGGAAGCTACACACAACCGAAGCTGGATGCTACACACAACCGGATCTGGAAGCTACACACAACCGGATCTGGAAGCTACACACAACCGAAGCTGGATGCTACACACAACCGGATCTGGAAGCTACACACAACCGGATCTGGAAGCTACACACAACCGGATCTGGAAGCTACACACAACCGAAGCTGGATGCTACACACAACCGGATCTGGAAGCTACACACAACCGGATCTGGAAGCTACACACAACCGAAGCTGGATGCTACACACAACCGAAGCTGGATGCTACACACAACCGGATCTGGAAGCTACACACAACCGGATCTGGAAGCTACACACATCCGGCACTGGAAGTCACACACAACCGGATCTGGAAGCTACACACAACCGGATCTGGAAGCTACACACAACCGGCACTGGAGGTTACACACAACCGGATCTGGAGGCTACACACAACCGGCACTGGATGCTACACACAACCGGATCTGGAAGCTACACACAACCGGATCTGGAAGATACACACAACTGGCGCCGGATGCTACACACAACGAGGTCTGGAAGTTACACACAACCGGTACTGGAAGTTACACACAACAGGCACTGGAGGTTACACACAACGAGGTCTGGAAGTTACACGCAACCGGTACTGGAAGTTACACACAACGAGGTCTGGAAGTTACACACAACCGGTACTGGAAGTTACACATAACGAGGTCTGGAAGTTACACACAGCCGGTACTGGAAGTTACACACAACGAGGTCTGGAAGTTATACACAACCGGCGCTGCAAGTTACACACAACCAGCGCGGGATGCTTAATTGCAACAGTGATTCGCGTACTAGCCTTTTTCATAGATCTAATGATCAGAATTATTTATTGACACACATCGATGCGCAATCAATTTTGCACTACACTAATAACATTATACAGCTAAATCTGGAGAGGCCGGATTCGATTAAGTCGAACTAATGCGAAGGTAAACTAGTGGCATCAGCCATAAATGTTACATTTAAAAGTAGTTTTATCTGAATATCGTGTTACTGGCGGATATATCTCGAATTGTTAATCGGATTCATTCCAGTTCGTTTCGGCTTATATCAGAACCGTACACTACTGTCCCTTTATTATTTTGATTAGGTTATCGTAGATGATACAAAAATACGAATAACTATGTAAAAAAAAAATAACGCAAAATATATTAGTGCTACTGACCGCATTATTATATTCTACTTAATATACCGAAAATGAAAAAGCAACGACACATAAATATATTCAATAAATGAAACCATATTACGTATATAAAGATTAGTTTATACAAATATATTTTAGTTTGATTGCGGAACAAGTTTTTAAGTTGTATTAATCGCTCTCGAAACCCCATCACTCATGTAATCTATCGCCATGAGGGAGAGAGTGTGGAATTTAAGTGCCTTGCCTAAGGACACAAATATAACGGCTATAGCTCGGCGCGACCTCTGGGCAGCGAACGCGCTACTACTGAGCTATCACGACTTCCAGCGGATAACAAAGGAAACCCCGAGATTTATAAATGACAGAGATTGGCCACGCATGCAGTTGGTTCAATTTCTATGTTTTTGGTGAGAGTTAATTGATAATAGAATATATTTTAATAATCAGTGATTCTTTGTAATTCTTCTAATAAAAAAGTCAAAGATTATGACTAAGCATGCAAACACATTGGTTTTATCGCAGAAAAAAGTGCGTGGAAGTCGTGATAATGCACTAGTAGCGCGTTCGCTCCATATGCGAAATTCCCAGAGTTCTAGCCCCGCTGCAGCCGATACGAATGTGCCCTTGAGCAAGGCATTTAAATTCCACGTTGCCAACTCTCTCTCTCTCTCTCTCTCTCTCTCTCTCCTCTCTCTCTCTCTCTCTCTCTCTCTCTCTCTCTCCTCTCTCTCTCTCCTCTCTCTCTCTCTCTCTCTCTCTCCTCTCTCTCTCTTCTCTCCCTTCTCTCCTCTCTCCCATCTCTCTTCTCTCCTCTCTCTCTCTCTCTTCTCTCTCTCTCTTCTCTCTCTATTATCTCTCTTATCCTTCTCTATCTCTGTCTCTTCTCTCTTTCTCCTCTCTCTGTTCGCTCTCCTCTCTCTCTCTTCTCTTTCCTCTCTCTCTCTCTCTCTTCTCTCTCTTCTCTCTCTCTATCTCTCTATCTTCTCTCCTTTCGTCTCTCTCTCTCTCTCTCTCTCTGCTCTCTCTCTCTCTCTCTTCTCCTCTCTCTCTTCTCTCTCTCTTTCTCTCTGCCTCTCTCCTCTCGCTCTCTCTCCTCTATATTCTCTCTCTCTCTCTCTCTCTCTCTCTCTCTCTCTCGTAGCGATGGATTCCATCAGGAATGAGGTATCGAGAGTGATTAATAAGTAAGTAAGTTGTAAGAACTTGTTTCGCAATTGAGCTAAAATAAATGTGTGTGAACCCAAAAAATATCGTATACGTATCTTATGCAAACAAATATCGTATACGTATCTTATGCAAACAAATATCGTATACGTATCTTATGCAAACAAATATCGTATACGTATCTTATGCAAACAAATATCGTATACGTATCTTATGCAAACAAATATCGTATACGTATCTTATGCAAAAAAGTGCAAATTCCTGTCAAAAGTTCTTCAAATAAGTCCTCATTTGTTAGAAATAGTATTGGTCATTATATGGTACAACCTATATAACTGTATGTTGACGATACAATAACATAGTTGGAAACGAGATTCTGCGAGATGTGCTACTGCTTCCAATCTCGGCCATTCATATATGTATCTAGGAAAACAAAAAGAAAACATTGATACTTCTAACTATAAATGCCTAATTATTTGAACGTCATTCAATGATTAAGATGTTTGACTAGTGGGGATTAACCACTCGCGCCGTAGGCCTAGGTGATTAATTCCTCATCATCAAAACTCCAAACCATGATTTATTCACCAATACATAAGGCAAATTGAAATAGTATTTCTATTCTACCATGACCAATACATATAGAAAGAGCACAAATAATTGGTGTTAAATGGCGTCACAAAACTACAAAAATGCCAATCAACTGACGTCACAGTTGAGGTCATTCGCTAAACAATGCTTTATTGCAGAATTAAATACCAACATTGTGTATCTAGACACTGCCCCAGCCATGTTAGAGTGTTCGTTAACATACATATTTCTTTTCTGTCAATATTCTATTTGTCATTAAAAATTGTGCACTGACGTCACTGTTTCCAACTAATATAACTACACCGTTGTTATTTCAATGTTTTCGTGTCTCGGTGTATGAACGTTTCACCCTAAGAACGATTTTTATTCGATGGTGTTTTGGTGGACAATCTAATATAACGCGATGGAATAGGTATCGGTATACTCTAAGTTGATGTATAATTTCTGAACAATTATAAAATAAAAAGCACAGGAAATTTATATTATACAATTACATATCACATAATGACGTAATATCACTGGGTAATTTAACAACTGTCCATTAATATAAAACTAACAGGTATTGAATAAATACCTGTTTTAACAAGATACTAATGCATGTCAATTGATATAACAGAACAAAACGCAATACAAATATAATTATAATATATATACATGAACTTATATACAACAAAGTGATTAAACTGTTTTAAATTATATATATATATATATATATATATATATATATATATTAGTCCGCTCTATTTCAGAATGTTCGGCTTAAAGTTTTAAGACGAAAATTTAATTGTTCTTTCCCTTGAGAAAGGCTTTTTAAGACGACAATTCAATTTTTGTTTCCCTTGAGAAAGGTTTTTTAAGACGACAATTCAATTTTTGTTTCCCCTGAGAAAGGCTTTTTAAGACGACAATTCAATTTTTGTTTCCCTTGAGAAAGGCTTTTTAAGACGACAATTCAATGTTTGTTTCCCTTTAGAAATGCTTTTTAAGACGACAATTCAATTTTTGTTTCCCTTGAGAAAGGCTTTTTAAGACGACAATTCAATTGTTTTGTTTCCCTTGAGAAAGGTTTTATAAGCCGAAAATTCGGAAATAGAGAGGACTATATATATATTACTAGTTTCCTGCTAGGAACAACCGACATATAATTTCATTTGTTTTAAATTAGTTCAAGAACTAGTACGGGTGGGTTCTCGAAGGATAACCTGTGAACATGATCACGGTACATAAATCTGGAACCAGTAAGTTTTATTTTTGTCTGGTTCTACATTACTTGTAAACACAAAGGCGATGCCAAATCAACGTTTTAGAACACGACCATACCACCACTTAGACAAAAGACCCAGTGTAAGTTATATTCGGGAATTTCAAATATTGCAAAAATATGACCTAAATAGTATACTATTCAATTCCATGCACTCGTACTATGACCGATTTTCAGGCATGACACAACATTACAAGGCGGTTCTCGCGCATGCGCTGTTGTTGCTAAACGTTAATACAAATAATTAAAACCTTTAAAGTGCTAAATATAAAAGGTAGTCAGTTATATAAATGCAGTTACGTAACTTTTGAGTTCTGCTGAATCGTTTCTAACCGCCCACCTACCGGAATGCTTCAGAAACTGAACCGCCATTAAACCTGGGAAAATGTCAATTAACGGTGGTCTGTATTGATTGGTTACAATGCACTGACAAAATCACATTAAACAACTAAAATCACATTATTAATATGTTATTGCAAGCGTTTTATTGCATTTAATTAACCAAACCGGAAATGACCCAATGTCGGGGTCAAAATTAAAATATATGTATTGTTCTATATTGTCTTATTGCTCAATTATTTGAATCTGGGAGATTTTCATCTGGGTTTTCGAGACGCTCCGATTTATTAATGTCCGATAAAAAGAGGCTTACACTTGTACAAACAAATATCACGTTAAAGCGACACTATATCGGTGAAAACGCAAATAAAATGCATTTTTTCACGTATAAATGCATTGCTACTACAAATTCTTCCGAATACATTCGAACACTGACATTGAATCAATAAATATTGTTTTTATGGATTGAAAGTATGATTTCATATAACGGTCATCCATACTCCTGAATTGACGTGTGTTTGTCATCTGAGTCAATAGTAAACTAAACACGAGATAATGTCATTTAGAGATAATTTAACTAAGCATAATCTACAAATAAATAGGCATAGATTTGAGATATAACGGTAAATCTGTACTATAAATCGTGTTATTCAGGATACACTAGTTGTATTACGCAATGATGTTTACATTAATTTGCTATGTCAACAAACCGCGTAAACGACGTTTGTTTAATAGTTGACATACTCAGTATTTGAGGCAAATATTTGGGAAAATAATATACCATATAATAGGAAAACACATTCTGTAGAAATTTGTGTTTTCCCTGATGTAGTGTCGCTTTAAAGACAATAACGAACTTCCAATGTAGTATCATTTTACCTCATATTGACAATTCTAAGCCATATGTCAGAAAACAGTAACCAATTGCAGGCATCACTTTATTTCTAATACATAATAACAACCGTATGCGGTAAATAAAATGCTATTCAATGTACATGTTATATCCACTGAATGGTTTATGTTTGTGGGCGTACCATGGTCTGGCTCCAAGATTATAAGACTGTTCTTCAATCCCAAGCGCTGTCTCAAGTCATTGGATTGGTTGAGCTGAGTGAAACTCTCAGACTCAACCAATCAAATTTCTTGAACTCAAGTTTGAGATCTGATAAAAGAAAGTTTCATACCTCGTGGCCATGTTACTGGTAATGCGTATAACAAACTGACTGTATGCGTGTTGTATATACTAACTGCGTCCATCAACCTCTATGGGGAGGAGGACCAATCACGAATGTTGTAAGAACTTGTGGCCCGACCCATTTGCTAATTATGTACCGGTTATACGATTGTTATTGTTACATACATGTATATAGAGCAATAACATATCATCAAATCAAAATCAAACTTTATGCAACGTTTCTAGACACATGTGTGAATAATTCAGACACTGTATTGATCGTTATCATTCATAACACACTTAGTTAACACTCATATCCCTATTGGTATACCCTATCGCTAAAACCTCGAGATACTCTACTTAATGAGTGAATCGCGTGTTTATAGTTTCGTTTCCATCGGGGTATGAACTACACTGGGCATGACTAACGTGTGTGGAGGCCGAAGGCAGCCACGCAAGGGTAATACATTAGTTCCAAATATAAATTATCCACGTGACCCAAAGAACTGGTTACACGTAGTGCAATGCAAAATCTTCGTTGCTAACATGTAGAGTTTAACCCTTTCCCCCATAGAAGCACCTCTTGACGCCATTACCAATACGTCATATATGACAATGGTTAGCCAAACCAATGTTCATAATAAAGGCCAGAATCTCATGTAGTCCCAGTAATATATATGGAGGTGAGGGTAGATATGACAACTACCTATCCACTGCATGATAGCTAAATGGCTGCCGTTTGTATGGAAATATAATAGTATAGTAACCTAAATATTCTATGGAGGAAAGGGTTAAATGGCTGCCGTTTGTATGGAGATATAATAGTATATTAACCTAAATATTCTATGGAGGAAAGGGTTAAATGGCTGCCGTTTGTATGGAGATATAACAGTATATTAACCTAAATATTCTATGAAGGAAAGGGTTAAATCTATGTGTATCTGTATCTAGCAGGTGATTTGTTATTTTCAAAATAAACATAAATATTAAAGTACACGAAACGCACTTTTTGAATATTCGGCAATCAAGAATAATGTGTGTGGGCAAATTTATTGCAAGAATCAGTTTTCGTGTTATTAAATAATAAAAGCGCATTTTATACTGCAGTCATTTCCAATAATATGGGTTCATTTTATTGCAAGATACGACTTTTTGATTTTCAAATATTATGGGCGAATTATTGAAAGCAAAACTCTTCAATTTAAGAACAAACATAAACTCAGATTATTTTCAAAGATATTCAAGTTCTACAGAAACAATCCAGGTGTCGATAAATTTCTAACTGAACAATTTCTGTTAACGATGTTCCAGAGGGTAAGTACAAGACAATGTCGTAGAAGTCGACTGCCATTTTTATTTAAGCAAAGGCCTCTACCATGCCCATGTCATTTGCTTGTGTTTTCATTTCATTTCATTTTGAATCGTATTTTAATCTTGGTATTTTCATTTTTCGATTGTAACTTCGAACGATGAGATACACAGACAACATGTCTGTAATAAGTAATCAACATTGTATACAACATTTGTGTGGAGTTGATTTCTTGAAAACTGGTGCACAACACAAAGTTTTGATTTTAGTCAATAAACAAAAAGAATGGAGGACGGTCTTGAACGAAAGGGTGGGTGGAAGACCAACAAAAATCAATAACATTATAAATATTCGGGTTTACGGTCTCGAACGAAAGGGTGCGTGGGGACAAAAGTCTATCAATAACATTAAAACTATTCGGGTCTACGGTCTCGAACGAAAGGGTGGTTGACGACAAAAATCTATCAATAACATTATAAATAGTCGGGTCTACATACTTATGATGACATTATTGTGTGCTAATCATAGTGTTGAGAGACATTAGTGAGTTACTGCCCCTGAATACTCATGAAAGTAGATTGGTTCTCTTAATTGATTGGCTTCCTCTGTTTTTATCGTTGTTTCCTTTGCACCACATGATATCTGTTTTCATTAGTTTTCTTATCTTATGATTATTAAATTACTAAATCTCGACAGATATCCTACAGCATATCCAATGGATACTTTACTGTAGAAATTGATTATAAATTAATTAACATGCGTTTGATAAAATCACATTTATCATACCGCAACACATGGTTAGGGAACACCAATAAGAACAAAGGCTTTCAACTTAAAGAACCAATACATATTTCGGGATAAATCGGAATTTATCTGTCAAGGGAGGTAATCGAAAACCCAATAATGTCTCTCATTGTTTTAATTAGTATCCAACAATCTAGGAGGTCATGAATTAAACACACACATGTCCTTCAAATGTAGTGCCTACAGTTCAAGTTATATAGTATTGTGCCGAAAATGACCACGAATCGCCGCTATTGACGTCATTTCCGGTTTCAGCATGTCAATATTATAAATCACGGCGTTGTCCCGATTTGTCGCTGCTGATGTCATTTCCGGTTGCAGTGTCAATAACCACAGTTTCCGTATTAGCCGTATTAGGAAACTGTTGAACAGTGTGTCTGCAATCCAAGAAGCTCTGTACCTGTGTTCATGCATCGATGTCATGGCTAGCAGTATCCTAACGATAATAACAAAATAATATGCACAATTCAAATTCAATGGATGCATAATTTCTCGTGGGTTTTATGTCTGGTAAATGTATATGCAACCTTGGAAAGTAAATACATCGCTTTTTATACACACGCTTGCAAACCATCGGAGTGTTTAATTGGACGTCGATATGTCTCATCAAGAAGTCTAGTAGCACTCCCCCATTTTATCACTGCTATAATTATGCTCCAGTGGTTGAAACCTGAAATAGACGAGAAACACCATACAACTACAGATACAAAGCATGGTTCTGGTTCCCTGCCTCCCCCCCACCCACACACTGAAATAGACGAGAAACATCAACAGATACAAATGTGGAAAGAGTACCCATTTCGGGAGTGACTTTTCAATCGTCCTATTACATATTCATATTGATTAGTTTTTCTTTTTCTTTGTGTCATTGAAGAGAATAATGAATGTAAATATAGTAATGAATCCCAGATTAAAAGTTTCCATCTGGCATTTGGTGGCCTCCACACAATTTAACCACTCCCAATGTAGTTCAAACGCAGATGTAACCACGTGATTCATAATTATACATGACTCAATACACGAGCTTACAAGGAACACATTAGAACATGCGCCGACCCATACTGAACAGTACATACATGGTACTGCCGTTTATTATCTCATCTTAAGTCAAATGTGTACCATGTATAATTAATTAAATAGGCAGACACAACGCTTTTAAACAAGCCTAGCATTGCAACGGAGGTCGGCATAATCCAGCAATAAATAACTGTACCATTCTATTACCGCAACCAAAAATGTTGCGCAAATACGCTGATAACGTCATCTCGGAAAAAACGGCTTGAGATAACAGGATAAATTACCTTTTAATAAATATGTAATTAGGACATACTACAAACTCATTAATTAATGGTTCATCAAATTTCAAATGAAGGTCAAATTAACAGCCCACCGATTCACTAGATGATATATGCGCCGGCAGTTAATGCCAGTACGTCTCCGTAACTGTCAGTTTACAGGAACACAGTTGTCCTGGAACTGTGTACCATTTTCAGAGAGCTGGAAGGAAATTATATTAGTATATTATATATATTATATATTTTAGTTTTCATTTCCTTTAGACTAAACAACCCATGAGGACGATGTCTGCATGCTACAAAGGAACAGTGATTCAACAAATACACATGTGCCAATCCTGGCTTAAGCAGCCGGCCAATGAAATCACAGAAACTGGCTGCTTAGCACAGATGGATGCTTAATAGAGGTTAAATGTATATTATAAAACAACATACTGGGAATCTGCAAACTGGCTGCTTAATACAGATTGGCTGCTTAATAGAGGTGACCACTAACACGGGTTTCACTGTATGTCGATTTACATCAAATGTAACAAATATCAAAACATTTTATTCTCGGCGTATAATGCATGATATAGAATGAATGAATGAATGATTGATTGATTGAATGCATGAATGATTGACTGACTGACTGACTGACTGACTGACTGACTGACTGACTGACTGACTGACTGACTGACTGACTGACTGACTGACTGACTGACTGACTGACTGACTGACTGACTGACTGACTGACTGACTGACTGACTGATGCTGACTGACTGACTGACTGACTGACTGACTGACTGACTGACTGACTGACTGAATGAATGAATGAATGAATGAATGAATGAATGAATAAATAAATAAATAAATAAATACAGTTCAGAGGTAAATGTATCCTCCCGGTATCACCCATAATGTCATTCGGACCGGGACGTATGTGAGATGGTACGGTGGTCGCCAGATCGGACAGGTGGATTTTCTCTGGGTACTCCGGTTTCCTCCCACACGAATGACCACATATACGCTTTCATCCGAGCCAACGAGAATGATTAATATAAGTTGTTAAAACTTGCTTCACAATCGTTGTAAAATAAATAAAATTTAAACTTTTTTTAATGTCATAAAGATATGTACGGATTTTAATGCCGAATTATTCGCTATACATTGTACTAAAATTGACAAAATTTATTCAACGCCTATAAAAATCGGTAATTTCGTCACAAGAAATTTATTGGTTTTAAAACAAGGATAAAATATGACACATTAATTGCTGATCAAGCATTCTAATTATCTAAATAAACTGTGTTGGCGTTGCCTATATGTCAACGAAGTCATTTTAACCAGACATCTTTCCATGAATTGAATTATCAAACATACAATGTATATAGGTTAAAAATATCAAGAGTGAAGGTCAATAGAATTGTAAATATCTTACGAGGCTATCCGAATAGTGGATTCCTGAATAGTTAAGTAGTTTATTGTTTTTTGGGTGCGGCACTACGTAGACGGAATAACTCATTTGTTGATGGATTTTGATGAAACTTTGTGGATATATAGAAAGTCGATATATGCGGAAGTGATCCGAGTTTGGGAGAAATCGGTCAAGTCGTGTGGTCAGGGCGGTAAGCGAAGTGACCACTCACATTGACTTCTACAGAAACTATGCATGCGTGCAGATCGAACACGAAGCAAGATAGACGCAGCGTTTCATTGGAACACCTATGTGAACCTTCATCTGATCATTCAAATAAGCCCATGACCTTGATATTGACATCGTGACCTTGAGATTGACACCTTGAGATTGACATCGTGACCTTAATATTGACATCGTGACCTTGAGATTGACATCGTGACCTTGATATTGACATTTTAAGGATCATTTGTTCTGGTGTCAAATACAATCTTGGTGGGTTGCATCTATCCAAATGCATTGTTTTTGTTTTAGCTATACGTAGTAGAGTACCGTTTCATTCGTGTTAGCCGGGCGGGTTTATTAGTGGCGGGTACCAGTCTAGTGTCTTGCTAGCTTGAAATGTATCGGGTTCAATTTGTCAAATAGGATAGCGTTGAAATGGGATTGACGAGAACCCGTCAACATCATAGTCTTGGTGGTTTTTAAAATGCCTAAACAGCGTCCATTGTATCTATTTTTAGATCAATACCGGGCATGCGCACATAATTATGCAAACATTCCGCCTGCAGAAGCTGTCCGCAGATTTGAAAGCTTATTTAATGAATAATAAGCACATGTATGCATGTAGTAAAGTTACTTTAACGAATCAAACGATTAACATTGTAATTGCTCTGCTCAAAAATGTTAAACTTTGTCTTAGACGGCGCTGTACCAAAATAAGTGGCTGATATGGACTCAATAAATAGACAGTTATTTGCCACTGCAATGGTGTAAGTAGTTATTTCCCCCGAGTACTGGTATATAAACACCTCCAACAAGAATAGAAAATCACAGACAGATCTGTAATCCAGTGGTAACACGCTGGACTGGTAATCCAGGGATCGCAGGTTCGATCCCCCGTCTGATCCTAATAAAATTAACAGTCTTTCAGATGGGGCGTTAACCCAAGGTCTCGTGTCGGTGTTGTACACCGTGCACGTAAAATACCCAGATGAGACTCTGGAATGGGTCTCTGTCGGTATCACTGCACTATCCTCCAACAATCTAAAATGACTAATCTCTTCAGGAGGCGTCGCTCATATTGGCAACCGGTAGCGACGATAAATAAACGTAGAACACACACAAGAATAGAAATCACACTTTCATCGCAATCACTGAGCATAGTTGCTTGTTCGCATGTATACTTATCGAAAAGGAAGAACCCAATGACATTTATTTGAGATAAAAACCGACGATGAAAGTTAATTTTATTGTGCAACACGGCATTCGTCAACATACAGCTCGATAAATGTCGAAATTAGACGTCATTTCAAAATATTGATATCAATACATTTATGGTATACAATACATTTATGGTATACAATACATTTATGGTATACAATACATTTATGGTATACAATACATTTATGGTATACAATACGTTTATGGTATACAATACATTTATGGTATACAATACATTTATGGTATACAATACATTTATGGTATACAATACAGGTATGATATACAATACATTTATGGAATGAATGAATGAATGGTGTTTTACGGCACATCGACATCTAAGGTCATGTAGCGCGCATTAAAGATATGTTTATTGTCGAGTGTATGACATAAAATTCTATATAAGTATATGCATTACGTAAAAATTAATACTAAGAAGTTATAAAGACGTAAGATTAATTACAGGTAATATATGAATGAATGATTACTACAAAGGCATGATTAACAATTGATATCACAGCTTATTATAAATTCCTATTGCCTTGATAAATGATATGATGGACTCAATACATTTATGGTATACAATACATTTATGGTATACAATACATTTATGGTATACAATACATTTATGGTATACAATACATTTATGGTATACATTTATGGTATACAATACATTTATGGTATACAATACATTTATGGTATACAATACAGGTATGGTATACAATACAGGTATGGTATACAATACATTTAAAGCAGTAACGAGGTGTTTCCCTTAGATGTCATGGAGACCAAAATACTGTTTTATTAGTGACCCGATAGTGACCCATTTATTTGTATTTTCCATGAATGGCATGCCTCTTGAAGAAGAAAGGTGTATGTGATTTTATGACCAGATTTAGTCGACCAAAATTGTTAACAATGCTCAGAGGTTATAAAACCTTTTCTCCAATCTCAATCTCAGTCTCAAGCTTCTGATTGGTTCATCTGACAGTAAATCTCAAAATCAACCAATTAAATCACTTGAGTTCGAGTTTGAGATCTGAGAAACGTTTTATAACCTCAGGCCCATTACTAGGTAATGTGTGTGAGGTGTCTTACTGAAGGACCAACGACCGCATAGTGACCGGGTATTGAACCTGATACGACACGTTTTACATGGACATTCTACTCCTGGGCAACGATCCCCAATTCCAGATCAATTCTTAAATTGATATGTTTTCAAAGTTTCAAAGTTTTATTTGTTTAAATCCAGAAGGTCTCAGACCCATATGGCATACATGTACATATGAATAAATATGGCGACAGCAAATCACTATGTCAATATACGCTATATAATATAAAACACTAAAGCAAATATTTATATGTGATAATATGTGATAATATAGAAGAAGAATGCTTTAAATAACATATGCATGCCATGTTAACTTACTTTAAATGCTTTATTTTTTATAAATAACACACCAAACATCTTTCATGCAATTATTAAGAATGTATTCAGTAAATATTAAATGTATTATTAATATATAAATAAAATTATTTTGTTATATAGATTAATATTCTGAAAACTAAACTATATAACCAAATGGGACTTTAATTTACAGCTACTATTGGTATACTTATGATCTTAACACACATGTAAATAGTGTAATGGCGCACACTATAATGAGAATGTATCCTAAATATATTGACATGAGTTGATAGTCCGAAACCATGATAAGTATGCTTATTAATAATAAAACGTGTACATAGTCATCTTCTGAATGGTATACAACTTCATATGTACCAAATAGAAAATGGTAATTTTAAACCAGAATTACCTATTATTGAAACAGATATTCCTGTGTGCGTGCGTGCGGCGCCCGAATAAACGACGCCTTATGAAGCGATTATTTCAGTGACTGGGTTCTTTTACACGCACGGTATAAATCACCGACACAAGATATCGGTGTATACATGTA
Organism: Archivesica marissinica; assembly: GCA_014843695.1. NCBI lineage: Eukaryota > Metazoa > Mollusca > Bivalvia > Venerida > Vesicomyidae > Archivesica > Archivesica marissinica. The sequence continues at coordinate 19,241,085 of CM026389.1, read as the reverse complement.
TGTGCTACGTGTGGGAGGAAGCTTAGCCTGGGTGCCAGTCTGTTGATTTTTCACTTTTTAACTTCTGACAAAATGACAGCCTGTGGAAACTGGATTTCCGATCGTAGCACCATCTACTTACACCTTCGTTTATAAGGGTGTAGATTTGAAGAACGACAACTCTTCTCTGCAAGATAATATCGCTAAATATAGAAACGGAATTCTATCGGAAATCGCCGAACAGACACGAGTATACACGATCATTTCCAAATATACACGAATGCTCCGTAGACTCATTTACATCGCAAACATATAATTTCCCGTTTCTGTGTTATATCGACGAGATGGCGGATTTTAAATATTACGTTTAGATGGTAGTGGATCGATTCGGCGTAATTGAATTAAGGACGACTTAAATATTGAGTAAATATGTCAAATCAGACATTGTACTTTTTAAAACTATTTATCATTCCGTTGACCCGCAAACAATGGCGGCCAATTATAAAGTTTTTATCAACACTGCAGTACCTCGCTTTCGATTCAAATACGTCATTAATTAAGTCACGTGCTAAAATAGGCCTATTAATAGGATTAATGCTTGTTAATAATTACACGGATAATCCGTCCAGTTTCCCCAGGCGTTGATATGACCAGAAACTCAATAGGGCCCAATTAATAGTCTCGCTGTTAAAATATATTTATTTGACTGACCAGGCAAAATATATCGACGCCTGTTTCCAGGCTAGATGAAATCGCGAAACCAGGAGATAAACCAACCTGTCCGATATGGCAACCGTATCACCTCGAAACTGATTGATGTATACAGAATTTTATGAAACAGTATTTGTAAGCGTACATTGGCGAGACATTTAATTTATAAATACACGATATAATTGAAAATACATTTCTTATTATATTATCATAATACAAATTGTTTGTTAAAGTTATTATTATAATCACCATAGTGTATTTATGACAATGAGCATATATGTATGCCTACTGTAGGCTACAGGGTTGTAGTATACATGTATAGTATATATGCCAAATACCGTCTCTTGAAAGCAAACAACCTGGTTGTTATAATATTCTGAATGTTTGTTATATCTAAATATGTACCGTGCATAAACATAGTTATCACGGTGAACACAGAATGAGATCGACTGAAACAGAAACTGGCAAAACAATCTTGACAATGGTTAGTTTATACAATTCTCGATTGCGAAACGAGTTCTTTCAACTTATATTAATCACTCTCGAGACCTCATTCCTGATGGAATTCATCGCCATGAAGGAGAGAGAAGAGGCAATGTGGAATTTAAATGCCTTGCCTAAGGGCACAATCGTAACAGCTCCAGCGGGGCTCGAACTCCGGACCTTTCGCACCTGAAGCGAACGCGCATCCACTGCGCCATCACGACTTCCACAATGGTTCACTAACAATGAATGGCTTGAGGAAACTTGGTGGGTGGGGAGAACTTGGTTGGGATGGTATGGGGTCGACTTCCAATGCTGTTTCATTCGACTGCAAACTTTATGTCATATTCAGTTTGTTGTTGCTTGGTTTCTATATTTTGGGAAGGGGGGTGGAAGTCGTACAGACAGCTTAGGTCATATAGTGTTATTCCATCTATTAATACTAGAGGAAGACCCGGATGACCATGCGAGCAGTATTTCATGAACGGACTGGCATCCGGTTAAAGCCACCGCCAACGACAATGCCCACTCTACCATGGAAGCCCTATTTAGACACATAATATATACTAGATGAATCACATAATCATACATATACAATGTGACCCTTTGAAAAGAAAATGTGCTAGTTAGAATGTGCTATCTTGTTTCCCAATCGTTGTAAAATAAATAAAGTTTTTACCACCCATAAAAATTGTTCGCATTCATTATGGATCGCTAGCTATACAGAAACGTAAGGGAAACCATTATAGAAGACAACATTGAACCGTCATTAGAAGTAATTAGAACGGAAGACGGACCTACTCAAATGAAACTATTGTCAACATGTGCATACTTCTTGGTTGATTGCTTATACGCAAATAATTCTGGGTATTTTAAAACAAAACTTAAATCCGCATTGCTTCTTCTCTCTCCATCATAGCGATGGATTTCCATCGCTATAATGGAGAGAGCAGAAGCAATGTGGATCTACAGTGTATACGCAAATAATGCTGGGTATTTTAAAACAAACATTAAATCCACATTGCTTCTTCTCTCTCCATCATAGCGATGGATTCAATCGCTATAATGGAGAGAGTAGAAGCAATGTGGATTTAAGTTGCTTCTTCTCTCCATCATAGCGATGGATTCAATCGCTATAATGGAGAGAGCAGAGGCAATGTGGATTTACGTTGCTTCTTCTCTCCATCATAGCGATGGATTCAATCGCTATAATGGAGAGAGCAGAAGCAATGTGGATTTAAGTGGAAGTCGTGATAGCCCAATGGTAGCGCGATCGCTTCAGGTGCGAACGGTCAGGAGTTCGAGCCCAGCTGGAGCCGTTCTGATTGTGCCCTTAGGCAAGGCATTTACACCCTAATAAAATTAACAGTCTTTCAGATGGGACATTAAACCGAGGTCTTGTGTCGGTGCTTTACACCGTGCACGTTAAAGAACCAGAGGAAATCTGGAATGGGTCTCTGTCTGTATCATTGCACTATCCTCTAAAAATCTAAAATGACTAATCTCTTCAGGAGGCGTCGCTCATATGGGCAACCGATAGCGACGATAAATAAACGTAAAACACCACCATGCACATATGTAATTGCTAACGGCGCCGTTGTCGACACTGAATGGTACATTAAACAGTTAGTGTTCTCAAGAAGTATGTGTGAAGCGATCGATTCTTTTTGACAATATTGATTCTAGTGTCAACAACCGACCACGTCATTCGTGATGCGCATAAATGTATTATGACTGATTGGACACACACGGATCTGTAGCCCAGTGGTAAAACGCTTGACTGGTAATCCAGGGAACGCAGGATCGATCCCCCGTCTGACCCTAATAAAATAACAGTCTTTCAGGTGGGACGTTAAACCGAGGTCTTGTGTCGGTGCTTTACATCGTGCACGTAAAAGAACCAGAGGAGACTCTGTAATGGGTCTCTGTCTGTATCATTGCACTATCCTCCAAAATCTAAAATGACTAATCTCTTCAGGAGGCGTCGCTCATATGGGCAACCGGTAGCGACGATAAATAAACGTAAAACACATACACTATATTTGCCATATTTACATGACAGACCATAAAACGCGTCTCTCCAATGTATTCCTACGAGCACATGTTTCGGGTACAAGCGAGCACCTTGGTATAACCACCGACCTTTCAGTACACTGGAGGCGTATGGGTGTGCCTATATGCTCGATAAATAAGACACATCGAGTAGTTGTTATTAATATTATTATTATCGTTATTATAATAGTAATTCAAGTTTAAACTTTATTTATTTTACAACGATTGCGAAGCAAGTTCAAACAACTTATATTAAGCACTCTCGTTGGCGCGGATGAAAGCGTATATGTGGTCATTCGTGTGGGAGGAAGCCGGAGTACCCGGAGAAAACCCACCTGCCCGACCTGGCGACCACCGTACCATCTCACATACTTCCAAAGAATTGTATAACACAGTTTTCGTTTCTTTTTTGCATTCAGTGTAGCCAAAACAGACAGTATGTATACGTCAACCTGTCACTAGTACTATACCATTAGTGAATATGTTTCTTATATCGGTTTATGTATTTGTAACGATGAGACAAACACACATGTATATATATATATATATATATATAATAAACTAAGCAAAGGCATAGCTGTTGTTTCTGTCATTCTACCTTTGATTTGTACGTCGCCCACTCTGGAGCATTGTCCTACAAATTCAGTATGTGGTGGAGAATACCACCACCACCGGCAGTTCCACCCTCCATGATCAGACCTCCGCAAGCGACTGACAACCTGTATGTGTTTTATGCTTATTTATCGTCGCTACCGGTTGCCCATATGATCGACGCCTCCTGAAGATATTAGTCATTTTAGATTTTTGGAGGGCAGTGCAATAATACAGATAGAGACCCATTCCAGAGTCTCCTCTGGTTCTTTGACGTGCACGGTGTAAAACACCAACACGAGACATCGGTTTAACGTCCCATCTGAAAGACTGTTAATTTTATTAGTTTCAGACGGGGGATCGAACCTGCGATCCCTGGATTACCAGTCCATCGTGCTACCACTGGACTACAGATCCGTATGTGCATAGTGCATGGTTATTTCTATTCCTCTAGAAGATCCGAATCTATTTATAGCACACAATGAGCGGCATCGCTTTCTTTTTTTCTATTTACCTCCCTTGGCAGATAAAGTCCGATTTACCCCGAAATTTATATCGGTACTTTTTGTTGGAATCCTTTGTTTTTATTGTTACATAACACGTGATTGGATACATGCGATTTTATCAAAATCATGTTGATAACATGTTTTACAGTAAATATCCGATTGGATATACTGTACGATATCTGTCGAGATATAGCAATCCGATATAATGAGAAAGTGGATGCATATTGATAGCATGTTGTGCTAAGGAAACAACGATAACAACAGAGGACACCACTGATGAGGACCTATCTAATCATCACATTTCCATAACATTTTATATATATATATAGTTTCTCTACTTTTCAGCTTTAACATTACTACATAATTCCAAAATGCAGTTTTCACTTATAGTCCTATCATTTGATTTGTATATATGTTGAGAGCCTCATGGTAGATTAACTTTCGTTTAAATGAGTTCCCTCGTAAAATAAAGTCTTTAGTATTATTATTATTATTATACGAGACAGAATTTAGTTTCAAAGGATATTATTCTCTCATAATTACATGTAATTTATTGTAATATACGCTATAATAGATAAATTATATGTCATATCGCAAGTCGCATAAACCATCTCCACGGAAACCGCGGTGGTAAACTGTGTGCATCATGCCTTGAATAGACACACAGACCAGACACATCACTTAAAATATATTTATTATTTATATACCATATGGTAACGTGGTGTATTGTACAAGTTAAGTCGTTCAAGGTTTCTACAACATGTCAGTTATGTTATGTTATATTTCGGGTTTTACGCCTGCATCAGCACCATTTTGGGCTATATCGCCGGCGGGCAGTTTACTTAACAACACCTTTCCTGGGCAGGCTCCAGCGGTTAACCAGTACTTGGGTGCACCAACCTCCGTAAGAAACTGCCAACTTTTTCATATAAATGAGACACGGCCTGAGCGGGGCTCGAACCCGTGACCATCAGTGATGATAGGTTACAGTGGTATACAACATGTCAGTGCGAACAAACTGTTGAAAGCGTAACTTGTTTGTTTGTTGTGTGTTTATCATTTGGGGGAGGGGGTACCAACAGCTTATTTCGGCGCCTCTCTATGCTCGCCCATATGGTTCGCCGGCGGCGAGGGTAAATAAGCTCAATCATCATCATCGGCGCCTCTCCAGATATTGTTGGTGGATGAAAACCCCGGATGGCACTCCTGGTAACATTGCAAGCACGAACGGGTAGCCACTAAATACAATATACCCCCGATAAATGGTAGTGGGTGAGATACAAATAGACCTATAGCCTGTGTTCCAGTCTGTCGATGTTTCAATAATTTACTTCTGGCAAAACGACACGTTCATATTATCAGAAACTCAATACGGCTCAAGTATTGATCTCGGTATTAAAATATATTTATATGACTGACCAGGCAAATATATATCAACGCCTGTTCCCAGGCTAAAATAGAACCAGCACACGGCATGTGCGGTATAGGAGTTATAGTGTATAGACGGGCGTAGCTGAGAACTACATTGAACGAATTTAAAACGCACAACCTATATGGGGGTGATTTATGAACATTTCTAATCTGCGGAATTTCATACAATTTGGCACAGACTAAGATGCTCATGACGTCCCTATAAAATAAATTGATTACGTTAAACTTTACGGTATGAACACGCTACTATTGAAAAAGGTGTCTTACGTCAAAAAACATACTCCAACTATCCAACAGTTCAACATTCTCTACTTAATGTGGAACTATAACAGTTCAACATTCTCTACTTAAGGTGGAACTATAACAGTTCAACATTCTCTACTTAAGGTGGAACTATAACAGTTCAACATTCTCTACTTAAGGTGGAACTATAACAGTTCAACATTCTCTACTTAAGGTGGAACTATAACAGTTCAACATTCTCTACTTAAGGTGGAACTATAACAGTTCAACATTCTCTACTTAAGGTGGAACTATAACAGTTCAACATTCTCTACTTAAGGTGGAACTATAACAGTTCAACATTCTCTACTTAAGGTGGAACTATAACAGTTCAACATTCTCTACTTAAGGTGGAACTATAACAGTTCAACATTCTCTACTTAAGGTGGAACTATAACAGTTCAACATTCTCTACTTAAGGTGGAACTATAACAGTTCAACATTCTCTACTTAAGGTGGAACTATAACAGTTCAACATTCTCTACTTAAGGTGGAACTATAACAGTTCAACATTCTCTACTTAAGGTGGTACTATAACAGTTCAACATTCTCTACTTAAGGTGGTACTATAACAGTTCAACATTCTCTACTTAAGGTGGAACTATAACAGTTCAACATTCTCTACTTAAGGTGGTACTATAACAGTTCAACATTCTCTACTTAAGGTGGAACTATAACAGTTCAACATTCTCTACTTAAGGTAGAACTATAACAGTTCAACATTCTCTACTTAAGGTGGAACTATAACAGTTCAACATTCTCTACTTAAGGTGGCACTATAACAGTTCAACATTCTCTACTTAAGGTGGAACTATAACAGTTCAACATTCTCTACTTAAGGTGGAACTATAACAGTTCAACATTCTCTACTTAACGTGGAACTATAACAATTCAAACTAATCGCGTACTTCTACTGTTATTATAAACGTGTATTGCCATTGCTATATTTATTAGAATCGGAAAATTGCTGTCTTTAAGTTGATTTCATACATATTTTGAAGATACCACTACAAGTCAAATCTGCATATTGTTAGATAGATCTAGTATCATTAATTGTCTCATTCCCATTTTCTACTCTGCTAGCCAATTCCATATATCATCATATTCCATTACATATTAAATATAGTTTCTCTATTTTTCAGCTTTTACATTACTATATTATTCCAATGTGCAGTTCTCACTTATAGTGCTATCTTTTGATTGCATTTGATTGTTTAGGGCCTCGTGGTAGATTAACATTTGTTAAATGAGTACTCTCGTTAAATAAAGTCTTTATTATTATTATTATACACACCATCCCCGATAAAAGCGGTGCGCGTTTTAAAGTCGTACAGTGTATTGTGGTAGTTGCTAGAGAGCTGAAGCCTTGCGAAGACGGAATTGATCGCCTCCATATCCTGTTATTGTGATATTCCAGAACAGAACCGTATTTCATTTGAACATCACTGATCACAAACATTATATTTTGTAATAACATGTGAAAAAATAACATTTGCAAACGGACATGCATGGGTAGCTGATATATGTGACAATAAACGATGTTAATTTCAATTTTCAATTTTTCAATTAAATGACGATGGTATTTATGAGATAAATGGTTATCGAGTCTTGGGGAAAACTAATTAATATTGTCGCAGCTATCAATAAAGAAGCATTATGATATTAATGATATAAATAATCTAATATTAGATGAGACGATTTTATGATGAGTACATCGAACTGTGTTTCCATATTAGATGAGACGATTTTATGATGAGTACATCGAACTGTGTTTCCATATTAGATGAGACGATTTTATGATGAGTACATCGAACTGTGTTTCCATATTAGATGAGACGATTTTATGATGAGTACATCGAACTGTGTTTCCATATTAGAATATCATGTTATGCTTGTTTATTACATTCTTATTGTTTTTTACTCATTGTTATTCCCCTTAATTGTAAACAAACAAAAAATTAGTATATTAATTGCAATGCTCTTATACTATATCCAATCTCTTTGTTAATTACAATATAGTATGTTGGGGCGGGCCGAAACTAATGCTGTTAAAACTTGTGGCCCAACCCTAATAGTTTTACTTTTATTTATCGTCGCTACCGGTTGCCCATATGAACGACGCCTCTTGAAGAGATTAGTCATGTTAGATGTTTGGAGGATAGTGCAATGATACAGACAGAGACCCATTCTAGAATCTCCTCTGGTTCTTTTACTTGCACGATGTAAAGCACCGACACGAGACCTCGGTTTAACGTCCCATCTGAAAAATGTGCTTCTCCATATATATAAATAATAATAGTTTATTGCATTCTTTATATTCAATGTACAATACAACTCAAATGTACAAACATATATACTGAGCATGTTTGTACCATATATCTTATTTAATTCATCAGTAACATGTTTGTACATTTGAGTTGTATTGTACATTGAATGTAAAGAATGCAATAACATATTATTACACTAAATTATATTGTCAGCCATTGTCAGCGTCTGCCATATCACGAATATGACATATCGTAATAGCGCGTTCGCTTCAGGCCCGGAGTTCGAGCCCCACTGGAGCCGTTACGATTGTGACCGTAGGCAAGGTATTTAAATTCCACGTTGCCCCTTCTCTCTCCGTCGTTGCGATGGAATCCAACCAGGAATGAGGTCTCGAGAGTGATTAATATAAGTTATACGGTCTTGCTTCGCAATAAATTTGTATAAACTAAACTATGACATATCTTGTGAAACTCTTATTAGTTTGTTGGGAGAAGACTAATTAAACCGTTTCTTGCCGGTAACATTTGAAGCGACATTACATCAATGAAAAAGCCAATTTCTACAGAATGTAATTTCCTATTATATGGTATAATTGTTTTCCAAATATTTGCCTCACAAACTGAATATTTCAGCAAATAAACAATCGTCGTATACGCGGTTTGTTGACATAGCAATATAATGTAAACACCAATGCGTAATACAACGAGTGTATCCTGAATAACACTATTTATTGTACAGATTTACCGTTATATCTCACATGTGTGTCTATGCATACTATTCTTAGTCAAACTATCTCTAAACGACATTATCACGAGCTTAGTATTGACTCCGATGACAAACAGACGGCAATTCAGGAGCATGGGTGACCGTTATATGAAATCATACTTTCAATTTTTGAAAGTATTATAGACCACCAACACACTGTTTATTGATTCAATGAATGTATTCGGAAGAATTTATAGTAGCAATGCATTATACGTGAACAAATGCATTGTGTTTATCAACAATGGCATCCGTGTTCCAGTGATAGAGCGTCGGATCTGGAATCTATCGTCCCGGGTTCGATACTCGGCCAGGCCACGTATGTAGTGTCATTGAGCAAGGCACATCACACACATTGCTTAGTACTGGTTAACCACTTAGGTCAGCTAAGCTTGCCCAGGAAAACATGTCTACGTCCCCGCAAGGGGTTTGACATTAATGGAACATACATACATACAATTTATACCAGGCAATGTCTAAGGACAGCAACACAATCAGATGAAATCCGTGTGACGCATGCATATCTCGTTAAGCTACATGATAGCATTTCAGTTTCCGCTTTCGTGTAAAGGAAATACACACGTTTAAAACGCATATTATATTCCGGTACATGCACACGACGATTTCTTCGTGTATAAAGCTTACAATTATCTGCGTGCGTCACGCTTCGTATAATGCTCTGCCCACCACCAGATGGCATTGTAATCGAAATCAGTCGCGAGTAGACGCTTTACCACGCCATGTAGCCATCACAACTAGTATTGAGTGTGCGCTTATGCTTATTTATCGTCGCTACCGGTTGCCCATATGAGCGACGCCTCCTAAAGAGATTAATCATTTTAGATTTTTGGAGGATAGTGCAATGATACAGACAGAGACCAATTCCAGAGTCTCATCTGGTTCTTTTACGTGCACGGTGTACAGCACCGACACGAGACCTCGGTTTAACGTCCCATCTGAAAGACTATTAATTGTATTAGGGTCAGACGGGAGATCGAACCTGCGATCCCTGGATTACCAGTCCAGCATGTTACCACTGGACTACATATCCGCCTGTAACCTTTTATTGAGGTCATAAGCGGTACATATACCTCTGTGAAGAAACTAATGGTGGACTGGTTTACTGCTGGCCAATTACAGTCATGAGCACCCAGCAGCCCCATTCATTTCGAACAATTCTGAGAAGGTATATATCCTGTGAGGGGCCGTGTCTCATCCTGCATTCGATCCGAAGGTCGATGCCGGTTTCTGTTTGGTTCACAAATACTCCACGATGCCTGGCAACTGAGAGAGCAAAGCCTTCGACTGACCCTGAAAAGGGCCGTTCTTGGTGTCGTAGGGAATCGTGGATGCATATCCCCTTCCACGCAAGCACCATGATCGTACTAGTGCGGATGTCTGGAGAACTTCCACGCAAGCACCATGATCGTACTAGTGCGGATGTCTGGAGAACTTCCACGCAAGCACCATGATCGTACTAGTGCGGATGTCTGGAGAACTTCCACACAAGCACCATGATCGTACTAGTGCGGATGTCTGGAGAACTTCCACACAAGCACCATGATCGTACTAGTGCGGATGTCTGGAGAACTTCCACGCAAGCACCATGATCGTACTAGTGCGGATGTCTGGAGAACTTCCACGCAAGCACCATGATCGTACTAGTGCGGATGTCTGGAGAACTTCCACGCAAGCACCATGATCGTACTAGTGTGGATGTCTGGAGAACTTCCACGCAAGCACCATGATCGTACTAGTGCGGATGTCTGGAGAACTTCCACGCAAGCACCATGATCGTACTAGTGCGGATGTCTGGAGAACTTCCACGCAAGCACCATGATCGTACTAGTGCGGATGTCTGGAGAACTTCCACGCAAGCACCATGATCGTACTAGTGCGGATGTCTGGAGAACTTCCACGCAAGCACCATGATCGTACTAGTGCGGATGTCTGGAGAACTTCCACGCAAGCACCATGATCGTACTAGTGCGGATGTCTGGAGAACTTCCACACAAGCACCATGATCGTACTAGTGCGGATGTCTGGAGAACTTCCACACAAGCACCATGATCGTACTAGTGCGGATGTCTGGAGAACTTCCACACAAGCACCATGATCGTACTAGTGCGGATGTCTGGAGAACTTCCACACAAGCACCATGATCGTACTAGTGCGGATGTCTGGAGAACTTCCACACAAGCACCATGATCGTACTAGTGCGGATGTCTGGAGAACTTCCACACAAGCACCATGATCGTACTAGTGCGGATGTCTGGAGAACTTCCACACAAGCACCATGATCGTACTAGTGCGGATGTCTGGAGAACTTCCACACAAGCACCATGATCGTACTAGTGCGGATGTCTGGAGAACTTCCACACAAGCACCATGATCGTACTAGTGCGGATGTCTGGAGAACTTCCACACAAGCACCATGATCGTACTAGTGCGGATGTCTGGAGAACTTCCACACAAGCACCATGATCGTACTAGTGCGGATGTCTGGAGAACTTCCACACAAGCACCATGATCGTACTAGTGCGGATGTCTGGAGAACTTCCACACAAGCACCATGATCGTACTAGTGCGGATGTCTGGAGAACTTCCACACAAGCACCATGATCGTACTAGTGCGGATGTCTGGAGAACTTCCACACAAGCACCATGATCGTACTAGTGCGGATGTCTGGAGAACTTCCACACAAGCACCATGATCGTACTAGTGCGGATGTCTGGAGAACTTCCACACAAGCACCATGATCGTACTAGTGCGGATGTCTGGAGAACTTCCACACAAGCACCATGATCGTACTAGTGCGGATGTCTGGAGAACTTCCACACAAGCACCATGATCGTACTAGTGCGGATGTCTGGAGAACTTCCACACAAGCACCATGATCGTACTAGTGCGGATGTCTGGAGAACTTCCACACAAGCACCATGATCGTACTAGTGCGGATGTCTGGAGAACTTCCACGTGTGTTGTGGGTGTTGGGTTGGTGTGTTGTGGGTGTCTGGAGAACTTCCACACAAGCACCATGATCGTACTAGTGCGGATGTCTGGAGAACTTCCACACAAGCACCATGATCGTACTAGTGCGGATGTCTGGAGAACTTCCACACAAGCACCATGATCGTACTAGTGCGGATGTCTGGAGAACTTCCACGCAAGCACCATGATCGTACTAGTGCGGATGTCTGGAGAACTTCCACGCAAGCACCATGATCGTACTAGTGCGGATGTCTGGAGAACTTCCACGCAAGCACCATGATCGTACTAGTGCGGATGTCTGGAGAACTTCCACGCAAGCACCATGATCGTACTAGTGCGGATGTCTGGAGAACTTCCACGCAAGCACCATGATCGTACTAGTGCGGATGTCTGGAGAACTTCCACGCAAGCACCATGATCGTACTAGTGCGGATGTCTGGAGAACTTCCACGCAAGCACCATGATCGTACTAGTGCGGATGTCTGGAGAACTTCCACGCAAGCACCATGATCGTACTAGTGCGGATGTCTGGAGAACTTCCACGCAAGCACCATGATCGTACTAGTGCGGATGTCTGGAGAACTTCCACGCAAGCACCATGATCGTACTAGTGCGGATGTCTGGAGAACTTCCACACAAGCACCATGATCGTACTAGTGCGGATGTCTGGAGAACTTCCACACAAGCACCATGATCGTACTAGTGCGGATGTCTGGAGAACTTCCACACAAGCACCATGATCGTACTAGTGCGGATGTCTGGAGAACTTCCACACAAGCACCATGATCGTACTAGTGCGGATGTCTGGAGAACTTCCACACAAGCACCATGATCGTACTAGTGCGGATGTCTGGAGAACTTCCACACAAGCACCATGATCGTACTAGTGCGGATGTCTGGAGAACTTCCACACAAGCACCATGATCGTACTAGTGCGGATGTCTGGAGAACTTCCACACAAGCACCATGATCGTACTAGTGCGGATGTCTGGAGAACTTCCACACAAGCACCATGATCGTACTAGTGCGGATGTCTGGAGAACTTCCACACAAGCACCATGATCGTACTAGTGCGGATGTCTGGAGAACTTCCACACAAGCACCATGATCGTACTAGTGCGGATGTCTGGAGAACTTCCACACAAGCACCATGATCGTACTAGTGCGGATGTCTGGAGAACTTCCACACAAGCACCATGATCGTACTAGTGCGGATGTCTGGAGAACTTCCACACAAGCACCATGATCGTACTAGTGCGGATGTCTGGAGAACTTCCACACAAGCACCATGATCGTACTAGTGCGGATGTCTGGAGAACTTCCACACAAGCACCATGATCGTACTAGTGCGGATGTCTGGAGAACTTCCACACAAGCACCATGATCGTACTAGTGCGGCTGTCTGGAGAACTTCCACACAAGCACCATGATCGTACTAGTGCGGATGTCTGGAGAACTTCCACACAAGCACCATGATCGTACTAGTGCGGATGTCTGGAGAACTTCCACACAAGCACCATGATCGTACTAGTGCGGATGTCTGGAGAACTTCCACACAAGCACCATGATCGTACTAGTGCGGATGTCTGGAGAACTTCCACACAAGCACCATGATCGTACTAGTGCGGATGTCTGGAGAACTTCCACACAAGCACCATGATCGTACTAGTGCGGATGTCTGGAGAACTTCCACACAAGCACCATGATCGTACTAGTGCGGATGTCTGGAGAACTTCCACACAAGCACCATGATCGTACTAGTGCGGATGTCTGGAGAACTTCCACACAAGCACCATGATCGTACTAGTGCGGATGTCTGGAGAACTTCCACACAAGCACCATGATCGTACTAGTGCGGATGTCTGGAGAACTTCCACACAAGCACCATGATCGTACTAGTGCGGATGTCTGGAGAACTTCCACACAAGCACCATGATCGTACTAGTGCGGATGTCTGGAGAACTTCCACACAAGCACCATGATCGTACTAGTGCGGATGTCTGGAGAACTTCCACACAAGCACCATGATCGTACTAGTGCGGATTGTCTGGAGAACTTCCACACAAGCACCATGATCGTACTAGTGCGGATGTCTGGAGAACTTCCACACAAGCACCATGATCGTACTAGTGCGGATGTCTGGAGAACTTCCACACAAGCACCATGATCGTACTAGTGCGGATGTCTGGAGAACTTCCGCGATCCTGTCTTGGATCGGTAATGATGGTCAACAGGTAATGTAGGTCAACGTGCGGGTGTCCCATGCGGTAAGTAGGCCCCTATGTTCCTATTTCCGGCGCAGTGTCTACTCGGGCGACTTGCTCGCTATCTATTTGATTTTATAATGGTGTAACTCGACGTGTACCCATCACGTCTTAGAGATATGTTTTAGGTTGGAAATGACTATGAATGAACGAATACTGTACGTACGATGTAGTGAATATCTGCTTACTTTTTGATACGTTTTTTTATTGTCGCCCCTGGTTATTCGGAACCACGCCCCCCCCCCCCATAAGTATGGTAGTCTTTGTTTTTAGGATAGCGCAAGATACAGAAAACGCTCCAATTCCAGACGCATCCCTTGGGTTTATAGTCATGTGACCCCTGTATTCGCAGTTCACTATTAATATGATTAGGCGCAGTCGTGGGATCGAACCTGTGACCCTGGGATTCGCAGTCCACTGTTAATGTGATGAGGAGGAGAGGCGGGATCGAACCTCGACCCATGGAATCAACAATCCAATGTGTTAACCACTAGACCACTAGACAGACCACTAACCTGTCTGTAAATATCACGGTATATCGGACGATACTGACTAACCAGTAGACCACTAACATGCCTGTAAATATCACGGTATATCGGATGATACTGACTAACCACTAGACCACTAGACCACTAACCTGCCTGTAAATATCACGGTATATCGGATGATACTGACTAACCACTAGACCACTAGACCACTAACCTGCCTGTAAATATGACGGTATATCGGATGAAACTGACTAACCACTAGACCACTAACCTGCCTGTAAATATCACGGTATATCGGATGATACTGACTAACCACTAGACCACTAGACCACTAACCTGCCTGTAAATATGACGGTATATCGGATGATACTGACTAACCACTAGACCACTAACCTGCCTGTAAATATGACGGTATATCGGATGATACTGACTAACTACTAGACCACTAACCTGCCTGTAAATATCACGTATATCGGATGATACTGACTAACCACTGGACCACTAACCTGCCTGTAAATATCACGGTATATCGGATGATACTTTTCGAGCTGACTTGACTAGGAAGAATGCGTTTAATTAGTCGGCTCAATATGGTATGACAACCTACTCGTCACGGTCATTGCTGATGTTCATAGGAATAAATTATATCATTAATCAAAGGCGCCAGGTAGTAAATTTGTCACCGTGTCGATATAATAACGTAAATTATACTGCTAACAAAATAAAAACACCTCGCGAACATACTTCACAAAGCATATAAACGATTGATATATTTAAGTACGATTTTTCTCCCGTTTGTATCAAGATCATTATTATATTGTAATGTAAATTAGCTATTGAGTTCAACGCCCCTCCCCTCCCAAAGCCAACTTCAGCCCATTATGTACGTGTGACTAGGCCCATCAGGCCGCTCTAGAAACGTTCAAGAGTCATGATGTATTCATTTACTCGCAATACAATAACAAGTCTGTCAACAATAAATTAAAATTTATAACATTATAAAGACTTTATTTAACGATAAAGGTCACTTAAACAAATAATTTAAAGTGAATCCATAACGAGGTCGCCCATCAATTAAAACATATGTACCATGTGCTTACTTATATTCGATCACCTTTGAACGATTTGAATGTGAATAATGTGTGTGTGTTTTACGTTTATTTATCGTCGCTACCGGTTGCCCATATGAGCCACGCCTCCTGAAGAGATTAGTCATTTTAGATTTTTGGAGGATAGTACAATGATACAGACAGAGACCCATTCCAGAGTCTCCTCTGGTTCTTTTACGTGCACGGTATAAAGCAGCGACACGAGACCTCGGTTTAACGTCCCATTTGAAATACTGTTAATTTTATTATGGTCAGGCGGGGGATCTAACCTGCGATCCCTGGATTACTAGTCCAACATGTTAACCACTGGACTACAGATCCGTCGAGGAATGAATTTGAATAAGATGATGATTGAGCTTAATTACCCTCGCCTCCGGCGAACCACATGGGCGAGCGTCAAATGTGAATAACTTCTAGTCAGTCTCTTTTATAGCAGATGAAATAGTATTACCATGTAATTGATAATTAGTGCACTTAATACGCTTGACTACACTCACATGTGAATTCAACATGGTGTCAAAAAAAGAACATAGGTTTCGGACATCAATCAAATTTCATGTACCAGAAATGCGGTTTCCGGTATTGTCACATGATTGACACGTGATATTGTAAAGCCAAGCATTATACTTCTCCCGTTACAAATATAAACACATATGTCTTTGCAGATATCTATGTAAGTGATATTAGTATATACATCAACATATACATACTTTCGAAATAAAAGGTGAATATTGATCTGTTTTTTGCTCATTTTCGTATGGGAAGTTTTAGCGTCAAGTACTTGCCATTGACAGCAATGACGTCATTTGCAAAGAAATTCGAAAACAGGTGGTGTACGGAAATAGGGCGATTGGCGATATGTAATGTAATATTGTACAAGCTGCATACGACGACGACGACGACGACGCCACCGACTAGTTACTAGTGTATATTAACTCATATAATTATCTGGTTATCTCGAATTACTTGTAAATGTATGCATACTTTGAATGGTGGTGTACATGCTATGATAACTCTGTGACATGCATTTATCAGGCTTGAAGTCAGATTCCTGCTCAAACTGACTGGCACAATTTCCAATATAATTGTACGTGTCACTACACAGCATAATTATGCTACAGACACGTAGCTACTATACAAGGCCCCGAAGGCACGGGCCTGCAGATTGTCCCAGAAATAATATATATATATATAAACCTCCCAAATACAATAACACTGTATTGGGTGGAGTGTGGAATATGACAAAGAGCTTGGTTATTAACTTGGAGGTCACATACATTCAGCACATTCGCTTCAGGTGCGAAAGGTCCGGAGTTCGAGCCCCGCTGGAGCCATTACGCAAGGCATTTAAATTCCACATTGCCTCTTCTCTCTCATTCATGGCGATGGATCCCATCAGGAATGAGGCCTCGAGAGTGATTAATATAAGTTGAAAGAACTTGTTTTGCAATCGAGCTAAAATAAATTTGTATAAAAAATTCACCACAAAAATTAATATCTCTGAAAATATCTAAATTTGAACACCCAAGACATAAATTTAAAAGAACCATTGCCGTTCTAGGATTTATAATTATCCTGGGGGAGCAGACATCTGAAGCAAAATCGCAGCCTCGGGTGCATACATTTATTGGGCTTACACATTCAAAATCGCTAGATACGCCCCTGTGCTAAGGAAATTGCCGACATAACAAATGAGACACTCGCACACTGCAAGTTCGTGTTTCTGATTAAACAAAAGATTAAAACAGTCTCAGAAAATCTTGTTACCCAATACCTTGCAATTAATTAATGAACTTCGTGTAAATTTGCTGATGTGGCATAAGACAAGCCAACGAAACCGATGCAAGTGCGGTAGATGTGAACGTGACAGATATAACATAAAACATTGCATTTGGAATATAAGATCCAAACACACTTAACGCCATTATTACAAACCGTTTTTGCGGTACTCAATCGACGACACTTATTTAGGTATTCTATACTGTTGAACTTAAAATATATACAAAACATACTGTACGTTAAGAGGATGTTGTCGACAGATAGGAAGCAAGTACTTATCAAATATGATATGTAGCTTATCGCAAATGATTAAGTGATATTCTATATATAGAAACATGACCGCCGAAATTAATTTTTTTGGGAATTTCAGCAAAACAAGTTTGCGCATTTATTGGTCCCCGTCAACATTGGAGAGTGGGGTCGGAGAGCCATCTCCACTACCCCTTACACATATTGATTCATGTATTGCATATAGAAAACATAAAGAAAAACAAAATGATTTAATACAGCGAAATACATATGAAAATAACACTTGATGAATGGGTTTTTTAGGATGGTAACAAAATGAAATTCTATCTTCAATTTAGTAAAGCTTACTGTCTTATATACTCTTTGTTTGTCAGTTACTAATGATTACATTCATATTTTATTTATTTATATTTCGGGTTTTACGCCTGCATCAGCACCATGTTTCCACTGGACTACATATCCGTCTGTGCTATCATCTTACGCCATCTACCAACTGATAAATAGTGCCGAAGGATCTAAAGTAAAACTCTTTTCTCTCTTAATAGATGTCGTTTTAAAAACTAAATTGTGTCGATCTAATAAGTGTTATTTGATTTATTAAAGCGACACTACATTAGTGAAAATGTAAATTTCTACTGAATGTATTTTCCTATTATATGGTATAATATTTTACAAGTATTTGCCTCAAAAACTGAGTATTTCAACTAATAAACAAACGTCGTATCTGCGGTTGGTTGACATAACACAGTAATGTAAATATGGTCGATATACATGCGTAATACAACTAGTGTATCCTAAATAGCACGATTTATGGTACATATTTACCGTTATATCTCACATACGTGCCTGTGCATATTTATTTGTAGAATAATCTTAGGTAAATTATCTCTAAACGACATTATCTCGCGTTTAGTATGTATTGACTCCGATAACAAACAAACGGCAATTCAGGAGCATTGATGACCGTTATATGAAATCCTATTTCAATTTTGAAAGTTTATAGACCACAAAAACACTGCTTATTGATTCAATGTTAGTGTTCGAATGTATTCGGAAGAATTTGTAATAGCAATACATTAATACATGAAAAAAATGCATTGCATTTGCTTTTTTGCGATGTGATGTCGCTTTAAAGGAATTGATGATGGGTATTTAGTTTAGTTTAATCATATTTTATTGCATTCTATATATACAATGTACAATACAAAACAAATGAACAAACTTGTATAACTATCCATAATGCATGATTCGTGGCATTGTTTGCTCAAGGATTGTCATTCTATGTTGAAGCAAATGGGTTGGGCCACAAGTTTTAACAACATTAGTTACGGCCCTCCCCATAAGACTAGATTGTAATTAACAAAGAGACTGAATACAAGAGTTGTGCTAGTAGTTTACTAAATTTAATGATACTAATAGAAAAAGGGTAAAATGATTAAGAGAATAAGCAACATTTTAGATAATAAGAATTTAGAAACAAAAAACAACAATAAACAAACCAAAAAAAAGTTTAGGAAATGTAACTGTAATAGCTACTCCAATCAAGTGTCCCACCATACAACGTTACCCAGCCAGCCACACCCGTCACCACACCCTAACATAGATCGTCACAAGAGAACAGCCTATATATATACAGATCATGTGGTTATTTGCTCGAAGCGTTTAGTCGTTTTAATAAATGTTTGAACTTGTGTGAAAATATATTCATTTTCATTGTCCGCTAAGTTTTCGAAGCCTAACAGTAGTTTTCTTGTATTTAAGGGATGATAAGTACGTGTGTTTACGAATAGTACGCGTCTGGAATTTACATAGAATAGACAGCGAAATAGATAGTGCTCCGCATCCTCATTTTCGTTAAGTTCACACAAGCATTTTGGACTATCGCGCAAATGATTATTATAAAGATCTGAATGCAGGTTGCTACAAGAAGTTCGAATGCGAGCATGATATACTTGCTGACGTCGAGTTCCAGATTTAAAAAATGATGGTACTATTGGTGGTTTGAAGATTTCTTTCAACCTCCCTTTAAATGACGACAATGTATTTATATTACGAATATTAATATCCAATTCATTCCACAGTTTTATTGACGATGGTAATACAGATTTTGAATAAATTTCAGTTCGCCTTGCTAAAGTAACAACATCTTTATTGTTTCTTAAGTTGTATGGATTTACTTCGTCAACAGTTGTTGGAAATAAATCAGTTATGTAGCTTGGTACGTTATCGTGTATATGTTTATGAACTAAAATTAATTTTTGCATTTTTCTGCGATCAGAGAGTGAAACCCAGCCAATTTCTTGAAGAAGTTTCTCAATGGAAACTGATCTTGTAAGTCCCGAGACTATTCTAGCAGCTTCATATTGAATTTTATCTAGAGATTCTTTTTCATATAATGTACAACTATCCCAGACTATGGACGCATATTCTAAAATAGGTCGGAGATAAGATATGTATATTTGATTAAGAGTTTGGCGTTTTAATTTAAATTTTAACATTCTCATTGATCCTAGTGTTTTTGAAGCGGAAGTAGTAATGTTTGATATATGCTTGTGCCACGTACCGTCTTCACTAAGTGTAACTCCGAGATGCTTGTGGTGATTTACGTAATCTAACTGCGTATTTTCGAAGAATAGCACTGGTCGATTAACGTTACCTAGTGATAAGAACATAACTTCTGTTTTTGCTGGATTGAATTGAACAAGCCATTGTTTAGACCATTTTGATATTATAATTAGATCATGATTCAGTGAAGCTTCTATAACATTTGAGTCGTTGGATGTCATTGCCAAGGAACTATCATCAGCAAATAATCTTGTTAGACTATAAAGAGATTCAGCAATGTCATTGACGTATATTAAAAAAAGTAAGGGTCCCAAGACAGAGCCTTGTGGTACGCCAGCATTAAGACATTTTTCATTAGAGAATGCAGATCCAACAAAAACCTTTTGTCGCCGTTCATTAAGATAGCTAGATAACCACTTGATTATGTTTCCCGAAATGCCATACTGTCGAAGTTTGAAAAGAAGACCTTTGTGCCAAACTCGGTCAAATGCCTTACTAATATCACAGAATATAATACAAGTTGATTTACGTTCATCAAAGGCCTTACAAATTTGGTTGTAAATGTCAATTAACTGATACACGGTAGAGTGTCCCGGGAGGAAGCCCGATTGTCTTTTGTATATTAGTTCATTCTCGTGCAAATAGTTATATAAATATTTGAACATAACTCGTTCCATTACTTTTCCTACGCAACTAATTAAGGAGATAGGTCTATAGTTTGATGGAATATCGCGGTCACCCTTTTTGAACAGTGGCATGACATTTGCACTTTTCCAGCTAGCTGGATAAGTCTGTTCTTGTATTGACCTATTAAAAAGTATACAAAGCGGGCGACTTATAGTGCGAGAGGTTTCTTTAAGCATACGATGGCTAATTTCATCTGGCCCACTGGATTTTTTTACTATTAAATTTGATAAGATGTAGGTAATGTCTTGTTCAGTGATGACTATATTTGTGATTGATGAATCTGTTTTTAAACTAAAATTTGGCAGATCTGTTTGAGAATCGTTTATTGTCGAAATGGATGCAAAGTAGTCGTTAAGAGTATTGGCTTTATCTAAATCCGAGACGGAATATGAATTATCATTTCTTAACAGTGGTGGTATCTTTTCACATTTTGTAGAATTTTCCTTAACTAACATTTTAACTATTTTCCAATATTGTCGCGGATTGGATGAGTTTAAGTCATTTAGTGTAAATTCAATGTTATTAAAAAATAGTTCTTTTGCGTGTTTTTTCATATTATTTACCTTGTTTCTCAATCTTTTATAACTGATCCAGTCATCTAATTTTCCTGTACGTATTGCAGTACTTTTATGCCTGTCGCGCTGTCTAGATATTTTCCTTAATTCTGAGTTATACCATGGTTTGTCGTTTGGACGGACTGTAACTAAATAAGTTGGTATACATGACTTTACTATGTTTAAGAATGTATCAATAAAAAGAGAAGTAGCAGTATCTAGATTATGTGAGTAAATAAATGACCAATCAGTTACACGTATTATGTTATTTAGTGATTCAAAATTAGCACGTGTATAGTTCCATACCCTTCGCTTATAAGGTCCATTCGACTGAAAATCGACTTTGATGTACGCAAAAGTACCGAAATGATCACTAATTCTATTTTCTGTTTCAAAGATACCCGAGTGTAATGAAGTAATGCTATTTGTAATTGCCACAGGATCAATTAATGTTCTCGAATG
>CM026389.1:19191371-19213871 GCA_014843695.1 Archivesica marissinica | reverse complement strand
TCATAGGAAAACATATGCAAATAGCAGACGACATACGTCACAAACAGCCAATGTCTTGTCGACATGTTACAATAAATTGATGACGTCACTTTCGATATCTACTGAATTTGGAAATGTGTATTATTTTTGTGTCTCTGTTTTGCGAAAAGGTTCAAACTGGGTTTTATTTTTGTTAAGAAAAACACGAATCCACTGATCCAAACAATTAACTAGCAACATCGATGCCTGCATATATAAAATGTCCTGCTTTGAAACCGAATGTGAATACACAACTGCATCCCTGCGAGCTTTACACGTGGTATCTTGAGAGCTATGCAATCTCAAATTCGAACATGTCTGTAATGGAATCGGTTAAAAGCACGATCATAATTAGTATGTTTATTAATGTTTATGAAAGTGTTATTAATTTCGATAGTAAACAACGTTACATGGGGGAAAGGCACGTGCTGGTTATACATATGTTTTCACAGATACTTGTATTTTTTAGTACTGCATGCTAAAATTGTTGTATATATTTACATCATATATATTTGTATATATGTATTTGACGATGTACCATGTACAAGTCTTAATAAAAATTCTGTTCTGTTCTGTTCTCTGCGCTACGACCCATTCCTATGCAAACAATGAACCTGGTCTGTGCACAAACCATTCGATTAAATACCTCGGGACTCGAACCTGGTCTGTGCACAAACCATTCGATTAAACACATCGGAACTCGAACCTGGTCTGTGCACAAACCATTCGATTAAACACATCGGGACTCGAACCTGGTCTGTGCACAAACCATTCGATTAAACACATCGGGACTCGAACCTGGTCTGTGCACAAACCATTCGATTAAACACATCGGGACTCGAACCTGGTCTGTGCACAAACCATTCGATTAAACACATCGGGACTCGAACCTGGTCTGTGCATAAACCATTCGATTAAACACATCGGGACTCGAACCTGGTCTGTGCACAAACCATTCGATTAAACACATCGGGACTCGAACCTGGACTGTGCACAAACCATTCGATTAAACACATCGGGACTCGAACCTGGACTGTGCACAAACCATTCGATTAAACACATCGGGACTCGAACCTGGACTGTGCACAAACCATTCGATTAAACACATCGGGACTCGAACCTGATCTGTGCACAAACAATTCGATGAAACACCTCGGGACTCGAACCTGGTTGTCCACGAACATCTGATTGTTCCCCCAATGGGACTTGAACCATAGCAATCACAAACAACATAATTAAATTCCTCGAGACTCCAACATGGTCGGCAACAAGCCATCTGATTAAACAACACGGGAATCGAATCTGGTCGGACAGAAATAATCTGATGTTTCACCATAGGACTCGGACATGGTCATGCACAAACCGTCTAAGTAAATAAAATGGGACTCGAACCTGGTCGAGCATAAACTATCTAATTATATACCTTGGGACTCGAACCTGTTATTGCACGAACACTCTAATTAAATACATTGGGACTTGAATATGGTCGTGCAGAAACCATTACATTATAACTACACGGGACTCGAACATGGCCGTGCACCAAACCAAACCTGTGATTAAGCACAACATCACACGTATGCTAGGCAATGCACATAAAGTAGACGAGAGAGCGACATTAATATTTCAAGTATCATAAAACCTGACAAATATCTGCTTAATTTCAATGAATCAGAGGTCATACAAGGAGAAAGAAATGACACCAAACGATCCTTGCTTAAAGCTCGCCATATAACGTGCCGAACGACACATTACGTGTCAGACGATATATATGAGTTTGCATGATATACGCGCGAATAACACGTTGGACAGCGAATGCAGGGATCGCAGCTTCGATCCACCGCCTGACCATAATAATATTAACAGTCTTTGAGATCGACTTTAGACAGCGGTCTCATGTCGGTGCTTTACACCGTGCACGTCAAAGAACCAGAGGAGACTATGTAACGGGCATCATTGCACTATCCTCCAACTTCTAAAATTACTAATCTCTTCAGGAGCTGTCGCTCATATGGGCAACCGGTAGCGACGATAAATAAACGTAAACACAAAGATAGAAAAATACACGAAGAAAGAAATGTGCGAATTATCGGTCCAGTCGAGTTAGAGGTCAAACACTCAAATACCATTTGGTAATACTACGATTGACACGGTAGCCGAGCGGAATACAGGGGTCGTTTTCTTCAGAGCAATTTTGTGAAAACGAAGTTTACAAAAAACATAATTTAACTTAAATGGTTTGCACGCATTTTGAAATGAATATCAGAATGAACACGTAGTTAATTCAAATCTATATATGATTATGACTCGGCTGATTTACATTCATTCGAACCATATGTACGGCCAATGATGATGAAGATGATGACGATGATGACGGTGATGGCGGCGGTGACGCGATGGCGGTGACGCGATGACGACGACGATGACGATGATTGATGATGATGATGATGATGATGTGATGATGATGATGATGGATATATTTATAATTATCCGATAAGCAAGATACGTCTTAATAATACATATATTACAGATAATGATACGATCGTCTGGCTTATTGACCCACACTATGACGGCGTATTGCAAGTTCTATATATTTCAGATCACTACACGAACATCCGGGTTATTGACAACGGCCGTTATATAAATCACGGCAACAATGTACACATTTAACAGTTTAACATGTGTGCTTTAGCTTTATTGCTACTATGTGTGGTATTTGGTCACGTTCTTGCACTGTATGTGTCGTCCTCGGAATTTAAGGGCGTTTATTACATCCAATTACATAATCCGCGTGGGCGTAGTAATCGTGTATCTGCAGTAATTCGCCGGAAATGCTGATGTAGCCATGTTATGCTAAACAGCGGCGACATGTTGTTGAATATACAACATGTTCAAGTTGCGATGTTTTCCTAGAGCACGTTTATTCTACAAACAACATGTACTTTAATGATTACATTTACGATGTGAACATGTTTATAGACATTTGACCACGTAAATAAACATTTATTATGCACGACGGTCGGATACGTTTATTTGGAATGAATACACATTCTTGGGTAACACCTCCATATGTATATTAATCTTTTCTTAGAATATTGCAAGATACAGAAGACACTCCAATTCCAGAAGAAATCTTGGTTCTTTTACATGTCCGGTTTACGGAAAGGGCTGTAAATGGGCTGTAAATAATGTTGTCATAACTTGTAGCCCAACCCATTTGCATTTTCCCCAGATTAAATAGTATACAGCAATAATAATAAATCCCAATATAATTTCATATTGTTTTGTACGTATTTCATGTTATGTATAATTGCAATGTAATGAAAAACATTCAATAAAATATTATTTAAAAAAAATGTTTGGTGTATAGCAACGGTGAGGTAGGTGAGGTAGGTATTCGACGGTGAGGTAGGTATTCGACGGTGAAGTAGGTATTCGACGGTGAGGCTGGTATTCGACGGTGAGGTAGGTATTCGACAGTGAGGCTGGTATTCGACGGTGAGGTAGGTATTCGACGGTGAGGTAGGTATTCGACGGTGAGGTATTCGACGGTGAGGTAGGTATTCGACGGTGAGGTAGGTATTCGACGGTGAGGCTGGTATTCGACGGTGAGGCTGGTATTCGACGGTGAGGCTGGTATTTGACTTGAAGCTGTTGAAGCTAGCATTTGACACGACGCTGGTATGTGCCATGAACATGGCAAACACACAAGACTGACACATCTGTGTTTTTATATCTTACCAGCCAATAAAACGAAATATTAACCGATGATATAAATATATATATATAGATTAATATCGACGATATATTTACATGGAGAGAGAGCAAAAGTTCAACGGATGTTTACGACAATATATAGACATTCCAAGGTAATGCGAGATATCAAGACACTTGTATGGAAAAAACACAGGTATGGACACAAACATACACGTACTCGGGTGATTAACACGATGACCTTCGAACCCGACATGGATCATACACTCAATTCCTCGTCTGATAGTATTTATATTTAAGTGATGTACGCGGATGACAGGAGCAGAGATATATACTATGTATGGTTACTTTCCTCATGCTACATGCTAAACTCACTTGTAACTGTTCTAACTGGCTATAATGTTTTCAATGTATTTGAGGCCCCGACAGATTACTTTTATAACATATTGTGTGTTTTACGCTTATTTATCGTCGCTACCGGTTGCCCATATGAGCGACGCCTCCTGAAGAGATTAGTCATTTTAGATGTTGGAGGATAGTGCAATGATACAGACAGAGACCCATTCTAGAGTCTCCTCTGGGGGAGAGAAGAGGCAACGTGGAATTTAAATGCATTGCCTAAGGGCACAATCGTGAGATCGTGACCCATGCCAGTGTCTCCTCTGGTTCTTTTACGTGCACGGTATACAGCACAGACAGGAAACCTCGGTTTAAAGTTCCAGCTGAACGACTGTTAATTGTATTAGGGTCAGACGGGCGGAATTGAACCTGCGATGCCTGGATTACCAGTCCAGCGTGCTACCACTAGACTACAGATACGTCTGTAAAGAAACTTCACGTGCTTTCTACCGTGTACACAGCAACATGAAACACGCACATCATGACGCGAGTATACGCTTATTAAATGCATGTTCAATATGCGAATACGAAGGTCGATGATAGAACACATGTCATTAAATTAATCAGCAGATACATATGTATATAGTAAACACACTTATATAGCACCACATCGCTAATAGCATACCTGTGCTACAAATGCACATGACGTATAGCGGAAATTTGTATTACGTTTGACGGTCTTTTGACGTTTAGCAGAGTTTATGATGTTTAGCGGTGCTACAAAACGTACATTGTTAGTTTTATATCTACATGAAAGTAACCCGTACACCAGGTATTAACGAACGCCGGATACAGAGGAGGGTGTTCCGTACGCCTCACATATTTTAAATACACGGGTTACTAAATGATGGAATATTGAGATATTCCCAAGGATTTGTGCTGGTCGTTTTCTATGGGTTGGGCGTTTTCTAGGGTGCTGGCCGTTTTCTATGGGTTGGGCTTTTTCTAGGGTGCTGGTCGTTTTCTATGGGTTGGGCGGTTTCTATGGTGCTGGCCGTTTTCTATGGGTTGGGCGTTTTCTAGGGTGCTGGCCGTTTTCTATGGGTTGGGCGTTTTCTAGGGTGCTGGCCGTTTTCTATGGGTTGGGCGTTTTCTAGGGTGCTGCTCGTTTTCTATGGGTTGGGCGTTTTCTAGAGTACTGGCCGTTTTCTATGGGTTGGGCGTTTTCTAGAGTGTTGGTCGTTTTCTATGGGTTGGGCGCTTTCTAGGGTGCTGGCCGTTTTCTATGGGTTGGGCCTTTTTCTAGGGTGCTGGCCGTTTTCTATGGGTTGGGCGTTTTCTAGGGTGCTGGCCGTTTTCTATGGATTGGGCGTTTTCTAGGGTGCTGGCCGTTTTCTCTTTGTGCTGGCTGTTTTCTCTAGTACGGGCTGTTTTCTCTGACACGTGTGTCATTGTCCAATTATACGCAACAAATGTACGGCCATAGCAACGCACACAGTGTCATACCATCAAATCAGTGTACATAGCAACATATACAGACGCATAGCAACACATCCATGGGGAAGTCAAGCAATCAATATCCATAGCAACATACCCATGGGGAGCTCAATAAATCAATATACATAGCAACACATCCATTGGGAAGTCAAGCAATCAATATACATAGCAACACATCCATTGGGAAGTCAAGCAATCAATATCCATAGCAACACACCCATGGCAATATTAACAAATCTATAGGTATGTAGACTTGTGCAATCTAAGTCGGAGAGACATAATATTGCATGTCCTCTTTTGCATTTATCTTCGTTGTAAAATGTCAACTCTTTCACCGTCAATGTCGTATAAAAGCGACTTTGCAAAACGCAGAGAACTCGGATCTGACGGATCTGTAGTCCAGTGGTAACACGTTGGACTGGTAATCCAGGGATCGCAGGTTCGATCCCCCGTCTGACCCTCATAAAATTAACAGTCTTTCAGATGGAACGTTAAACCGAGGTCTCGTGTCGGTGCTTTACACCGTGCACGTAAAAGAACCAGATGAGAATCTGGAATGGGCCTCTGTCTGTATCATGCACTATCCTCCAAAATCTAAAATGACTAATCTCTTCAGGAGGCGTCGCTCATATGGGCAACCGGTAGCGACGATAAATAAACGTAAAACATGACATGCAGAAAACTCGATCAGATGGCACGTTCTGTATGTGCTGTATGCTTATTGCTTGCTCTTCAGACAGTGGAGCTGAAGCACCTGTGCGAATAGCAAACAAAGTTACGCCGCGACATAAATCTAATCTATGTTGTTTGCACATGCTCTGAATTTATTCGCCGCTGAAAGAATTAAAGTGGAAGCATTCAATATCTTGCATATATTGACAAGACACGGAATTAGTGGAATTAGTTAATGACAGTTGGGACAATAAATCGAAAAAAGCGATACATATTTTAATATCAATTCCTTTAGATACTGACAAGACACCCTAGCCACTGTGAAGAGTTGTATTCAAATCTGAAAATATATCTAATTAAAATGACATTATATATGTTGGCTTCCTAAACATGCATGAATTAATTGATATTCATCAACGAACGAGTGTATATATCACAGTGCCCAAAATATCCGACATTATCCAAAGGGACAAATATTAATAACCTTAACAATTATTTCACGATAAATTCACTTATTTTTATGATTTCGGAATGCCTGCTTGATTAGGTGTGTATGAACATGTTCTACCAAGCCGTTTCAAAGGGGAAGTGACGATCCGCCAACTTTAATAAATTAACTTGCATTTCGTTGCGACAAGATATGTCCTTAGTAATATTAGTACTAGTAACAAGATTAGCATCCAATTCAGTAAATGTTCTAAGGTCAACTGCATTGTAACGTAAGTATTAGTAAATTGTACTCGTGTATATGCATATATATATATGAGTCAACATTCATTATAAAATACATTGTAGGATAATGAGGCAGGTTCAGTCGGAGAAGCAAGTTTGAAACGCTAAAACTGACAAAATAATCGTTTGTCAGTGTCTGCGTAACGTATGTAATCTCGCTCGAGCTTATCACTAGCTGTCATATGAAACAACTGAAAGTGCAACATGCATATGCACGTCAACGGATGCGAAATACAGGTCAACCTGGTACACCAACTGTCAAGTTGATCTACAACCGGTTTTAAAACACTGTATGTCTGTTCCGGCCATGTGAAAGGCTTTTATCGTTTACGAGTTCCGGTTTTGAAGCACTGTGTGTCTGTTCCGGCCATATGAAAGGCTTTTAACGTTTACCAGTTCCGGTTATGATTATTGACGTTTCGGGAAGAAACATATTCGCTCTACTAAAACTATGAGGGGACCGTGATTGAAGTCATCGACATTGACCCTCGGCAACGGACGGAAGCCCCTATTTTGGTTGTTTGTTATGGTTTTACACCTTCACCAGCACCATTTTGGGTAGCCCCACCCTGTGGCTCTAGTTACCGCCCCTGACATTCGTCCACAAGGAATATTAATGACGTTATAATAACGTTCACGCGTTGGCCTACAGTTGGGGCTATATCGACGGCTGCCCTATTTCCTAGCCTGTAATGTTCGTTTCATTTGAGGGAGCGTCATCGAGACTTGAGCTGATTTGGGATACGGTATAATATGCCTGTGCAATGTTTTAGTATTGGTATCTAACTGAACTTATTTCTACAGAATGTATTTTCCTACTATATGGTATAATTGTTTTCCGAATATTTGCCTCAAAATCTCAGTATTGCAACTAATAAACAAACCTCGTATACTAATGTAAACAGGGTCAACTTCCATGCGTAATGCAATACATGTATCCTGAATAATACGATATATGGTAAAAATTTACCGTTATATCCTACCCTTTGTGCATATTTATCTTTAGACTAATACGATTTAAAATGTCTCTAAACGACAGGAGCACGCGCTTGTTATAGACTCCAACAGTAAACAAATATCAATTCGGAGCGTAGCTGACCCATATATGAAATCCTAGTTTCACTTGAGAGTTTGCATACCACAAAAAAAACTGTTTATATATAGAACGTATAGTCAATAATGGTCGAAATATTTCGGAAGAATTTGTAGTAACAATGCTATTTAATGGTAAACAGTATTTTTGGGGGGTTTTACGCGATGTGATGTCGCTTTAAATATAATTGTATTACATTTGTCAGTTTTGCATATGTATGTGAATGCAATACATGCCAATACACTACATGTCTTTTCTGAATTGGCCTCCATAAATACTGAATACGTTCCAATGTGATGGATAGATCGTATAATAAAATGTCGCCTGTATAACATTTCATACCACAAACAGTGTATTACTTGGGACACGTTTGATGTTACATCTAAACAACAAAGGTATCAGCGAGTTTAGTGTTAGTCGAACGTTGGAACAAGATAATATTGTTGTCGAACAATCTTTATCCCCTTCATTTCATAGAAAGACGGCAGTTTTAAGACGGGAAAACAATTGTCACACATTATTTCCTTGTACATATCGTCAATTATTGTTGTGTCAAGTTTCTGGTACAAATTGTCATTTAGTGCGCGTGTGTAGTTGAACTTGATTGGGGGTATGTAGAGCAATATGGGGTATAACATTGGTAGTTAAGGGCCAGGGAGGGGAGGGATAGGGAAGGGTTCCAATTTGTGTTAAATCTAAAACGTCTGCGATACATTCAGTCTTATATTGTTTGGGGCGGGGTGTTGATAAAAACGAGCAGGTTTGCGACTTTCTTGTGCATGCACGGCCCAGGAACGGCTACGTGTCTGAGAAGCATAGTAAATAAGTTTTAGTTTGTGAAAGTGTATGAAACGCCCGGACCTTCTTAACGGCGAAAATGTAACAAGGCCTGGGTACGTCTTAAAGCGATCGCTTTACATTAATATGATTGCCTAACTTATAGTCTTTGGGGGGGGGGTTAAAGTCGGACCAACTGATGAAGCTATATGACGACTCCCCAGGTAGTACTGGTGCGCGGGGGGAGACACGGGTTGTCCATTCGGGCTGTATTTCAGGCGCAGGCGGTCATCCGGTTAGAACGACCGACCTTCCGCAAGTAGCATGATAAAAAATATGAAGAGACACGGATTGAGTGGGGCTCGAACCCGTGACCATCAGTGATGAGTAGTTGTGTACTAGATATATTGAAACAACTACACTCCACTATCGTGGAATATAATGCAAAGTATGCATTATTCGTATGAAACAGCGACATTTTCAACACGCATTAAAACGTTCATTAATTATTCTTAAACAAGGCCGAACAGTGTGTTATGTGGGTTGTGCTTGTTATGTGTGCGTTTCATTGCTTCTTTGTTTATTTTGGTGGATTTATAGTCCTATAGCTTAGATCATATGGCGACTCTCCGCTCGATTGCCCTTCTGGGCAGCAGTTCGGGCACGGACGTGAACACGGATAGAACCACGGACCTTCCGCAAGCCACTGGTTGTTTATTGACGACGACGATGACGACGACGACGACGACGATGACAATGACAATGACGATGACGATGATGATGATGATGATGTTGCTGTTGGAGGTGGAACAACAAAACAGATATGTTTGGCCTTCAAATTATTCATGTGAAACGGTGAGATTTTCCAAAGCATTAAACAGGAATTTAAAGATCGGTGTTTTTAAATGATACTGCTGTGTGCCGGAAAGTCAAAGCTTAACCCTGGGTTATTTTACAAACCGTTTATCTGCCACAGTTTTAAAATTATCGCATGGCGAGACCTTTCTAAAGTGAACAGATGCTGTTTTAACTTTTAACTAAAAATAAGACTAATGCTGCTATTTAACTTTAAACGAATATAGGGTCAGGATTGGTCTTGTTGGACAAAGTATTGGATACTTGTTAACAATTTGAATCATGAACATTGAACGTTATTTTAAATTACCTAATGGTCAACTATATAAGTATACGAATAGAGAAAAACACTCGTGCTGGTATTTAGTTTTAGTTTATCCAAATTTATTTTAGCTCGATTGCGAAACAAGTTCTTATAACTTATACTAATCACTCTCGAAACCTCATTCATGATGGAATCCATCGCCACGAGGGAGAGAGAAGAGGCATGTGGAATTTAAATGCCTTGCCTAAGGACACAATCGTAACGGCCCCAGCGGGGCTCGAACTCCGGGCCTTTCACACATGAAGCGAACACGCTACCACTGAGCTATCACGACTTCCACAAGTATTTGACTCCAATACTAAATGCTCGATTCTACAGTGGTATTCTACGTGGCTGACAGTCCTACCAACAGACAGACCATGACCGATGTATTCCCAAACTCGAATCACTTCCTCCGGGACCAAACCTCTATGCATGCAGAAAAGTTCATCAAAGATCCATACTCAACTTCTTTGAGTTATCTGTCAAAATATAACCTCCGTTCCTACGGTGGGATTTACATAACGTTTAGTTCATACAAATTTAGTTTTAGAGATTAAAGGTTGACAATGACTTGAAACTTAAGCAACTCTAACTTAATACAGTCCAACCTGTGATAAAGACTGTCTTCAATAAATTACGAACTGTCCGATACGTTAATCATCCAATACCCCATTCGCAATGCATTACGCTCTCGTATGAGAGACCACATATCAACACGGAGCGCATGTTGCCAATGCCGTGTGTTTTAGTTTATAGTTATTTTAGCTCGATTGCGACCCAAGTTCTTACAAGTTATATTAATCACTCTCGAGACCTCATTCCTGATGGAATCCATCGCCACGAGGGAGAGAGAAGGGGCCACGAGGGAGAGATTATGATGATTGAGCTTATTTACCCTCGCCGCCGGCGAGCGTGAGGGAGAGAGAAGAGGCGTGTGGAATTTAAATGCCTTGCACAATGGTAATGGCTCCAGAGGGGCTCGACCTACAGGCATTTCGCACCTGAAGCGAACGCACTACCACTTGCAGTCCAACGTGTTAACCAGGACCACTGACCCGTCTCTATAACAACTCTCTAACTACTAGTAACGTCGCACAGACGGATCTGTAGTCCAGTGGTAACATGCTGGACTCGTAATCCAGGGATCGCAGGTTCGATCCTCCCCGTCTGACCTTAATAAAATGTTCAGATGTGACGTTAAACCGAGGTATCGTGTCGGTGCTTTACACCGTGCACGTAAATGGGCAACCGGTAGCAACGATAAATAAACGTAAAACACACAAATAGTAACGTAGCTAATGCGGGCAGCCATCCGGTAGAGACGATAAATAAACGCAAAACACACACGTTATAATTATCGTCTGTACAATGGCGTGTGTATTGTGCAACTTGTGCGTACGGAATAGAGAAGGTAAAGCTATAATTATATAGTCATACATGCGCATATCTATATATCTATGAAAACAGAGATATTGTTAAAAGAATTTTTTGACAAATTCCGAATCGTTGAATCTTTAGTATAATATTCAAAGGCTCAAACGTCCTAAACTTAAAATGTGTAACTGGAGATGTTTACGGACCCATCAAAAGTATTGTTGTACGGAAAATAAATAACTTATACAACAATAATGAATTCATAACCTATCAAATTTACGCATCACAGACTGTGGAATTTAAAATTTCACGAATATCTGACAGTATTTATACAGTATCGTGATAGCGCCGTGGATGTGCGTTCGATTCAGGTGCGAAAGGTCCGGAGTTCGAACCCCGCTGGAGCCGTTACGATTGTGCCCTTAGGCAATGCATTTAAATTCCACGTTGCCTCTTATCTCCCTCAGAGCTGACTCTGGAATGGATCTCTGTCTGTATCATTGCACTATCCTCCAACAATCTAAACCGACTAATCTCTTCAGGAGGCGTCGCTCATATGGGCAACCGGTAGCGACGATAAATAAATGTAAAACACACACATCGTGTTTGTCAGTTGAAATATTTCTCTAACAGATATAATTAGTATTTATAAGTGAAAATGGGATGACTGTGGTTGGTTTTATTTCGCTAACCGCAATCTTTATTTTGATTAATTCATATTTCCTTCTAATTACTTCTGGTGTGGGTTACACGATATTAGTTAAAATTTGGATAAGGTCAAATAGAATCCGTCTTAATTACACAACATAAATAATCTCTATGTCAGTAAAGTGGTTCACGTCACTTAGCTTACACTTTATTTATTGTACATACAATACGCAAGCACGAGCACACGTAATATTGCCTGGAATGCGTGTATGACGGGTACCGGTCCATCCGCCATGCAAAACAAGCGCACCATAAAGTTTGTGTTAAAGTGATTTATATTATGGTGGTTCATATGCGCACAAATATTGTAAATATACAGATAATGCTTTTATTTTACTCTTTCAGCGCCAATGTCGCATAAAAGCGACTTTGTAAAAGTAGAGAACCCGATCGGACAGAATAGAACATGCCGTCTGATTGTGGAAGTCGTGATAGCGCAGTGGATGCGAAAGGTCCGGAGTTCGAGCCCCGCTGGAGCCGTTACGATTGTGTCCTTAGGCAAGGCATTTAAATTCCACGTTGCCTCTTCTCTCCCTCGTGGCGATGGATTCCATCAGGAATGAGGTCTAGAGAGCGATTTATATAAGTTGAAAGAACTTGTTTCGCAATCGAGCTAAAATAAATTTGTATAAACTAAACTATGCCGTCTGATCAGGCTATATGCTGATTGCTCTTCAGACAGTGGAGCTGAAGCACCTGTCTGAATAGCAAACAACATAGATCCTGATCAGACGCGGCGTTATGCCGCGGCTGATCTGGATCTATGTTGTTTGCACATGCTCTGAATTTATTCGGCGCTGAAAGAGTTAAACTTTATTTCTTTTACAACGATTGCGAAGCAAGTTCTAACAACTTACCCATTTTTATAGGCGTTGAATTAATGTTGTCACTTTTAGTATAGCGGATATGTCTGCATTAAAATCCGTACATATCTTTAGGACATTAAAAAAAGTTTAAACTTTATTTATTTTACACCGATTGCGAAGCAAGTTTTAACAACTTATATTAATCACGCTCGTTGGCGCGGATGGAAGCGTAAATGTGGTAATTCATGTGGGAGGAAACCGGAGTACCCGAAGAAACCCCACCCGTCCGATCTGGCGATACTTACATACTTCCCGGTCCGAGGATCGAACCCGAGTTTCATTGGTGAGAAGCGAGCGCGCTAACAACTGCTCTAATCAGAGTTCATGTCCCTTCCATATATAACATATTATGTTATGGTAAAAAGTATAAACATGATATCACCATATGCAAACCAATTTTTAAAAATGACAGTAATACCTGTGTTAGTGGTCACCTCCATTAAGCAACCAACCTGTATTAAGCAGCCAGTTTCCAGATTCCCAATATCTTGTTTTAGTATACATTTGACCTCTATTAAGCAGCCACCTGTTCGTTGCAGCCATCTGTTGTGTGATTCCATTGGATGGCTGCTTAAGACAGGTTTGACTGTATAACCTTACTAGCAAACTGAATAATGATAATTGGTCGACACTTACAATGTCAATTTCTACTTGATTTCCCAGTCGAGTTAGAACATGGCGCATTAAAAGTTATACATTAATTGCCACTTATAGATAAAACAGCTCTCAGTCGGGGAAACAAAGTGGAAGAGATACGTATCCATGGATACTATTTATAGATAAACAGCTCGCAGTCGGGGAAACAAAGTGGAAGAGATACGTATCCATGGATGCTATTTATAGATAAACAGCTCGCAGTCTGGGAAACCAAGTGGAAGAGATACGTATCCATGGATGCTATTTATAGATAAACAGCTCGCAGTCGGGGAAACCAAGTGGAAGAGATACGTATCCATGGATGCTATTTATAGATAAAACAGCTGGCAGTCGGGGAAACCAAGTGGAAGAGATACGTATCCATGGATGCTATTTATAGATAAACAGCTCGCAGTCGGGGAAACCAAGTGGAAGAGATACGTATCCATGGATGCTATTTATAGATAAACAGCTCGCAGTCGGGGAAACCAAGTGGAAGAGATACGTATCCATGGATGCTATTTATAGATAAACAGCTCGCAGTCGGGGAAACCAAGTGGAAGAGATACGTATCCATGGATGCTATTTATAGATAAACAGCTCGCAGTCGGGGAAACCAAGTGGAAGAGATACGTATCCATGGATGCTATTTATAGATAAACAGCTGGCAGTCGGGGAAACCAAGTGGAAGAGATACGTATCCATGGATGCTATTTATAGATAAACAGCTCGCAGTCGGGGAAACCAAGTGGAAGAGATACGTATCCATGGATGCTATTTATAGATAAACAGCTCGCAGTCGGGGAAACCAAGTGGAAGAGATACGTATCCATGGATGCTATTTATAGATAAACAGCTCGCAGTCGGGGAAACCAAGTGGAAGAGATATGTATCCATGGATGCTATACACTACACATGGATGTCATATAGATGCCCCCGGTGTAATGAATACGGCGTTCGCCTGTGCCGAGAGGTTCGAACCCAGTCAGGGTTGATGTCCTTTTGCTACACACTTCAATCCACATTGCCTTTGTGGAAGTCGTGATAGCGCAGTCGTAGCGCATTTGCTTCAGGTGCGAAATGCCGGAGTTCAAGCCCCGCTGGAGCCGTTACGAGTGTGCCCTTATGCAATGCATTTAAATTCCACGTTTCCTCTTCTCTCTCCCTCGTGGCGATGGATTCCATCAGGAATGAGGTCTCGAGAGTGATTAATATAAGTTGTAAGAATCTGTTTCGCAATCGAGCTAAATGTGTATAAACCGATGCCATATAGACAGGTGAAGTGATCCAGCAATACACCAAAGAAGGTAGGGCTGCGCAGAAACAAAGCGTCAAAATGGTTAGATGGATATACTTCGAGTTACTGTATACTGGTCATTTTAATCGTTCTAATCATAGTATCTTCAAGTTGGGTCACCTAGCTCAAGTAATATTCGCTAAAACATGTGTAGTGATCCAGCAAGCCACCACAGAAGGTAGGGCTGCACAGAAACAAAGCGTCAACATGGTTAGATGGATATATTTCGAGTTACTGTATACTGGTCCTTTAATCGTTCTACTCTTATATTTGTGCATTTTATTTATTTATTTTTTCATATTTTTTTGGGCTTTGGAAATTTTAACCGACGCAGCTGCCTCGGTGTGCCTCAGTGTGGCTACGGGCCTGTGCACACAAATATGGGGTACTGAAAGTTGGACCAGACTATGAGGCAGAATTCATAAATTGTCTTTATATATCCCCATGTATCCGGTCCCTCCATCAGTTTGTATTCTATTTTTTGATTATATTTCTGATTTTTCCGAATATCGTGTACGCATCTGCATTCGTGCGTACAGGTAGCTACGCGCCTGCTAGCGGTATGCGCCATGGACTATAACATCGCTTGTCAGTTCATCTACTGCATACAACATACCGAATAACATATCTGTCTCGCATCTCGCTTCTCGCCCATTAACGCTCACGACAAAACAATATACAGTTTCTACTGCATATATTCGCATCGTCACTGCAATGACATTATTCACTCGTGTTTGACGGAATGGGTTTATAGGCCAAAACTATGGGTCTACTTAGACGGATCTGTAATCCAGTGGTTAACACGTTGGACTAGTAATCCAGGGATCGCAGGTTCGATCTCCCGCCTGAGCCTATTAAAATTAACAGTCTTTCAGATGGGACTTTAAACCGAGGTCTCGTGTCGGTGCTGTACACCGTGCACGTAAAAGAACACGAGGAGACTCTGGAATGGGTCTCTGTCTGTAGTATTGTACTATCCTCCAAATATCTAAAATTACTAATCTCTTGAGGAGGCGTCGCTCATAATGGGCAAATAGGTAGCGACGATAAATAAACATAAAACGCACATGCGCACACTACAACTACTTAGAATGCTCTGCATATTGATAAATAGATATTGTAAAGAGCTAATATTGAAATGCTTAGTTGTTTTAAATTACACCGTTTTATTTATTTATTATTATTATTATTATTATTATTACAATGTTCTAGTTTATGCAGCTATGCATTTTCAATTAGTTATTAAAGCTTCCACATTCGATTCCTAACCGTTTGGACAGCGATATGTCTATGTTCGGAACAGCTGCCTAACCGTTTGGACAGCGATATGTCTATGTTCGGAACAGCTGCCTAACCGTTTGGACAGCGATATGTCTATGTTCGGAACAGCTGCCTACCAGCTTGGACAGCGATATGTCTATGTTCGGAACAGCTGCCTACCAGCTTGGACAGCGATATGTCTATGTTCGGAACAGCTGCCTACCAGCTTGGACAGCGATATGTCTATGTTCGGAACAGCTGCCTACCAGCTTGGAAGGATATTTATTTGGAAAGCTGCCTACCAGCTTGGACAGCGATATGTCTATGTTCGGAACAGCTGCCTACCAGCTTGGACAGCGATATGTCTATGTTCGGAACAGCTGCCTACCACTTGGACAGCGATATTCTATGTTCGGACAGCTGTGGGTGTTGGGTGTGTTGGGGTTGTTTGTTGACAGCTGCCTACCAGCTTGGACAGCGATATGTCTATGTTCGGAACAGCTGCCTACCAGCTTGGACAGCGATATGTCTATGTCCGGAACAGCTGCCTACCAGCTTGGACAGCGATATGTCTATGTTCGGAACAGCTGCCTACCAGCTTGGACAGCGATATGTCTATGTTCGGAACAGCTGCCTACCAGCTTGGACAGCGATATGTCTATGTTCGGAACAGCTGCCTACCAGCTTGGACAGCGATATGTCTATGTTCGGAACAGCTGCCTACCAGCTTGGACAGCGATATGTCTATGTTCGGAACAGCTGCCTACCAGCTTGGACAGCGATATGTCTATGTTCGGAACAGCTGCCTACCAGCTTGGACAGCGATATGTCTATGTTCGGAACAGCTGCCTACCAGCTTGGACAGCGATATGTCTATGTTCGGAACAGCTGCTACCAGCTTGGACAGCGATATGTCTATGTTCGGAACAGCTGCCTACCAGCTTGGACAGCGATATGTCTATGTTCGGAACAGCTGCCTACCAGCTTGGACAGCGATATGTCTATGTTCGGAACAGCTGCCTACCAGCTTGGACAGCGATATGTCTATGTTCGGAACAGCTGCCTACCAGCTTGGACAGCGATATGTCTATGTTCGGAACAGCTGCCTACCAGCTTGGACAGCGATATGTCTATGTTCGGAACAGCTGCCTACCAGCTTGGACAGCGATATGTCTATGCTCGGAACAGCTGCTACCAGCTTGGACAGCGATATGTCTATGTTCGGAACAGCTGCCTACCAGCTTGGACAGCGATATGTCTATGTTCGGAACAGCTGCCTACCAGCTTGGACAGCGATATGTCTATGTTCGGAACAGCTGCCTACCAGCTTGGACAGCGATATGTCTATGTTCGGAACAGCTGCCTACCAGCTTGGACAGCGATATGTCTATGTTCGGAACAGCTGCCTACCAGCTTGGACAGCGATATGTCTATGTTCGGAACAGCTGCCTACCAGCTTGGACAGCGATATGTCTATGTTCGGAACAGCTGCCTACCAGCTTGGACAGCGATATGTCTATGTTCGGAACAGCTGCCTACCAGCTTGGACAGCGATATGTCTATGTTCGGAACAGCTGCCTACCAGCTTGGACAGCGATATGTCTATGTTCGGAACAGCTGCCTACCAGCTTGGACAGCGATATGTCTATGTTCGGAACAGCTGCCTACCATCTTGGACAGCGATATGTCTATGTTCGGAACAGCTGCCTACCAGCTTGGACAGCGATATGTCTATGTTCGGAACAGCTGCCTATCAGCTTGGACAGCGATATGTCTATGTTCGGAACAGCTGCCTACCAGCTTGGACAGCGATATGTCTATGTTCGGAACAGCTGCCTACCAGCTTGGACAGCGATATGTCTATGTTCGGAACAGCTGCCTACCAGCTTGGACAGCGATATGTCTATGTTCGGAACAGCTGCCTACCAGCTTGGACAGCGATATGTCTATGTTCGGAACAGCTGCCTAACAGTTTGGACAGCGATATGTCTATGTTCGGAACAGCTGCCTACCAGCTTGGACAGCGATATGTCTATGTTCGGAACAGCTGCCTACCAGCTTGGACAGCGATATGTCTATGTTCGGAACAGCTGCCTAACAGTTTGGACAGACGATATTTGTGAAAGCCATTTGGCAGACGTCACTGAATTGAATGCGACCAAACAGCGACAGGTGCTTTCTTTAAAATACAAACTGTATGACTGTTGTATAGACTGTTGACACAATAACTGATAAACATACAGTTTACGTTAGGCATAACTTTTGACCTAAATTGGGAACAATTATCTTTCAAAATCGTTTTGAATTCTATAAGTTTTGTGTTAATCAATACCAGTTAAATAATTATTACACAAGGTTGATTTACTATTCGTTATCGTGTTCTCTATGCATTGGGCTCGTTAGTCGAACGAACAAGACATAGACTATTTGGCTATAGTAAGTACCTACGTATGTAAATAAATAAGTGAGTTGATGGGTGGGTGAGTGAGTGAATCAGTGAGTGAAAGGTGGGATGAGTGAGTGAGTGAGTGAGCTTTAATAGTGACAAGTGTATCATAATTAACAATCATACAATAAACATTAAGCAGAAACACCCGGACCAGTGGGCCTGGCCTATATGTCACCTAAACATGATGGTAAATAAATGTATAAACTACAGTGGCCCAACGATAACGTGTTATTTACAAGCATTACTATAAATAGTTTAATCAATACGTAGGGTGTAATAAATAATCCTGTGTGCCAAGTAATGCATACATAAATGATAATAAATTTCTTTATACCAGTTATAATAATATTAGCCCGTGCTATCTTTTTCGCGGGAATCACGTTATCGTTGGGGTATAGTACGTATGTATGCAATACATTAGGAAATTAGATGCAATGGTGAGGTAGCTCTTGCAAATCAGTTATCTGTATAAGTTACCGGCATCTTGAAATATCGCGGTATACGGGCATAGCACACTAAACCTGTGCTTACTTCCAAGAAACTGTATCACAGATATATCGTATATGTTATAACATAATGAAAGACTGTCAACGAATATATATATTAAATCTAATAACAAAAAAGTAAAACATTGTTTCATAATATTATATAGGTTAGTGGCAAATAGTGCTGCGCCTATCTAGCTCAAATTAAGGAATTGATCCAGGGCTAATAATTGCCATCGGGGTATGAACTACACTGGACGTGTTAAAAATGTGTGGAGGCCGATCATTACTTATATTTACATTACTTATTCTTTTCAATGACACAGAGAAAAATATAGCACACTTTGCATTTGAAAATGTATTTAGTCTAAATTTGCGTGTGGTAAGTAGAACAGGTAAATAGATCATCCTTGGAACAGCGTAAGCTCTTAAGACACGCCTTTTCTAGCTAGGAACGCTGCGTAACACTGCGAATGCGCATGCCCGTAACTTCGCGTGCGCATGTCAACTGCATATCATTAGTGAGGAAATTCATACGAAAATTGATACAATCATGGCACATACGTGCATGGTGTAAATGCAATAACTCTGTAAATCTATATTATTTTACGGAGAAGCAATGATACGCATGACTAAGAATAAGCTTTCCGCTGGGAATTCAGAGTAGTATGTATGAATTTAAACTCCAATCCATCATATACTGACAAGACGCGATAAGTAGTCTAATTTGATGACACAAATTCTTACCTTGCTGTCAAAAACTTGTCACTTCGGTTTCGAGTGCAGTTATATCAGAAGGCACGAGCGTCTGTCCGGAAGATTCCGAAGACGTTTCCGCAGATGCGCACGTATCATCAACGTCACCGGAAGGCGTTTCGCAGACCACTTCTTCTCCGTCAAGCGAATTGTCGTCTGTCGCAGTTAGACTACCATCCTTGGAATCCGGCTCGTGGAATCCAGACTCCGAACTCTCATCATCAGAATCGCCACCCCCGGTATGCTTTATACAGAACTGTACAGCGCTATCCAATTTTAATTCCTCAATATCGTTTCCAATTTCTAAATTTATCACACGCTCCGATAACATATCGCTACTAAAGGCTAGTTCACTATTCTCGTGTCCGTGTAATGTGAGGGCGTTAAACGTAGGAGACGGTAAAT
Source organism: Archivesica marissinica (assembly GCA_014843695.1). Classification (NCBI taxonomy): domain Eukaryota; kingdom Metazoa; phylum Mollusca; class Bivalvia; order Venerida; family Vesicomyidae; genus Archivesica; species Archivesica marissinica. Next base: position 19,193,634 of record CM026389.1, on the reverse strand, counting down.
CTCGCATGTCCTCGTCCTCTTCCTCCTCTTCCTCCTCTATGACGTCATCATCCTCTTGTTCGTGATCCTCGTGAATAGCACCTAATTTTGGTGCAGTGTTTGATTTACTTATAGGCGGTTTGAAATTTTGACCCGTGCTCAACATTTGAGTTCGTTTAGGTATTACAGAGTTGCCGTGCGTAGGTAATGAATTTGTTCGTTGCAGTGTAAGTCTTGCGTTTTGTTTGCGTGTTTTTTCACGCATGAATTCTTTCAGCGCAAATGATATTTTGTCGTGCAATTGAACTGCCATTGCTTTCGCTTTAGCCTCCGATTTACAAAGCACGGCGTGACAGCGTAGTTCCAGCTTCATTTTCTTACCTGCAAAATAATACAAGCTTGTAACAAAACTCGTAGACTCATATAATTATTGTTATTCACACTAAGGAAGATGCGTTGTATTGGGATGTATATTATACAAGTATGGTCGTTCAATGACGTCAATATGCTGTGCTATATACATAGTTGTGTGCTTCAGTTCTTCATTCATTAAGCAGGTTTATGCGACAGCATTATATACTAGAGGACATAGAAAACGCACACCTACATTATATACTAGAGGACATAGAAAACGCACACCTACATTATATACTAGAGGACATAGAAAACGCACACCTACATTATATACTAGAGGACATAGAAAACGCACACCTACATTATATACTAGAGGACATAGAAAACGCACACCTACATTATATACTAGAGGACATAGAAAACGCACACCTACATTATATACTAGAGGACATAGAAAACGCACACCTACATTATATACTAGAGGACATAGAAAACGCACACCTACATTATATACTAGAGGACATAGAAAACGCACACCTACATTATATACTAGAGGACATAGCAAACGCACACCTACATTATATACTAGAGGACATAGCAAACGCACACCTACATTATATACTAGAGGACATAGCAAACGCACACATACATTATATACTAGAGGACATAGAAACGCACACCTACATTATATACTAGAGGACATAGAAAACGCACACCTACATTATATACTAGAGGACATAGAAAACGCACGCCTACATTATATACTAGAGGGCATAGCAAACGCACACATACATTATATACTAGAGGACATAGCAAACGCACACATACATTATATACTAGAGGACATAGAAACGCACACCTACACTATATACTAGAGGACATAGAAAACGCACGCCTACATTATATACTAGAGGGCATAGAAAAAGCACACCTACATTATATGATTATTATTACATGAACACGAAATACGAAGGATTCCATCACAGATATATCACATCTTTATTACAAAACACAAACTGAACAACTAACAATATTCCAAAATGTTTAAAACTATGTATTTATATAGTTATTGTTTTTCATGTAAAAACACACTTATCCGAAGTGTGCGTTTTCTATATCCTCTAGTATAATATAGAGTCAAGGCAAGTACCTTTTATTCTCTCATTTCATGACATACATGAATAAATGAGGTATTACAATCAATACAATACATGAGGCTCATAATATTACTAACATAATTATACATATATAACAATGTTAAGCCTTTGCATGACTATGGTTCAGTGTAGAATAGTATATCTCCACTGCAAAGGTATAGGTTAGCTAGCTAATCATACCAGGGCGTCAACATTTTAAGCTACATTATAATGTATACCACTATTTCATATATAATATAACTGTTCTATTTCTAAACGAATTAAAGTATAAGTAAAATTTAGCGGAGAGAATAGAGAACATAATGTATTCATATGTATACACACACGAAAAAGAAAGTTTACACTTGGTTAGAGGGGAAATTATATACTTATATTCACATGTAAAACAGTGTTCTGATAATGATCAAATTTCAATTAAAAGTGAAACATCGTGTAGCCAACACATTGCACATTGTGATACTAAATTTGCCTATTTATTGCCTCTATATATAAGTATAAAATGTTCTCTCTAACCAAGTGCACACTTTCTTTTTCGTGTAAGTATATTATTATGCGATACAAACTGTTCCAAGTTCGCTTTCATGAAATGTAATGTTGTTTTAAATAGCCAACTACTGAAGTTTGTAGAAAATCGTTCTTATATTCAGGGTCACACTTGTGGAATGCCCTCCCTTATCACATCAAAACTGCACATGCTGTTCCACACTTCAAAGCTTTATATATCGGGTGGTGCAAAGAACAGACCAATAACCTAATAAACTGATAATATACAA
>CM026389.1:19126371-19188871 GCA_014843695.1 Archivesica marissinica | reverse complement strand
TATTTTAATTCTTGAAGAAATATATTCGTGCGACATACATGGCGGAACTACTTTACAGTTATGTAATTATTAATGTATTTACCTCACTTGAATAAACCTGTCTACACTTAAAGCGACATTACATCGCAAAAAGCAATAAAATGCATGTTTCACGTATAAATGCGTTGCTATCACAAATTCTTCTGAATACATAACATTGAATCAATAAACAGTGTTTTTGTGGTATACAAACTTTCAAAAATGAAAGTATGATTTCATATAATGGTCATCCACGCTCCTGGATTGATGTTTGTTTGTCATTGGAGTCAATACTAAACATACGGCACTTTCGTTTACAGATAATTTAACTAAGATTAGTATACACATAAATATGCTTAGTCTACAAATAAATATGTAGTCACAAATGTGAGATATCACGGTAAATATGTACCATATCTCGTGGTATTTAGGATAATGAATGTCGACCCTACATGTATTTACATTATTTTATTATGTCAACAAACCGCGTATACGACGTTTGTTTATTTGTTGAAATACTCAGTTTTTGAAGAAAATATTTTGTGGAAAAATTATACCAAATAATAGTAAATTACATTCTGTAGAAATGTGCGTTTTTACTGATGTAGTGTCGCTTTAAAGACAAGCTGGATATTATATATATAAAGACGGGTATCCGAAATGTTATAAAAATAACACACAAAACACACATGTTACAATACAGGCGGATCTGTAGTCCAGTGGTAACACGCTGGACTGGTAATCCAATGTTAGCAGGTTCGACCCCCCGTCTGACTGTAATAAAATTAACAGTCTTTCAGATGGGACGTTAAACCAAGGTATCGTGTCGGTGCTTTAAACGAACCGGTAGATACTCTGGAATGGGTCTGTATCATTGCACTATCCTCCAAACATCTAAAATGACTAATCTCTTCAGGAGGCGTCGCTCATATGAGCAACCGGTAGCGACGTTAAATAAACGTAAAACACAATTATATATATATATATAAAGACGGGTAACCGCAATGCTATAACAATAACACACAATATACACATGCTACAATGAATTAATTACCGTAGTATACATGAACCTTGTGTTACCTGTAATGTGGTAGTTAAACACGACACGTATTAATCATTAATACATATCCTATTCACTTCCGAAATGGTAGGAAACATAGGTGGTATTAATATCAGATTTGTTTTTACGGGTTTTAAGGTCGTGTCATCAGCTTAGGCCGCCATGCGTCTCTCCAGCTATGAAGAGGAAGACACCGGGTGCTCCTCCGAGCAGTGGTTCGGGCACGTCGGACACCCGCGTAGAACCACCGACCTTCCGTAAGCCAGCTGGATAGCTTCCGTACATGAAATAATTCAAACATCACCAGTGGGGTTTAGACCTACAGCGGTAATGGGGCCAGTGATATGAAGTCAATGATCTTAACCACTTTGCTAGGAAAGCCCTATCGAACTTGTATCAGGCAGTCCATATGCGCATGCGCTTCATGAATTGCTGTTAAGAAATAGCTGTGGAACCTATGTTCGGCGTATTCCAGTGTAGGTCTACTCACAGAGTGCTCAATGGGTGTGTTACGTTTATTTATCGTCGCTACCGGTTGCCCATATGAGCGACGCCTCCTGAAGAGATTAGTAATTTTAGATTGTTGGAGGATAGTGCAATGATACAGACAGAGACCCATTACAGAGTCTCCTCTGGTTCTTTTACGTGCACGGTGTAAAGCACCGACACGAGACCTCGGTTTAACGTCCCATCTGAAAGACTGTTAATTTTATTAGGGTCAGACGGGGGATCGAACCTGCGATCCCTGGATTACCAGTCCAACGTGTTATCACTGGGCTATAGATCCGTCTGAATGCTCAATGACATTTACGGACAGTTATCATTACGGACAGTAACATCACGGACAGATAACATCACGCGGGAGTGAATTATGACGTAATGTACTTACATCTCGTTTAGCTAACTGTTTTTCTAAAAATGTTGCTTGCATAAAAAACGGGACACTCGCATTTTTTAACAAGAATATATCATCAATCACTGAGAGTCCATTTAAATACTAATAGTATGTGTTATGGTGTGGGCCGTTGTCTTATGTTGTTAAAACATGTGGTCCAAACCATTTGTATGTTCATGCTATGTATTGTATCTTTATGTGTATGACATATTTACTATTGATTTGCAACAAAATATTATTAAACCTATGGTGTCACACAATTACGACTCTCATAATGTAGGTACGTGAAGCAACTTAACATATCACGTGACAGTCATAACATATGTCCTATGAGTGTGTGTTTTTACGTTTATTTATCGTCGCTACCGGTTGCCCATATGAGCGACGCCTCCTGAAGAGATTAGTTTTTTGGAGAATAGTGCATGATACAGACAGAGACCCATTCCAGAATCTCCTCTGGTTCTTTTACGTGCACGGTGTAAAGCACCGACACGAGACCTCGGTTTAACGTCCCATCTGAAAGACTGTTAATTTTATTATGGTCAGACGGGGGATCGTACCTGCGATCACTGGATTACCAGTCCAGCGTGTTACCACTGGACTACATACCCGTCTGCATGTGACCTGTTCTCAGTGCCTGCACTGGCTTTTATTCTCTAGTAGCCAATTTGTTTAGCCAAATATGTGTTTCCTTTTAACCAATTCCGTCTTCCGCGTTATATTCCAATAGGGTTTTTTTCAAGAATATTTATTATTTTAATGTATATTCTAATAGGGTTTTTTTCAAGAATATTTATTATTTTAATGTATATTCCAATAAGGGATTTTTCAAGAATATTTATTATTTTAATGTATATTCCAATATGGGTTTTTCAAGAATATTTATTATTTATTATTTTAATGTATATTCCAATAGGGTTTTTTCAAGAATATTTATTATTTTAATGTATATTCTAATAGGGTTTTTTCAAGAATATTTATTATTTTAATGTATATTCCAATAGGGGGTTTTCAAGAATATTTATTATTTCAATGTATATTCCAATAGGGTTTTTTCAAGAATATTTATTATTTCAATGTATATTCCAATAGGGTTTTTTCAAGAATATTTATTATATTAATGTATATTCCAATAGGGGGTTTTCAAGAATATTTATTATTTCAATGTATATTGCAATAGGGTTTATTCAAGAATATTTATTATTTTAATGTATATTCCAATTGCATCACCTTATGACATAGGTTTATCTTAGGAAAGCCGCCCCAGGTATACAAGACTAGACTGGTACTGCTATTGTTGTTAAAAAATAGGTGAAGCATGCAAATGCATCAATATTGGATAATATGGGTATAGAATAAAGTTAAACCGGCTTGACGAAATGTATTGACTTCACGCTTCGGCGAATACTCCAGTCTAAACAAGATTATATACTTTTAAATACATTAAAAATGTTGGATTCCATCACGAGAACATTTGGGCCAATAGTGGTTTTGATGACAAAGTCAGTTTGTTTGTCAGTTCGGGTTTTACGCTTTAATCAGCACCATTTTGGGCTATATCGCCGGTGGGCAGTTTACCTTTTTCTGGGCAGACTCCAGCGGTTAACCAGTACTTGGTGCAGCAACCTACGTAAGAAACTGCCAACTTTTTCATAAAGAGACAAGGCCTGAGCGAGACTCCGGTGGCAACGTTGTTAGAAATGGTGAAGATCATTCTGAACCGGAATATGCCGTGATGTTTATAAATACGTGGCCGAGGCTAATTAAACCCCGCCGTAGGAAAGGGTGTACGGCTTTATTATTCGTTAATGATAGAATACTTATTTTCTCCAAAGGAGCGGACTTGTGAAACAGAACCGAGCTGTATGTGCGACTTTAAACTCAAATAATCAAATGATTTGATTATTTGAGTTTAAAGTCGCACATACAGCTTAGGTCATATGGCGACTCTCCGGCTATTAGTGGTGGAAGAAGACTTTAGATGCACCAGGGTGGAACCACCGACCTTCCACAGGCCAGTTGGATAGCTTCCATACTTGAATGAATACGACACCCCCAGTGGGATACGAACCTACAGCAGTGAGGGGGGAGTGATATGAAGTCAACGACAGTAACTACTCGGTCATCGTGGAGTTCGAGCCCTGCTGGAGCCGTTACGAGTGTGCCCTTAGGCAAGGCATTTAAATTCCACGTTGCCTCTTCTCTCTCCCTCGTTGCGATGGATTCCATCAGGAATGAGGTCTCGAGAGTGATGAATAGAAGTTAAAAGAACTTGTTTCGCAATCGAACTAAAATAAATGTGTATAAACCAAACAGACTAAATAGTATTAATGTTGAATAACTGACATTTCAATACCATTATTAAGTCTAAACTTAAAGTGTCAGCAGTACCAGGAATATACGTTTGTACCCGTTTCTTAGCAATTGCTGCAACCATCTACCCTCCATCTTATTTAATAATGTTATCACCATAGTGATACCGTGCCGACATCTATTATGCAGTGGAGATAATTTCAATATAAAGCTGTTAGCATTCTGTTCAATACACGTGTGTTGATTGTGCGCATGGATAGTACCATGATGAATAAATGCGATTACGCAAACAGGAATATGATGCAAACACCACACGCACAATGTACTGTAAAACACTATTTCGCGAACACTTTATTTCGCGATGTTGAACATTTTAAATTAATTAGCGGAGTTTTGAGTTCGCGCATCAGAGATGTAAAATTAGGAAGTACATTAAAGTTAGCTTTAAATCGGTTATTGTTAATTGTATTGACTTTCAAAATGTTGATAAAAATGTAAATATGTTCGGATATAACTCTAAATTCGGACAAGTTATACTCACGGCCAGTCACGGGAATCAATAATTCGCGGTCAAACTTAGATAATATAAATGCTCGCGAACAAATAGTGTTTTACAGTATATAGTCATTTATCTTGAACTGATAGTGCGTATAAACACTAACAGTTAAATTAAACTGTTACTAGAGAACAGCACTCTGGGAGATGCAATCCCCCACTCTGAGCTGGCTGCCATGACAACATGCCTTGACTGAGTTCTCCCTCAATCGAATCACTTCCTCCTGGACCAACGTTCTATGTATGATATCCACAAAGTTTCATCAACCACTGTTTAGCTATCCTGATAATACACAGACATACGCACACACACACGCACGCGGGCAGCCAAAAACAACAACCCCAATCCATAATGGCTGGGGCCGTGTCAATAATGAATTTGAAGAAATGTTCTCAATACAAAAAACTAATTTGGTTGTTTTTTTATTTCAGTTTATTTAACGTCGCTACCGGTTGCCCATTTGAGCGACGGGCAGCTTACACAACAACACCTTTCCTGTGCAGGCTCCTGCGGTTAGCAAGTACTTGGTACACCAACTTCCGTAAGAAACTGCCAACTGTTTCCACTATAAGAGACACGGTCTGAGCGGGCGACAATCAGTGATGATAGGTTACAGTGGTATACAAATCAGCAACATTAACCACTCGACCACGAAGGCGGACTATTGTTAATGATGAACTTGAAGAAATATAGTTTTCTGAGTTTGAGTTCACGAATTAAAAGAAAACTATTTTCTCTTGTGTGTAAGATAGTCACAGGTAAATGATTTTCTCGCTATTGTTATAGCGTAGGGATTATCGTGGTATTGTCATTCAGCTTTGCGAGACCCAACCGAGCGGACTGTTGAATTTTTATTTTTCTTAATATTAACAAAACCCTATGATTGGTACAGTGTAGTATTACAGATCAACATATTAAACTGAGAAATAGAAAATGATATACATGTAACCAATGTTACAGTATAAACTAGAGGCATTATAGAGATGCGTTAGTGGTGGTGATTTCTATTAATATTGTCTTTGAAATATAATATGTTATAATTTATATGTATCATGTTGGTTTCAAGTTGCATCTCGCAAGTGCTCACGGAAACGTAAATCAAATAACAATTTGAAATGTTAATTGTGTTTGTGTTGTTATTTTATTAAGGTGACGGTATGGTCACGTAAGAGAATAATGTGTCTCAATACAAAGAACAAATTTAGTTATAGGCTTTGCTAGTTGTGGGGTGTCAATTTCAAATAATGCTCAGATACAGACACAATTTGTTTTGTGCATAGTGTCTAGACAATGGTGAGTTTACAGACGGATCTGTAGTCCAGTGGTAATACGTTGGACTGGTAATTCAGGGATGGCAAGTTCGATCACCCGTCTGACCCTAATACAATTAACAGTCTTTCAGATTGGACTTTAAACAGAGGTCTCGTGTCGGTGCTTTACACCGTGCACGTTAAATAACCAGAGGAGACTCTGTAATCTCTATCTGTATCATTGCACTATGCTCCACAAATCTAAAATGACGAATCTCTTCAGGAGGCGTCGCTCATATGGGCAACCGGTAGTGCCAATAAATAAACGTAATACACACACAAATGGCGAGTCATAATGTACCTACATTTAAAATAACACGGACAGGAATGGCTCACCGACATTGGAACGCATGTGTATAGACTACAGACCCAAGCATAATATATGCGCATAATGTTACAATATTGTGTTCTTACCTTCGTGTCTGTAAACCCAAATAAATAATTTTGGGTACGCCGGGTGCGCTATGCAGTACGATATCCTATGAGCTCTGTATTCCGTAAGTCCTTGCTCCTTCGTGAACGCTTTCAGTCCACAAGATGTCAAGGTCAATTTCATATCTAGTCCAGGGCTCGTACTCCGTAGATAATTGTTCCATATTATGCCCACGGGCTTATCGACGCAGCCCTCACCTTTCATCATAGCGGTTTGAACATTGCCAAGATACTTCACTTTATACACGGGGTTTACGTCATTAATGACGAGGCTTTTTTTCTTTTTGAAAATACTCATATTGTCACCTTCCTGAGTGACCTGTGCGTGATGAAAACGTTTGTCACGACATCTGCAATAAACAAACGTAAACTGTTATAAGATTTGTAACTGAAACTAGAGTATGGTTTTTTCTAGAACACCTCCCTGTCCATTATTAGCCCCGATCCGTTACTTTTGCCCATTATGTCCCACTTTTGACTTTTAAAAAATAAAATTGTATACGCCTTAACAGGCGAGTGCCTTCGGGTGGGCAGTCAGTTATAAACTCGAACTCGTCCGGTTATGTACCGATATGTGTTGCCCTCTACTGCCCCTTTCATCAAGCATAAATAGCTGTCAGTCACCGTAAGGAAAGCTTTCTAGGGTGTAGCCACCAAATACCCCACACCTACACTAACCCTCTTCGCCGCTCAAAATACACCCTGCCTCTTTTTATGACCGACCGTGCATTATATACATGTATTAACTGTAGAGTATCGCAACATTTCTTCAACCTATGCCACGCATTAAACTCTTTCAGAAATTCAGGGCATGTGCAAACAACATAGATCCAGATCAGTCGCGTCATAGTGCCGCGTCTGATTATGATCTATGTTGTTTGCTATTCGGACAGGTGCCTCAGCTCCACTATATGAAGAGCAATCAGCCTAGATCCTGATCAGACGGCACGTTCTGTTCTGTTTGATAGGGTTGTCGGCTTTTTGCAAAGTCGCTTTTATGCGACATCGGCGATGAAAGTGTTAAGTAGCATTGCATGAACGCTTAGATCAAGGTTGTTGCGTTTTGAGAAGACGTGATAACTTAAATTTATTTCCGGACACGAACTGTCGAGCACAAATCAGGAGCGAAATCGTTGATTTATTTCCGGAAAAGATATTGAGCTAAACATTATCTCTTCACCTATTTATTTATATTGTCTTGGAAGGGTTTAACATTGGCCCCTCATTGCAGTAGGATTGTTTGTCCCCAATGATTGTTCGTGGCTTCCGAAATACAAAAACAGCAATTGTTTGACATTTATTCTTACCTTACAGTATTTTATTGTTATTACAAGACCGTCATGTTTGTTGTATTGTAACAGTTATGTCAGTTTATATTTACACATTATTATACGACACTATTTCACATTGTTTGCAATCGGCAGTGTTTTTTGTTTTCGTTTGGGTTTTTTTGGGTTAAAGTCGAGGAATTAGATTATTTTTGAGGTTGAACGTGAAACCAACAGATTAGATTGTATGTCGCCTCACCAGCTCTTATTGGTGGTGGAAGACCTTTGGTGCCCCTTTGAGCAGCATTTCAGACGCGGACTGGTTGAGGAAGACACTGGCTCCTTGACCCCGAGCAGTATTACATACACCTACTGGCACCCGGGTAAAACCATCGATCTCCCACAAGCCAGCTGGATTTCTTCCTCAAACGATATCATTTGAGTGGGATTCGAACCAGCAGCGGCGAGGGGCAAGTTCTTTGATGTCAACGAACTTAACCACTCGGCCACTGGAGTCATTGAACAGAATAAGAATGTTTCCAATCCAAATATTTTCTTTTGTAGATGTTATTTTCTGATAAAATACGTTCATTCTAAGTCTCAACGGCAGAGTATGTCATATGATAGACAGTGGTTCTACCCGGGTGCCAGTCGGTGTATGTAATACTGATCGGGGTCAAGAAAGACTGTTAATTTTATTAGGGTCAGACGGGAGATCGAACCTGCGATCCCCGGATTACGAGTCCAGCGTGTTACCACTGGACTACAGATCCGGCTGTTGTCGATTGGATAATGTCGCTGACTTGTATACCAGCAGAATGATCTGGCACCCCGCCATGCACCCGCAAGTTTGCCATTTATGCCCACTATTGTCGTTTCTCTTTTAAATGTTTGCTTTAAGGCCTTCGGACGGGCAGACATGTATGAACTATAACCCGTCCACCGTAAGGTAGAACATTTTCTAGGAGTAACCCCCAAATATCGGACCTATCCCTTTCGGTACTCAAAATGCACGCAGCCTCTTTTTGGACACACCCTGTCCGTTTACCCACTCTAGAATAAACCCTAAACAAGGTAGTCTCTGTTTTTGCAAATAAACGATATCGCAGTGGTAGTGCGTTCGCTTCATATGCGGAAGGCCCAGAGTTCGAGCCCCGCTGGAGCTGTTACAATTGTGCCCTTAGACAAGGCATTTAAATTCCACATTGCATCTTCTCTCTCCCTCGTTGCGATGGATTCCATCAGGAATGAGGTCACGAGAGCGATTAATACAAGTTGTAATAACTTGTTTCGCAAGCTAAAATAAATTTGCATTAACTGAACTAATGTGTATTGATAACGGCTGTACACGAGACCAGCATAGTGGTCTGTAGTCAGAGATGGTCTGTATTCAGAGTTGGTCTGTATTCAGAGATGGTCTGTATTCAGAGATGGTCTGTATTCAGAGGTGGTCTGTAGTCAGAGGTGGTCTGTAGTCAGAGATGGTCTGTAGTCAGAGGTGGTCTGTATTCAGAGTTGGTCTGTATTCAGAGATGGTCTGTATTCAGAGGTGGTCTGTAGTCAGAGGTGGTCTGTATTCAGATATGGTCTGTAGTCAGAGGTGGTCTGTATTCAGAGGTGGTCTGTAGTTAGAGGTGGTCTGTATTCAGAGGTGGTCTGTATTCAGAGATGGTCTGTATTCAGAGGTGGTCTGTAGTCAGAGGTGGTCTGTAGTCAGAGGTGGTCTGTATTCATAGATGGTCTGTATTCAGAGGTGGTCTGTATTCAGAGTTGGTCTGTATTCAGAGGTGGTCTGTAGTCAGAGGTGGTCTGTAGTCAGAGGTGGTCTGTATTCAGAGATGGTCTGTATTCAGAGATGGTCTGTATTCTGAGATGGTCTATATTCAGAGATGGTCTATATTCAGAGGTGGTCTTATTCAGAGATGGTCTGTATTCAGAGATGGTCTGTATTCAGAGGTGGTCTGTATTCAGAGGTGGTCTGTATTCAGAGATGGTCTTATTCAGAGATGGTCTGTATTCAGAGGTGGTCTTATTCAGAGATGGTCTGTATTCAGAGGTGGTCTGTATTCAGAGATGGTCTTATTCAGAGATGGTCTGTATTCAGAGATGGTCTGTATTCAGAGGTGGTCTGTATTCAGAGGTGGTTTGTATTCAGAGATGGTCTTATTCAGAGGTGGTCTGTATTCAGAGGTGGTCTGTATTCAGATGTGGTCTGTATTCAGATATGGTCTGTATTCAGAGATGGTCTGTATTCAGATGTGGTCTGTATTCAGATATGGTCTGTATTCAGAGGTGGTCTGTATTCAGATATGGTCTGTATTCAGAGATGGTCTGTATTCAGGGGTGGTCTGTATTCAGATGTGGTCTGTATTCAGAGGTGGTCTGTATTCAGATATGGTCTGTATTCAGAGGTGGTCTGTATTCAGAGATAGTCTTATTCAGAGATGGTCTGTATTCAGAGATGGTCTGTATTCAGAGATGGTCTGTATTCAGAGATGGTCTGTATTCAGAGGTGGTCTGTATTCAGAGGTGGTCTGTATTCAGAGGTGGTCTGTATTCAGAGGTGGTCTGTATTCAGAGGTGGTCTGTATTCAGATATGGTCTGTATTCAGATATGATCTGTATTCAGATGTGGTCTGTATTCAGAGATGGTCTGTATTCAGAGGTGGTCTGTATTCAGAGATGGTCTGTATTCAGAGGTGGTCTGTATTCAGAGATGGTCTGTATTCAGATGTGGTCTGTATTCAGAGGTGGTCTGTATTCAGATGTGGTCTGTATTCAGATGTGGTCTGTATTCAGATGTGGTCTGTATTCAGAGATGGTCTGTATTCAGATATGGTCTGTATTCAGAGGTGGTCTGTATTCAGAGATGGTCTGTATTCAGAGGTGGTCTGTATTCAGAGGTGGTCTGTATTCAGATGTGGTCTGTATTCAGAGTTGCTACTTAGCTCAGGTTTGACTGTACAATAAATAGTATGGATTTCTGAACCAAACAATAACATACGTTATGATCTCGGTCAATCATGACGGGCGAGATCAATAGTATCAAATTAACCTGATAAAACCATATCAAACTGGTACACATCTGCCCAGGAATTAGATTATGAATTCCAATTTAGACGGACATCGATTTCTTGGAAATAAGTATTACTTTCTAGATCAGTCTCCTCACAGGTTATTGGTAGCTTACTTGTTCAATGCAAATTTACCAGCTTAGCACCAATTTACCAGCTTAACACCAATCTACCAGCTTAACACCAATATACCAGCTGAACACCAATCTACCAGCTTAACACCAATATACCAGCTGAACACCAATCTACCAGCTTAACACCAATATACCAGCTTAACACCAATATACCAGCTGAACACCAATCTACCAGCTCAGACATCAATGCCAATTAACCAGCCAAACATCAATGTATACACGTAAAACACCAATCTACCAGCTTAACACCAATATACCAGCTTAACACCAATATACCAGCTGAACACCAATCTACCAGCTCAGACATCAATGTACTAGCCTAATGCCAATTAACCAGCCAAACATCAATTTATACACGTAAAACACCAATTTACCAGCTTAATACACATTTACCAGCTTAACACCAATTTGCAAGCGTAATAACCATCTTACCAGCTAAATACTTATTACCAGCTTAATGCAAATTACAAGCGTAACATCAATTACCAGCGTCATGTCAATTACAAGCTTTATTGCCAATAACCAGCTCGGTGACAATTGCCAGCCTAATACCAATAGCATGTTAAATATTAATTACCAGCCAAACTCAATTATAATGATATTCATGCATACCACCAACTCGATCATCGGATGTAAAGTACCAGTTCAATGAATCGCATGTACAATTACCAGCTCGGTGACAATTGCCAGCCCAATAACAATAGCATGCTAAATGTTAATTACCAGCTCTGTGACAATTGCCAGCCCAATAACAATAGCATGCTAAATGTTAATTACCAGCTCGGTGACAATTGCCAGCCCAATAACAATAGCATGCTAAATGTTAATTACCAGCTCGGTGACAATTGCCAGCCCAATAGCATGCTAAATGTTAATTACCAGCTCGGTGGCAATTGCCAGCCCAATAACAATAGCATGCTAAATGTTAATTACCAGCTCGGTGACAATTGCCAGCCCAATACCAATAGCATGCTAAATGTTAATTACCAGCTAAAATCAATTATAATGATATTCATGCATATCACCAACTCGATCATCGGATGTAAAGTACAAGTTCATTCGCAAGTACAATTACCAGCTTCATGACAATTACTACATCGATACCAAATAATAGATATGGGTCTGTGGTCAGCTTAATTACCATCTAAATCGAAATCACCAGCTCCATGTCATTAACACGCTTAATGTAAATCACCAGTCCGATTAATTTATCAATTACCAGCTAAATATAACTTTGATATGTTCATGCCAATCGCAACCACGATGTCAATTACCAATTCATTGTCAATCAATAGCTTCGTATTTTCACCAGTTTGCTGTTATTTACCAGCTAAATCGCCAGCTCCTAATATATTACCAGTTCAATGTCATTCAACAGATTGATCTTAATTACCAGCTCATTTGTAAATTATTACTTCATGCTAATCAGTAAGTCATGTAAATTACCAGCTATTTATCAATTACCAGATTCAGACTAATTACCAGTATAATTCACGTCAATTAACAGCTCGATGTCAAGTACCAGTTCGATGTCAAGTACCAGATTCACCAATTATCGGCATACTTCACCCCAATTACTAGTTCGATGTCAAGTACGAGATTCAGCAACTACCAGCTCGCTGTCAAGTACCAGATTCAACAATTACCAGCTCGCTGTCAAGTACCAGATTTAGCAATTACCAGCTCGCTGTAAAGTACCAGATTCAGCAATTACCAGCTCGCTGTCAAGTACCAGATTCAGCAATTACCGACTCGCTGTCAAGTACCAGATTCAGCAATTACCAGCTCGCTGTCAAGTACCAGATTCAGCAATTACCAGCTCGCTGTCAAGTACCAGATTCAGCAATTACCAGCTCGCTGTCAAGTACCAGATTCAGCAATTACCAGCTCGCTGTCAAGTACCAGATTCAGCAATTACCAGCTCGCTGTCAAGTACCAGATTCAGCAATTACCAGCTCGCTGTCAAGTACCAGATTCAGCAATTACCAGCTCGCTGTCAAGTACCAGATTCAGCAATTACCAGCTCGCTGTCAAGTACCAGATTCAGCAATTACCAGCTCGCTGTCAAGTACCAGATTCAGCAATTACCAGCTCGCTGTCAAGTACCAGATTCAGCAATTACCAGCTCGCTGTCAAGTACCAGATTCAGCAATTACCAGCTCGCTGTCAAGTACCAGATTCAGCAATTACCAGCTCGCTGTCAAGTACCAGATTCAGCAATTACCGACTCGCTGTCAAGTACCAGATTCAGCAATTACCAGCTCGCTGTCAAGTACCAGCTTCAGCAATTACCAGCTCGCTGTCAAGTACCAGCTTCATCAATTACCGACTCGCTGTCAAGTACCAGATTCAGCAATTACCAGCTCGCTGTCAAGTACCAGCTATGTAACAGAGTCAATTACCAGATTCCAATAACCAGCTATATGACACTGTTTTGACTTTTCATGCAAATCACTATATAAATATCGATCAACAGCTTAGAGACTTGCAAATTACCAGTCTCGTGTAATTGCCAGCTGCATGTCACATATGATCTTCGTGTCAAATGCCAGATCTATAGCAAATGCCAGATATATAGCAATTGCCAGCTTCGTGTCAATTACCAGCTTCAAGTCAAATACCAGCTTCAAGTCAATTACTAGTTTATAATCAATTACCAGCTTCAAGTCATATACCAGCTTCAAGTCAATTACCAGCTTCAAGTCAATTACCAGCTTCAAGTCAATTACCAGATTCTAATCAATTACCAGTTTCAAGTCAATTACCAGCTTCTAATCAATTACAAACTTCTAATCAAGTACCAGTTTCAAGTCAATTACCAGCTTCAAGTCAAATACCAGCTTCAAGTCAATTACCAGCTTCTAATCAATTACCAGTTTCAAGTCAATTACCAGCTTCAAGTCAATTACCAGCTTCTAATCAATTACGAACGTCTAATCAAGTACCAGTTTCAAGTCAATTACCAGCTTCAAGTCAATTACCAGCTTCTAATCAATTACGAACTTCTAATCAATTACCAGGTTCAAGTCAAATACCAGCTTCAAGTCAATTACCAGCTTCAAATCAAGTACCAGCTTCATATCAATTAGTAGCGTCATATCAATTACCAGCTTAAAGTCAATTACCAGCTTCAAATCAAGTACCAGCTTCAAGTCAATTAAATTGGTATATGTACGGGCCTGAACAGAACTACAATGCATATAAACAATACGACATATTTGAGTAAATCATGGAAGGGTACAAAACAGTCCAACTGCGAGATATATGTACAGACAGACGGATCTGTAGTCCAGTGGTAACACGCTGGACTGGTAATCCAGGGATCGCAGGTTCGATCCCCCGTCTGACCCAATACTATTAACAATCTTTCAGATGGGACTTTAAACCGAGGTCTCGCGTCGGTGCCTTACACCGTGCACATAAAAAACCCAGAGGAGACTCTGGAATGGGTCTCTGTCTATCATTTCACTATCCTCTACACTCTAAAAATGACTAATATCTTCAGCAAGCGTTGCTGATATGGGAAACTGGTAGCGACGATAAATAAACGTAGACATAAACAATCTGTACAGCTATCATAAATATGTACATTTATCATTAGATATACACATATACAATCACTAACCGCCGCGATTAACCAGACATAACTTCCAGCTACCAGTATACATGATCACTACTGCATACCTGTGTCGTACTAAACTGCCCAGTTAGTTCAAAAGCGGTCAGTCTTTGGTGAATACACAACCGCTGACATTTACAACTGACAGGTAGATACGCGGTATGGACTGATGACCTACTTCGCTCAATGTCCCAATTTATTTTGCCAAAAAAGTCCTTAGCAAACAAAAAAATCTTGAAAAACTAACACAATTTATTGTTTATATCCAGTTTTTACAGATCTAATATTGAATATCGATTTTGTATATTGCCCGAAGATCTAATCAGAAATTCGGAAGAATGTGAAAATATACTAATAAATCCATGGTTGATTGAACGTAAAATGTCACGGTTTGATATATGTGTAACAAAACACACCTGTGGGGAAATTAAATCCAATAATGATCATACGATTTTTCACAATGATACACCTTTCAACAGGATGCTATACACACATTAAATTAATGTATTATCCACACGTGAGTAAAACATATTCCTTCATTTTTGATATATTTATACCAAGACGTTTTTTCACCTGTAAAATAGCCGACTAAATAAATCAGTTTAAGGAAGTCGTACCTGAGAAATCATGTGACATGTAAAAATGTTCCTGATTGGTCACCGCCGCTCTACTCGGAGAACATCGCTATTTATCGATATCAAACACTGCTGTGAAGCGCTCGCACTGTGTATAGTATAATACAGGCATGCATGGGCGGTTCAGTGGTTGACGTTTTGAAGCCATTTGTCGTGAGTTGGCCTCCCCGCCTATTATTTTAATATTATACACCATGATTGAAGTGAAGCACATAATTCTCTTTAATTGCATTATTTCGATGAATGACTTTTCTATCAGAAACATCATATGTTACGTTTAAAATTGCAAATGTCATGCATCAACCTCTAATATAGTATTATGTCAAATGAATAAGCATCTAAAAAATGTATACCCCAAGTTTACAATATTCTGGTCCGATTGTTTACCATTGATAGTAAATATGTGTAATAGTGTGGCGTCCGTCGTCCAGTGGTAGAGCATCTGATTTGGAATCGAACGGTCCCGGGTTCGATACTCGGTCAGGCCACGTATGTAGTGCCATTGAGCAAGGCACATCACACACATTGCTTAGTACTGGTTAACCACTTAGGTCGGCTAAGCCTGCCCAGGAAAACATGTCTAGGTCCCCGCAAGGGGTTTGACATTAAAGGAACATACATACATAGTCCTAACTCGGTAGCGTCTATATAACTGCCTACGATGGATGAACATTTCATAAATTGCATTGACATATTACAAATACTAACCACGGGTTACATTGTTTTTGTTTTACACATAAAAGTGAAAATGCGAAAATACTTTGCAACTTAGGAAGCGTTTAAAATGCGAAATGAGTTATTATATCAAACGTGTTTCCTGCTCACTGTCATAATTGTGTGAACAGTTATGTACATGTATGTGAAAACACGGGAATTAAACAAACGCGTGTGTGTTTTACGTTTATTTATCGTCGCTACCGGTTGCCCATATGAGCGACGCCTCCTGAAGAGATTAGTCATTTTAGATTTTTGGAGGATAGTGCCATGATACAGACAGAGACCCATTCCAGAATCTCCTCTGGTTCTTTTACGTGCACAGTGTACAGCACCGACACGAGACCTCGATTTAACGTCCCCCCTGAAAGACTGTTTTTTAGGGTCAGACGGGGGATCGAACCTGCGATCCCTGGATTACCTGTCCAGCGTGTTACCACTGGACGACAGATCCGTCTGTCTGAATTGTGTGAACAGTTATGTACATGTATGTGTGAAACCACGTGAATTAAACAAACGCAGATTAATATGTTGAATTGTGTGACTCAATGATTGCTCACGGTATTCATGCTTGACTATCTATTTATGTGTGTATGTTATGTACATTGTTGTTCCTTTTTCGTGCCTCCACACCGTGCACGTCGGGAACAAGGCACAGCTCACAGCAGGAAATTGGATCACCTGTTCCGAAGTGACCAATCCACGCCGCGACGCATACAGACGAGGACCCGCATCGACTCTTTTGAGTATCTTACACTTGCCTGGATCAGCGACAGCTAATAATGGGGCTCTGAAGAGGCGACGAGTGACTGGGTAGGAGAATACGGCAGTCGTTTCGCGTGGATGGCGCACTCGTCGCCTCGAACTCTTGTATCTGTCTCCAACTACGTGCGAGCGGTTGGAGACGGAGGGATGCGACCTCGACCCCGGATGCGTCAACGGGGTGGACAACGACGGAACAACCGAACCATTTTGCTGCTGTGAGCCGACTAATCGTGGAGGATGTGGCCCTAAAAAGAACCGGGAATAAATAATCACCGTGGACATGATGGCGGAGAGACACCAGTATCATAATCACCAATCTTCTAGAGCATACTCTTCTTGGACTTAATCAACTTAGACACAACCAACAAGGATTAACTATCGAGTAACATAATCATCTTGGACCGAAATCTTCACGGGAATCTACAACTTCAATCTTCAATCTACACCACTCTACAAGACACCGACGACACAACAATCATCGAATAACCGACGGTGCGAAAGCACGTTTGCTCGCCCATATGGTTTACCGGCGGTGAGGGTAAATAAATGGAATCATCATCATCATCATCACATTGTTGTTGACAGACGGATCTGTAGTCCAGTGGTAACACGCTGGACTGGTAATCCAGGGATCGCAGATTCGATCCCCCGTCTGACCCTAATAAAATTAACAGTCTTTCAGATGGGACGTTAAACCGAGGTCTCGTGTCGGTGCTTTACACTGTGCACGTAAACGAACCAGAGGAGGCTCTGTAATGGGTCTATGTCTGTATCATGCACTATCCTCCAAACTCTAAAATGACAAATATCTTCAGGAGGCGTCGCTCATATGGGCAACCGGTAGCGACGATAAATAAACGTAAAACACACACTACAGTAAAACAAACTTAAATTGGCGTTGGTTTACATATTTTGTTATTGAAAATGCTGTCAATAGATGTTATATGTGTAAAATTAGTTGAGCGCAAATACTTTTCTCTGTTGCGCAGGGGTAACATGGTTATCATAGTAACACATTATTTTGTTCGAATCGTTATATTATATTTATATATTTCGGGTTTTGCGCCTGCATCAGCACCATTTTGGGCTATATCGCCGGCGGGCAGCTTACCTAACAACACCTTGCCTGGGCAGGCTCCAGCGGTTAACCAGTACTTGGGTGCACCAACCTCCGTAAGAAACTGCCAACTTTTTCATATACATGAGACACGGTCTGGAGTTCGAATCGCCGTTATCGCTTGTATTTTCTCATTATTTATTTTTAGTTTAAACGTATTTTATTCAGAAAAAAACATACACTGTCACATACAATAAAGTGCTGGAAAAGAAAACATGTGGATTGGAAAACAAGCATATTAAAATGCTTATACTAATTCCCCTCCATAGTGGAGTTTGCAAACATATACATTTAGCACATTGTTGTCAGTGGATGGTAGGTATTGTTTTACCATTGGCTGATTTTAAATATATCTTGCTTAAAGCGACACTATATCATTGAAAACAAAAATGTCTACATAATGTATTTTCCTATTATATGGTATAATTATTTTCCAAATATTTGCCTCAACTACTGAGTATTTCAACACATAAACAAACGTCGTATACGCGGTTTGTTGACATAACAAAATAATGTAAACATCCATGCGTAATACAACTAATGTATCCTGAATAACACGATTTATGGTACAGATTTACCGTTATATCTCATATTTGTGCCTATTTATTTGCAGACTGTTCTTAGTTAAATTATCTCTAAACGACATTATCTCGCGTTTAGTATTGATTCCTATGGCAAAACAAACGTCAATTCAGGAGCGCGGTTAACCGCTATATGCAATCCTACTTTCAATCCACAAACAACAGTGTTTATTGATTCAATGTTAGTGTTCGAATGTATTCGGAAGAATTTGTAGTAACAATGCATTTATACGTGTGCTTTTTTACGATGTAATGTCGCTTTAAACTTGATACTGAATTTTAATAATTAATTACTGTTAATTTATATTTAGTTTATTTATTTTCAGTTCGTTTATCTGACACGAATGAATTCATGGACTTATTGAAACATGACAAATTAACTTTAAATTGTCAAACCTGTTTCCTGGCTGGTGACTACTTTAAATGCATGTATATATAATAGTATTTTACAAATGTGTCTTTATATGTATTATTAGCCTGGGAACAGACGTTGTTGATACATCTTGGCTGGTCAGTCATAAAATATATATTTTAACACCGTGGCCATTTATTGGGCCGTATTGAGTTTCTGATAATATGAACATGTCATTTTGCAAGAAGTAAATTATTAGTGAATATCGACATCGGTATGTGTGTTTTACGTTTATTTATTGTCGCTACCGGTTGCCCATATGAGCGACGCCTCCTGAAGAGATTAGTCATTTTAGATTTTTGGAGAATAGTGCAATGATACAGACAGAGACCAATTCCAGAGTCTACTCTGGTTCTTTTACGTGCACGGTGTACAGCACCGACATGAGGCATCGGTTTAAAGTCCCATCTGAACGACTGTTAATTTTATTAGGGTCAGACGGGGGATCGAACCTGCGATCCCTGGATTACCAGTCCAGCTTGTTACCACTGGACAACAGATCCGTTACTTAGTTTGTGGTTGCGACAGTAAGTGTATAAAATACGCAAACATACACACAACAAGTCCATCATCGGATTCGAACCCATGAACTCAAAATAAATATGTTACGGTAGTCCGTACTCTTACTCACTGTCCTATTTACAGGCGCGTAGCTAGGCCTAAATATGAATTACGCACCATCATAGGGGGGTCCGGGGGCATGCCCCACCCGGATATTTCCCCCCGCTATATGGTCTCAGGTGACTTTTGCCTACTGTGAACATCAGCTACAATCAATATCTGTTGGCATTTCGTTCATGTCTGCTTTCTTGTGAATGACCAATGTCAGTGTCTTGCCTTACCCCCCTTACGATCCAATTTTTATTGCAATTTTCGCATTTATTTAATTTTCATTTTCAGGAACTGTCAAAATAAATCTTACTCACGTGCGTAAGCCTAGCTACGCGCCTAATTTAGATTATCTTGTATGTTAACAACCAACGAACAATGAGAGACATTACTGGTTTTTCTATTACCTTCCTTGGTGGATAAAGTCAGATTTATCCCTAAATTTATATTGGTTATTTTAGTTGGAATCCTTTGTTTTTACTGTTGTCGTCTAACCAGATGTTGCGTTAGGATAAATGTAATTTTATCAAAATCATGTTAATTAATTGAACCAATTTTTACAGTAAGGTATCCATTGGACATGCTAAAGGTTATCTGTCGAGATTTAATAATTTCATAATTATAAGACGAGAATACGGATGAGAATGGAAAACATGTGGTGCAAAGGAAACAGCGATAAAAACAGAAGAAACCAATTAAGAGGACAACTATACTATTAGGAGTATTCAGGGGCAGTAACTGACTAATGTTTCTCATTACTGTTTGACCACATCATATAAATGTAAACTACTCCAAACTAAGTGTGTAGCCGGTCGATCTCCTCACGACGTGCACGTCGTGACCGGTGCACATTCCGCAGCAGCAGCGTAGGATTCTGGGATCTTCTGGTCGTCGATCTTGCGAATAGGAAATCTCTCTAACTTGTGGATCCACGGCTATGGCACATCAGGACAGATCCGTCGTCTCTTCTGGATGGTGTTTGGCGTGTCTACTGGCACTTTTCGATTGCTCTCTAACAGCCGTTAGAAGAGATGGCGGACCTGAGGGAGCGGCAACGGTCGTGGATCCACGCTCCTCCGATTTGCGACAATCGACGACCAGATGTCTAACTGTCAGATCCGTATAAATGCTGCTGCGGGGTGACCAACAGTGAGGAGGGTGGCCCTACAAAGGACCACGTACAGACCAGGCCTTGTCACCCTGGCACGGAAAGAAGTAGCCACCTGAGGACGTCTTAATTAAGCTTCACAGAAGAGGAATCGTCAGCGAAAACAGAAATAATCAACGTAGAAGAATAGGAATAATCATCGTAGAAGAATAGGAACAATCATCGCAGAACACATACTCATCGTAGAACACGGATATAATCGTCATTGGATACTCATCATAGAAGAATCGCCTTAGAATATAACCAGCTTGGAGAGTACAGTCGCCCAAATGCATTTATGCGGTGGCGACTTTAAATAAAACTACATCGTTCGTTCTAAGTGTGTATACATGTAGAATAATCATATTGACATATTTTCGGATGGGACTATAAACCGATGTCCCATATATCGGTATTACAGTCAAACCTGTGTTAGTGGTCACCTGTATTAAGCAGCCAACTTGTATTAAGATGCCAGTTTCCAGATTCCCAATATGTTGTTTACATTTGACTTCTATTAAGCAGCCACCTGTGCTAAACAGCCACTTTTCTGTGATTCCCTTGGCTGGCTGCTTAGAATAAGTTTGACTGCATTACATGTACATATACTAGGGATTCTTATGGAATTCGGACCATTTTGTTTCTTGCACTGTCATGCAAAATATAAAATGATTTATTATACAACGTCGGTGTCTGTGTCGCGAAATAATATCTTCATAAAGCGTGCTGTGTTTCAACAGGTCAGAGTTGAAGAAACGGACGTGACGTAACAGTACAGACTGCTGTGGTTTTTGCACTATGTGGTTTTACGTGTTTCATCGCCCGACATCCTGAACATGTCTAGATAGTATCATTTGATTTACTGCGATACTACGGTATCAAGCAGGATAAGGTTGTTGTACTGTGCACGTCATTTTTAATTTTTAACGTCATTAGAGATAGGCCCTACCACACACTATCATTCAACGTCATATTACGTAATCCTAGTCATACACAGATTATAATAAAAGCCGACGCCAGGCGAATATGGTCACTCGATATTCCTTCGAAATATGGAAAGAAAGTGTTTCAATTATAGGCTAAACGTACACATTTTCCCAATTTCTTTACATTAATCTATAATTTTAAGGGATTTTTAGTATGTTCCATTAATGTCAAACCTCTTGCGTGGACCTAGACATGTTTTCCTGGGCAGGCTTAGCCGATCTAAGTGGTTATAACCAGTACTGAGAGCAATGTGTGTGAAGTGCCTTGCTCAATGACACTACATACGTGGCCTGACCGAGTATCGAACCCGGGACCGTTCGATTTCAAATCCGACGCTCTACCACTGGACCACGGACGCCACACAAGTTAAAGCGATGGCGTTTATATCGATTATTTTTCGATATTAAGTAGCGAACAACTTTGGAAACTGTTGCTATATGGGGCGATCACACTGGCCGGACTGAGCGTCCGTTTGATTTCCGTATACACAAGTGCTGTGCTTTCTTAAACTGGCCGAATGGCCCCCGAATGTGTGTTCCTCAATGTATCACCGAATGTGTGTTCCTCAATGTATCACCGAATGTGTGTTCCTCAATGTATCACCGAATGTGTGTTCCTCAATGTATCACCGAATGCTTTACATTTGCTTTCCGAATGGTTTCAGTATGGTTTCAGAATGCAAAGTGGAATTTAAATGGCTTGCCTAAGGGCACAATCGTAACGGCTCCAGCGGGGCTCAAACTCCGGGCCTTTCGCATGCACCTGGAGCGAACGCGCTACCACGACTTCCATATTATTACACAACCTGTTATTAAGAGCTACAATGAAAATGGTAGATAATTCAGTAAGTTATAACAGAGAACACACAGGTTTGCACTGTTGGAGTTATGCCCTTGGCAATAACGGTATGACAGACAGACACACAGTCGTGTGTGTGATTTACGTTTATATATCGTCGCTACCGGTTGCCCATATGATCGACGCCTCATGAAGAGAATAGTCAATTTAGATTTTTGGAGGATAGTGCAATGATACACAGAGAGATACCCATTCCAGAGTCTCATCTGGTTCTTTTACGTGCACGGTGTAAAGCACCGACACGAGACCTCAGCTTAACGTCCCATCTGAAAGACTGTTACTTTTATTAAGGTAAGACGGTGGATCGAACCTGCGATCCCTGGATTACCAGTCCAGTGTGTTAGCACTGGACTACAGATCCGTCTGTGTGTCACAGACGAAACAGACGGACATGCCAATTGCTATATATCCTATCTTGCTCATAGCTGTCAAATAGGTCTAAACATAATTTGAGCCGAGTCATGTTGCTATCAATCTCAAGAATATTCGAAATACCACAAACATCCAAATTACGAACACCTGCGATGAAACTAATTTGCATAAATTGCGCATGCATGCATCTGTTTTTGGTTTTTTTAGTTTAACGCCAAACCAACACCATATGTCATATGGCGACTTTCCAGCTATTATTGGTGGCGGGAGACCTCGGATTCCGCTTCGAGCAGTATTTAAGGTGCGGGAGGAGGGGTGGTACACTGGTAGAACCCCCGTCCTGTATCTGTACATATTCGAAGTTCTGTGTTTTAAAATATAACAATTTGCTTTAAACGAATAATATTCTTCATAATAATAACACTTAACTTGTGGAGTCATGGTGTAATGGATATAAGAAAGCATACCAAGTCTTTAAAGCGACACTACATCGGTGAAATCGCAAATGTATGCAGAATGTGATTTGCTATTATATAGTCTAATTGTTTTCCAAATATTTGCCTCAAAAACTGAGTATTTCAACAAATAAACAAGCGTCGTATACGCGGCTTGTTGACATAACAAAATAATGTAAATAGGGTCGACATGCATGCGTGATACAAAGCGTTTATCCAGCGTTATGGTACATAATTACCGTAATATCTCACATTTATGCCTATGCATATTTATTTGTAGACTAATCTTAGTTAAATTATCTCTAAACGAAAGTATCGCGTGTTTATTATTGGCTTCAATGACAAACGTCAATTCAGGAGCGTGGATGACCGTTATATGAAATCCTACTTTCACTCTTGAAAGTTTGTATACCACAAAAACACTGTTTATTGATTCAATGTTAGTGTTCGAATGTATTTAGAAGAATGTTTAGTAGCTATGCATTTATACGTGAAAAAATGCATGTTATTTGCTTTTTGCGATGCAATACCGCTTTAAAAAGCTGTATATACATGTACTATTTACATCAATGATTTTACTGTAGTAGCTATGCAACGCATATTATATCTCGTATAACAAGGTCACCATCATAACTGTGAACGAATAATTGATTGTCATACAGGTAACACACTTGTTATGTGTTCATGTTACTTGTGTACGCAGGTATAGATACTTAATTCAATATCGCTTGTATATCATCGGTAACACCAACGATAGCGTGACAGGTAGATGAATGTGTAAATGTATATGTACTTACTCTACCAATGACAAACACAAGTCCGCCTCCCTGGTCGAGTGGTTACGGTCGCTGACTTGTATACCACTGTAACCTATCATCACTGATGGTCACGGGTCTGCCTCCGTGGTCGAGTGGTTACGGTCGCTGACTTGAATACCACTGTAACCTATCATCACTGATGGTCACGGGTCCGCCTCCCTGGTCGAGTGGTTACGGTCGCTGACTTGTATACCACTGTAACCTATCATCACTGATGGTCACGGGTCCGCCTCCTGGTCGAGTGGTTACGGTCGCTGACTTGTATACCACTGTAACCTATCATCACTGATGGTCACGGGTCCGCCTCCGTGGTCGAGTGGTTACGGTCGCTGACTTGTATACCACTGTAACCTATCATCACTGATGGTCACGGGTCCGCCTCCGTGGTCGAGTGGTTACGGTCGCTGACTTGTATACCACTGTAACCTATCATCACTGATGGTCACGGGTCCGCCTCCCTGGTCGAGTGGTTACGGTCGCTGACTTGTATACCACTGTAACCTATCATCACCGATGGTCACGGGTCCGCCTCCCTGGTCTAGTGGTTACGGTCGCTGACTTGTATACCACTGTAACCTATCATCACTGATGGTCACCCGCTCAGATTGTGCCTCTTTATATGAAAACGTTAGCAGTTTCTTACGGAGGTTGGTGCACCAAGTACTGGTTAACCATTGGAGCCTGCCCAGGAAGGCATTGTTAGGTAAACTGCCCGTCGCGGAAATTGACAACTGGTAGCGACTTCAAATAAAAAATGAAATAAAAGCACAATTTACACCTGACTTACATTGGAATATTGTTATATGTACACATTGTAATCGAAAAGAAAGTCAGTCTACATCCGTTATGTCAAAGTCGGTTATGTCGAATTATCCGGTTATCTCGAAGTCGGACGAAAGTCCCGTTTCAGACACTTTCATTTTACATATAACTGACTCCGTATATATCGTATTTCGTTAAGTCAAACTTCGGTTATGTCGACGTATTTTGTTCGGTCCGACGGAATTCGACATACCGGATGCAGACTTTGTATACATATTGCCAAGTTCACAAAGATAACATAATTATCAGGTCATTAAATATCAATGTAATATGAACGTATGTCAAGGTCATGTCGCTATCACCGTATCGTAACCCGGTGACATACAACACGTTAGTCAATAGCTGATACAAGATACAGTATCTGTATACAAGGTTAGGCAAACAAATAACCACACAGTGCAACTTGACCCGAGCTCATATATTGTTATCTCCCAACCGACTTATTCTGTTTGGGATGGGCGACGGGTCTGGCTGGCTGGGGGTACAGTGCGTATGGCACAGAAGCAGAGAGCTGTTAAAGAATGGTTCTCTATATATTTTATTGTTTCTACTTTATTTTTTTTGTCCTGAGCTTATATATTGTTATCTCCCAGCTGAGTTCTTCTGTTTGGGATGGACGACAGGTCTGGCTGGCTGGCTGGCTGGCTGGCTGGCTGACTGGCTGACTGGCTGACTGGCTGGCTGGCTGGGGTATGGTGAGTATGGCGCAGAAGCAGAGAGCTGTTACAGAACGGTTCTTTCTAATCCTGGTCATTTATTTTCCTCACGTTACAATAATATAGTTATTACAGGACACATCGCTACGGTCATTTTGTTAACATCAATCTGGTTTATTGGGAAGGGCAACAGCTAAGGTTGGTAAAACTTGTTGCCCAACCCATTTGCTTCTAGATTTTTATTATCAGTGTTCAAGTATAAGCATAGCATTACAGTTGTATCATTTTGTTCATACTTATATTTATCATGTTTATATTTGTAGTTTGTATTGTACATAAAACAAATATTAAAATATGATTAAAGTAAACTAAGCTTTATGGGTAAAACGAATATTCATACGGCATAGTAGATTGTTGAATATTGTTCTGTTTCTATCGTTGTTAATGGCCAAAGGTTGCTGATTATGTCAATAAATTTGAAACTTGTGTGTTTTACGTTTATTTATCGTCGCTACCAGTTGCCAATATGAGCGGCTTGCTGAAGAAATTAGTCATTTTAGATGTTTGGAGGATAGTGCAATGATACAGACAGAGACCCATTCCAGAGTCTCCTCTGGTTCTTTTCAATGCACGGTGTAAAGCACCGATACGAAACCTCGTATCATCTGAAAGACTGTTAATTTTATTAGGGTCAGACGGGGGATCGAACCTGCGCTCGCTGGATTACCTATCCGGCATATTACCACTGGACTACAGATCCGTCTGTATTTGAAACTAGTTGAAAACTAGTGTTATTATTTGTTTTATCAAGCGACTATTAAGGGGCTATGCCTTTTAACATGCACTAGATATTGACCCAAAGCAAAATACAACAAAAAGATTCGTCACCGTGCTCATTTTTATTAAATGAAATATTGAATAGAAACTTGAGTTGAAAATGTATGGTTAATTAATTAATCTCTAGAACAATAATATTATATATTGAGATCCATATCGACCATAAGTAATGAACCGTTCATGTCAATATTTTACACAGTTATGATATGGGTAACTATCTAGAGCTTCTTAAGAGCTTTTTTTCAAGAATGATTGCAGGTCAGACGATGTTATTGATATAGTGGTCTGGGATTGGTTGAAAAAGTGCAGGGATATTATTATTGATACATGAACTGATTGGCATTGCCACCAATAGTGAAAATGACTTCTAAATATTAAAATATAATATATGAGCTGCATTTTGGAATATTTTAGAATATTTGCATACTATTTGGTGACAAATAAACAGCATATTATAAATGCAGGTGTCAGTGCAACATTCACCACAAAAATACCTTCAGAGTAGGGGGTGCTTTAGTTGACCCCCCCCCCCCTGCAATCGGTCAACCCCATTGAAATTTGACATTTACTTGTGGCCCAAAGGCCAGTCTCTTGAAAAGTACTGTCTTTTGTGCCACACTATTTTTGTATAATGGTGGCCTATTGAAATAGCGGTATAATAGCTGCATATAATGTAACTTTTTTACTCTACGAACAATGCGCCACCCAATTTCGCGACCACAACAAGCCAAGGTCAAACATGTATTCAGTGATTATGTTACTTGTGCATAGCATATGTACAGTCAAACCTGTCTTAAGCAGCCAGGCAAGGGAGTCAGAGAAAGTGGCTGCTTAGCACAGGTGGCTGCTTAATAGAGGTCAAATATATAATAAAACAACTGATTGGGAATCTGGAAACTGGCTGCTTAATAAAGGTTGGCTGCTTAATGGAGGTGACCACTAACACGGGGTTGACTGTACACAAACTGTTAGAAGAAGTTACAGTCCGGACTGGATGTATTGACTCTTGTCCAGAGCGAAAACTATATGCCTCAATTCGGCGTCATAATAATAAGGGAGTTACTAATTATGTCCAATGAATTCCCTAATTAGGATTAGTTGACAGAATGGTTGTTTATGGAAATGAATCAAACTTTAAAATCGGTGTGACATCTGTAACTGAGTTTGAAAATGTTGACAGATGGAAACCCCATCCACCCTACCCATCACAATACGTTACATTCATGGAAACCCCATCCACCCTACCCATCCACCCCCACCATACCCATCCACCCTACCCATCACAATACGTTACATTCAGTAAATATTGAGTTGTCAATTAACATATTGTGAAGATATTATTACCATATTGATATCAGGCGCGTATCTAGGCTTACGCGTGTACGCACGTGCGTAAGATTTATTTTGACAGTTCCTGGAAATGAAATAAAAGCGAAAAATGCAATAAAAACTGGACCGTAAGGGGGTACACTGACATTGATCATTCAATAGAAAGCAGACATGAACAAAGGCTAACAGATATTGATTGTAGCTGATGTTCATAGTAGGCAAACGTCACCTAAGACAATATATCGGGATAAAAAATATCCGGGTGCAGCATGCCCCCGGACCCCATAGGATGGTGCGTAATCCATATTTAGGCCTAGCTACGCGCCTGGATATATCATGTTTTAAAACAGATATCACACATCCTTATGCAAACAATCCCTCCCATGACAAAGACTGTCTCAATATCTACTAATGCAATGTATATAATTCGGCCAGCTCCGGTCATAAACAGTTTATGGCGTCTTGTAACACGTGTGTAGATAACATTAACTATATATGCTATTCTCTTACGTGACCACGTCACCTTAATAAAATAACAACACAAACACAATTAACATTTCAAATTGTTATTTGATTTACGTTTCCATGAGCACTTGCGAGACGCAACATGAAACCAACATGATACATATAAATTATAACATACTATATTTCAAAGACAATATTAATAGAAATCACCACCACTAACGCATCTCTATAATGCCTCTAGTTTATACTGTAACATTGGTTACATGTATATCATTTTCTATTTCTCAGTTTAATATGTTGATCTGTAATACATACACTGTACCAATCATAGGGTTTTGTTAATATGAAGACAAATAAAAATTCAACAGTCCGCTCGGTTGGGTCTCGCAAAGCTGAATGACAATACCACGGTAATCCCTGCGCTATAACAATAGCGCGGAAATCATTTACCTGTGACTATCTTACACACAAGAGAAAATAGTTTTCTTTTAATTCGTGAACTCAAACTCAGAAAACTATATTTATTATGTATTTACATCATCAAGTAAGTGTATTTCCATCGAACACAAATTATATGCCCCGTTTGTATCTATTTTTGTACGAATGTCCTCATTACTGATTTGCAGTTGACATGCTCATTCGAAGTTACTGACATGCGCATAGAGGAGACCGGGGCATGTTGGTACATTTTTTTATAATTTTGTGCGTATATTCTATATTTACTCATTCTTGCTGTTCCGTTACCTCTGCAGGCAGATATAATCCGATTTAAACAGACATGTCTCTCGCAGGTTCGATCCCCCGTCTGACCCTAATAAAAATTAACAGTCTTTCAGATGGGACTTTAAACCGAGGTCTCGTGTCAAATACAGACGGATCTGTAGTCCAGTGGTAATATGCCGGATAGGTAATCCAGCGAGCGCAGGTTCGATCCCCCGTCTGACCCTAATAAAATTAACAGTCTTTCAGATGATACGAGGTTTCGTATCGGTGCTTTACACCGTGCATGTAAAAGAACCAGAGGAGACTCTGGAATGGGTCTCTGTCTGTATCATTGCACTATCCTCCACAAATCTAAAATGACTAATCTCTTCAGGAGTGTGGCTCATATGGGCAACCGGCAGCGACGATAAATAAACGTAAAACACACACATGTATAGCGGTCCTTGTAGTTGGAATCCTTAGTGTTTACTGTTATTCCCTGAGCAGATGTTGCGATATGATAATTGAGATTTTATCAAAGTTGTATTAATTAATTGATAACAAATCTTTACAGATAAGTACCAATTGACAGATAAGTACCAATTGACAGATAAGTACCAATTGGATATACTGTAAGATATCTGTCGCGATATAGTAATTTCATAATTATAAGATGAGAGTGTTTGTGAAAATTGAAAGCATGTTGTGCAAAGGAAACAATCTCTCTCTCTCTCTCTCTCTCTCTCTCTCTCTCTCTCTCTCACCCCCTCTCACTCTCTCTCTCTCTGAGTGTGATTAATATCAGTTGTAAGAACTTGATTCACAACCGGGCTAAAATAAATGTGTATAAACTAATCATTACATATGTAAACAAAAGATTGTTCCAAATATGAGAAATATTGCTCATTATGATAATATCTATGGCAGCCAGACATGGGGTGGTGGAGGGTCGAGGTGGAGAGAGAATTAGATGCGTCTTGGTTAAGTCACACCGACAGCTGTAACTTACCATCTCCTGCAGTACTTTAGGCACGGACAGGTACATGTGTAGATTCATCGATCTTCTGTAAGTTAGATGGGATAGCTCCCCCCGATATGAACTAATTTGACACCCCCAGTGGGAATTGAACCTACAGTGGCGAGGGGCAAGACATTTGAAGTCAACGGCAATAATCATTCGACCATGGAGGATCCCCATAGGGAGAAGTGTCAGGGAGAGGTGTCAGGGAGAAGCGTCAGGGAGAGGTGTCAGGGAGAGGTGTCAGGGAGAAGTGTCAGGGAGAGGTGTCAGGGAGAAGTGTGAGGGAGAGGTGTGAGGGAGAAGCGTCAGGGAGACGATGAGAGACTACTGTACTCTCAAATCACCCTCTACCTCTAACCATACCTACCTCAGCATTAAACCTACACAGTCATTCAGACAATTCATTCAGTAATTCATTGTAAATTAACCGCTAGATTCTCATCCACAAGGAGAGGGGGGCAGTGTTACATTTAAATTGTGGACATAATGGACGAATGTGTAATGGCATAATTATAACAAATATCTCGCATATGGGGCAGGTGAGGACAGTGGATGAGAAACTAGTGATTATTTTATAATGGCCTAATGTGTAATGGCATAAATATAACAACTATCTCGTATACAAATTTGGACGGAATATTAAGTATAAGACAAGACCAGCCACATAATATTACATGCCTGTCATCTTAGCTCCTAATGCAAATACAGAACGCTACATTTCATCATACATCTGTCATCCTAGATCCTCAAGGACACAACTGCTTATACTCTGCCGGGAATAACCAGGTTGTGTTTACTCTACAGAGTACAGACTAAAGGCTGTCCGGTTAGCGCACCGATGTAACACGGGTTCGATCCTCTGATCGGGACGTATGTGAGATGGTACGGTGGTCGTCAGATCGGACAGGTGGGTTTTCTACGGGTACTCCGGTTTCCTCCCACACGAATGACCACATATACGCTTTCAACCGCGCCGACGAGAGTGATTAATATAAGTTGTTAGAACTTGCTTCGCAATCGTTGTAAAATAAATAAAGTTTAAACAGTTACAGACTGCGGCTGGGAATAGTTGTAATGTCTTACCAGAAAAAGACATTGAATTTTTGGCTTGAAGAGACGGGACGTTTTTGAGATTTAAAGATTTTGTGAGCGAAGGGCTTGGGACATTTACTCAATGGCGTATGGATTTTGGTTGCTTGATTGAAGGGTCAGGGCTTTCTGTTTATTGCTTGAAGGGTCAGGGTTTTCAGTTTATTGCTTGAAGGGTCAGGACTTTCTGTTTATTGCTTGAAGGGTCAGGACTTTCTGTTTATTGCTTGAAGGGTCAGGGCTTTCTGTTTATTGCTTGAAGGGTCAGGACTTTCTGTTTATTACTTGAAGGGTCAGAACTTTCTGTTTATTGTTTGAAGGGTCAGGACTTTCTGTTTATTGCTTGAAGGGTCAGGGCTTTCAGGTTACTGCTTGACTAGTCAGGACTTTCTGTTTATTGCTTCAAGGGTCAGGGCTTTCTGTTTGTTGCTTGAAGGGTAAGGACTTTCTGCTTATTGCTTGACGGGTCAGGGCTTTCTGTTATTGCTTGAAGGGTCAGGACTTTCTGTTTATTGCTTGACGGGTCAGGACTTTCTGTTTATTGCTTGAAGGGTCAGGACTTTGTGTTTATTGCTTGAATGGTCAGGGCTTTCTGTTTATTGCTTGAAGGGTCAGGACTTTCTGTTTATTGTTTGAAGTGTCAGGACTTTCTGGTTATTGCTTGAGGGGTCAGGACTTTCTGTTTATTGCTTCAAGGGTCAGGGCTTTCTGTTTATTGCTTGAAGGGTCAGGGTTTTCTGTTTATTGCTTGAAGGGTCAGGGTTTTCTGTTTATTGCTTGAAGGGTCAGGGTTTTCTGTTTATTGCTACGATGGTCAGGGTTTTCTGTTTATTGCTTGACGGGTCAGGACTTTCTATTTATTGCTTGAATGGTCAGGGCTTTCAGTTTATTGCTTGACGGGTCAGGGATTTCTGTTTATTGCTTGAAGGGTCAGGACTTTCTGTTTATTACTTGACGGGTCAGGACTTTCTGTTTATTGCTTGAAGGGTCAGGACTTTGTGTTTATTGCTTGACGGGTCAGGGCTTTCTGTTTATTGCTTGAAGGGTCAGGACTTTCTGTTTATTGCTTGACGGGTTAGGACTTTCTGTTTATTGCTTGAAGGGTCAGGACTTTGTGTTTATTGCTTGAAGGGTCAGGGCTTTCTGTTTATTGCTTGAAGGGTCAGGACTTTCTGTTTATTGTTTGAAGTGTCAGGACTTTCTGGTTATTGCTTGAGGGGTCAGGACTTTCTGTTTATTACTTGAAGGGTCAGGACTTTCTGTTTATTGTTTGAAGGGTCAGGACTTTCTGTTTATTGCTTGAAGGGTCAGGGCTTTCAGGTTACTGCTTGACGTGTCAGGACTTTCTGTTTATTGCTTCAAGGGTCAGGGCTTTCTGTTTGTTGCTTGAAGGGTAAGGACTTTCTGCTTATTGCTTGACGGGTCAGGGCTTTCTGTTATTGCTTGAAGGGTCAGGACTTTCTGTTTATTGCTTGACGGGTCAGGACTTTCTGTTTATTGCTTGAAGGGTCAGGACTTTGTGTTTATTGCTTGAATGGTCAGGGCTTTCTGTTTATTGCTTGAAGGGTCAGGACTTTCTGTTTATTGTTTGAAGTGTCAGGACTTTCTGGTTATTGCTTGAGGGGTCAGGACTTTCTGTTTATTGCTTCAAGGGTCAGGGCTTTCTGTTTATTGCTTGAAGGGTCAGGGTTTTCTGTTTATTGCTTGAAGGGTCAGGGTTTTCTGTTTATTGCTTGAAGGGTCAGGGTTTTCTGTTTATTGCTACGATGGTCAGGGTTTTCTGTTTATTGCTTGACGGGTCAGGACTTTCTATTTATTGCTTGAATGGTCAGGGCTTTCAGTTTATTGCTTGACGGGTCAGGGATTTCTGTTTATTGCTTGAAGGGTCAGGACTTTCTGTTTATTACTTGACGGGTCAGGACTTTCTGTTTATTGCTTGAAGGGTCAGGACTTTGTGTTTATTGCTTGACGGGTCAGGGCTTTCTGTTTATTGCTTGAAGGGTCAGGACTTTCTGTTTATTGCTTGACGGGTTAGGACTTTCTGTTTATTGCTTGAAGGGTCAGGACTTTGTGTTTATTGCTTGAAGGGTCAGGGCTTTCTGTTTATTGCTTGAAGGGTCAGGACTTTCTGTTTATTGTTTGAAGTGTCAGGACTTTCTGGTTATTGCTTGAGGGGTCAGGACTTTCTGTTTATTGCTTCAAGGGTCAGGGCTTTCTGTTTATTGCTTGAAGGGTCAGGGTTTTCTGTTTATTGCTTGAAGGGTCAGGGTTTTCTGTTTATTGCTTGAAGGGTCAGAGTTTTCTGTTTATTGCTTGAATGGTCAGGGTTTACTGTTTATTGCTTGACGGGTCAGGACTTTCTATTTATTGCTTGAATGGTCAGGGCTTTCAGTTTATTGCTTGAAGGGTCAGGACTTTCTGTTTATTGCTTGAAGGGTCAGGACTTTCTGTTTATTGCTTGACGGGTCATGGTTTTCTGTTTATTGCTTGACGGGTCAGGACTTTCTGTTTATTGCTTGACGGGTCAGGACTTTCTGTTTATTGCTTGACGGGTTAGGACTTTATGTTTATTACTTGAAGGGTCAGGACTTTATGTTTATTGCTTGAAGGGTCAGGGCTTTCTGTTTATTGCTTGAAGGGTCAGGACTTTCTGTTTATTGCTTGACGGGTCAGGGATTTCTGTTTATTGCTTGAAGGGTCAGGACTTTCTGTTTATTACTTGAAGGGTCAGGACTTTCTGTTTATTGTTTGAAGGGTCAAGACTTTCTGTTTATTGCTTGAAGGGTCAGGGCTTTCAGGTTACTGCTTGAAGTGTCAGGACTTTCTGTTTATTGTTTGAAGGGTCAGGGCTTTCTGTTTATTGCTTGAAGGGTCAGGACTTTCTGTTTATTGCTTGAAAGGTCAGGACTTTCTGTTTATTGTTTGAATGGTCAGGGCTTTCTGTTTATTGCTTGAAGGGTTACGGCTTTCTGTTTATTGTTTGAAGCAGCGGGGATTTGGATTTCTTGGAATAAAGGGGCAGAGCATTTTTGTTCTTGCCCAAAGTGGCGGTGACTTTGGTTTCTTATTGTGTGCAGGGACTTGTTTTCTTGACCACATGGGTGTGGACTTTTACCAGCACATAGTCCATTCTACTGGGGATCTGCAGACAGAGTAAGAGACTTGATAATAAAGTCAAAATGAAAATGTATACATGAGCATTTTCCATTTCAAGAAGAAAAATGCATCATTCGAGACTTTCCTCAATTTATAATGAACATGTTTTTATTAAGTGACAAGGTGTCTTTAATGAAGTCTTATGTCATCACATAATTGTCAGCATATGTTTCTTGAACATCACAGAGAAATAATGAGCGGCATTTTGATTGGTAAGTAATTGGTATGTACATATGTATTGTATATGTAATGTCACAACCTTAAATGTCAAAGCTCAATTTGCGTGTCAATTGCTTGTCAAGTACATAGACACTTTCCCCTGTCAAATTTTCAATCCGGATATTAAAATATTAATTTTTGCATGCTGAAATGGAGGAGGAAAGAAAACGAAAGATGGAGGATGATGGAAGGAAATGATAGATGGAGGAGGAAAGGACAGATGGAGGAGGAAAGGACAGGTGGAGGAGGAAAGGAAACGACAGATGGAGGAGGAATGGACAGATGGAAGGAAACGAGAGCTGGAGGAGGAGAGATGGCTGATGATGGAAGGAAATGCTAGATGGAGAAGGAAAGGACAGATGGAGGAGGAAGGGAAGATGGGGGACAAACATTTGTTTTTGCAGAATGTTAGAAACCAAAACAAATGTAAAACTTAATCAAGGAGACAATAAGATCTACTGTTGATGAATTGTCATACATTAGACAGAAGCTGCTTTAACATTCATTTTACGAGTCATTAAACTTGAGCTTTGTACATTCAATTTCATTGCGTAATGTCGATAATTTTCCATTGTCAAGTATGACAAATGACCCTGTGATAGATATTCACACACTAGGACTGATAGTTCTAATAAATATAGCATTAATTATATAGAATTGTACAAAATTAGATCTTTAGTTTACACAAATTTATTTTTTGCTTGATCGCAAAACACGTGTTTGCAACATTATATTAATCGCTCTCGAGACCTCATTCCTGATGGAATCTATCGCCACGAGGGCTAGAGAAGAGGCAATGTGGAATTTAAATGCCTTGCCTAAGGGTACAATCATAATGGCTACAGATATTCAGATTTTAGGCAGATCTGCCTACAAACTGATATTTGTGAAATTCTTCTTTATAAATGTTCCTTCCTTTAAAGCGACACTACATTAGTGAAAATGCAAATTTCTACAGAATGTATTTTCCTATTATAAAACTGAGTGTTTAAACTAATAGACAAACGTCGTATACGCGGTTTGTTGACATAACAAAATAATGTAAATAGGGTCGACATTCATGCGTAATACAATGCGCGTATCCTGAATAACACGATTTATGGTACAGATTTACCGTTATATCTCACATGTGTGCCTATGTATATTTATTTATATACAAGTCTTAGTTAAATTATCTTTAAACGACATTATCTTTTTAGTATTGACTCCGATGACAAACAAACTTCAATTCAGGAGCGTGGATGACCGCTATATGAAATCATACTTTAAATTTTGAAAGTTTGTAGATCACAAAAACACTGTTTATTGATTCAATGTTAGTGTTTGAATGTATTCAGAATTTGTAGTAGCAATGCATTTATACGTGACAACATGCATTTTGTTTGCTTTTTGCGATGTAATATCGCAAGGATATTTATTTACAAAATCACCAAAAACCTTGTAAATATTGCTTTGCTAAAGTACCGTAAACACTAGAATAAATCTGCATATAAATTATGGATTTATTTTTCCAGTTGGAGAAACGGCGTTCGCTTCAGCTGCGAAAGGTCCAGAGTTCAAGCCCCGCTGGAGCCGTTACGATTGTGCCCTTAGGCAAGGCATTTAAATTCCACGTTGCCTCTTCTCACTCCCTCGTCGCGATGGATTCCATCAGGAATGAGGTCTCAAGAACTTGTTTCGCAATCGAGCTAAAATAAATTTGTATACACTAAGCTAGAAACGGAGAAGACACTGTCAGCTTTCTGTCGAAATCATTACATCATGCTTAAACTGTCAAAATCATTACATCATGCTTAAACTGTCGAAATCATTACATCATGCTTAAACTGTCAAAATCATTACATCATGCTTAAACTGTCAAAATCATTACATCATGCTTAAACTGTCAAAATCATTACATCATGCTTAAACTGTCAAAATCATTACATCATGCTTAAACTGTCAAAATCATTACATCATGCTTAAACTGTCGAAATCATTACATCATGCTTAAACTGTCGAAATCATTACATCATGCTTAAACTGTCGAAATTATTACATCATGCTTAAACTGTCAAAATCATTACATCATGCTTAAACTGTCAAAATCATTACATCATGCTTAAACTGTCAAAATCATTACATCATGCTTAAACTGTCAAAATCATTACATCATGCTTAAACTGTCAAAATCATCACATCATGCTTAAACTGTCAAAATCATTACATCATGCTTAAACTGTCGAAATTATTACATCATGCTTAAACTGTCAAAATCATCACATCATGCTTAAACTGTCAAAATCATTAAACTATTCTCAAAAGAAAAAATCTCAAAGTGACATTAACCCATTTGATTCTGGATACCATTCAAACGGTATTTGCAAAGAACATAGAGCCAGATCAGCTGCCACGGAACGTTCCGTCTGATCAGGCTATAGCTGTTTGCTATTCCAATGATCTAGCTAAGACACTTGGCTATGTAGCAAACAACATAGATCTTGATCAGCACGCAGCGCCACGCTGATCTGGATCTATGTTGTTTGCAAAAGCCTTTAAATGTATCCAGAATGAAATGGGTTAAGGTAGTCAGTATAAACTAGACTGGTGTATTACTTTAGAGTTTCTCAGTATACAGTCAAATCTGTCTTAAACTGCTAGCCAAGACAACACATAAAATGGCTGCTTAGCACAGATGGCTGCTTAATAAAGGACAAATGCATATTAAAAACAACATAATGGGAATCTGGAAACTGGCTGCTTAATGACCACAAACACAGGACTGTAATATGTAAGGTTTAATTTATTCTATGTATTCTGAAAACTGGCTGCTTAATGCAGGTTGGCTGCTTAGCGAAGGTGACAACAAACACAGGTCTGACTGTAATATTTAATTTATTCTACCACTACTGCATCAATTCACAAACTCCAATTCAACCTGGTTATAGAAATAAACAAGGGTAAAAGCTAGATCTTCACAACGGCGAGACGTTTAAGGTACAGCCAGACCTGTGTTAAGCAGCCTGCCAAGGGAAATCACGTAAAGTGGCTGCTTAGCACAGGTGACTGCTTAATAGAAGTTAAATGTATAATAAAGTAAGATATTGGGATTCTGAAAACTGGCTGCTTAATGCAGGTTGGGTGTTTAATAGAGGTGATCACTAACAACAGGTTTGACTGAGTATAAGATAGAAGGTTGTTGGGGAGGGCAGTTTATTAATGTTGCTAGAACTTGTTGCCCAACCCATTTTGCATTTTATCATATATAATGAATATTAAGTCTATATGTACTATATATGTAAAATAGCAATTAAAATAGGATTAAACACAAACAAATAGAAGGTTGTTGATCAGCCATGAAGCATCTATATTTTCTAGAGGAA
Source organism: Archivesica marissinica (assembly GCA_014843695.1). Classification (NCBI taxonomy): domain Eukaryota; kingdom Metazoa; phylum Mollusca; class Bivalvia; order Venerida; family Vesicomyidae; genus Archivesica; species Archivesica marissinica. The sequence continues at coordinate 19,151,064 of CM026389.1, read as the reverse complement.
ACAACTACTGCAGGAGCTCGAAATTGGACTAAAATGAGACAGCTCGGGGAGAAGAGTTCTCCCAAACTCCCCTCTAGCTCCACCCCTTAAAAGAATGAATAATACAGAAATATAGATCTCTCGTATCATTGTAAGAAAATAAATATCCAGGATCTCTCGTATCATTGCAACAAAATAAATATCCAGGATCTCTCGTATCATTGCAACAAAATAAATATCCAGGACCTCTCGTATCATTGCAACAAAATAAATATCCAGGATCTCTCGTATCATTGCAACAAAATAAATATCCAGGACCTCTCGTATCATTGCAACAAAATAAATATCCAGGATCTCTCGTATCATTGCAACAAAATAAATATCCAGGACCTCTCGTATCATTGCAACAAAATAAATATCCAGGATCTCTCGTATCATTGCAACAAAATAAATATCCAGGACCTCTCGTATCATTGCAACAAAATAAATATCCAAGATCTCTCGTATCATTGTAACAAAATAAATATCCAGGACCTCTCGTATCATTGTAACAAAATAAATATACAGGACCTCTCGTATCATTGCAACAAAATAAATATCCAGCACATTTTTCGTTAGATATCTACAGCACAAGACGATCATCTTCCAACATGGCAGGCGGTTGTTCCATGTAGTTATATCCCATACTAACGCCCTGGCCACTACGGCCCGCCTGCTGCTCAAGACACAAACGCTTAACCTCCAATAATCGTTCAATGTCACGCCACATTTTCATTTGCTGCAGCTCCCCCTGTTGGTTTTCGCGGACTCCCTTCTGCTGTTCACGTAAACCTTTCGCTAGATTTTCTTGTTCTTGGATTTTTCGTACATATTGTTCCCTAAGATAAACAACAGAAAAACATTATGTTCATTTTATGTTCATTTATTTTATGCAATTCAAACAATGACGGTGTTGTTATTAAAGTAGAACCTGGCAATAGCGTGTGTGTTTTATGTTTATTTATCGTCGCTACTGGTTTCCCATATGAGCGACGCCTCCGGAAGAGATTAGTCATTTTAGATTTTTGGAGGATAGTGCAATGATACAGATATAGACCCATTCCAGAGTCTCTTTTACGTGCATAGCGTAAAGCATGGACACGAGACCACGGTTTAAAGTCCCATCTGAAAGACTGTTAATATTATTAAGGTCAGATGGGGGGGGATAGAGTCTGAAATCCCTGGATTCGCATTCCAACGTGTTTAAAACTGGATTACTGACCCGTGTGTAATATAAAAATCACATTCCATAAAAGGACACTGCAGATGGCATGGTTGATAGGAGATACGAGCAAGTGACCCACTGGAAAACATCGCTGCACTATCGTTATACGATGTCTCACAAGTTAGTATCGTGTTTGAGAGAGAATACACTAAAATACAATAAACTGTCCACACACACAAATTAATGACTTTCTCAGAAGAATGGGACACTGAAAAATCACGAAAAACAACTACAATAGTATTAGTGTCATAGCTCCGGAGTGACAAGGACAATCCAGATGGTTATCGAACTTTGCCGAGATACTATGCCAACAAAGTTTTTTCTATTACCTAAATGGGAGATAGATAAAGTTGGATTTATCCAGAAATGTATGTATGTCCTTTAAGTTGGAATCCTTTGTTTTCACTTGTTTAAACTTTATTTATCTTACAACGATTGCGAATCACTCTCGTTGGCGCCGATGAAAGCGTAAATGAGGAAACCGGAGTACCTGGAGAAAACCCACCTGTCCGATCTGGCTACCACCGTACCATCTTACATATGTCCTGGTCCGAGGATCGAACCCTGGTTGCATTGTTAAGAAGCGAGTGAGCTAACCACTGCGTTAATAGTTGTTGTGGATATACAGTCAAACCTGTCTTAAGCAGCCAGCCAAGGGAATCACAGAAAGTGGCTGCTTAACACACGTGGCTGCTTAATAGAGGTCAAATGTATAATAAAACAACATAGTGGGAATCTGGAAACTGGCTGCTTAATGGAGGTTGGCTGGAGGTTGGCTGTTTAATGGAGGTTGGCTGTTTAATGGAGGTTGGCTGCTTAATGGAGGTTGGCTGCTTAATGGAGGTTGGCTGGAGGTTGGCTGCTTAATGGAGGTTGGCTGCTTAATGCAGGTTTGCTGCTTAACACAGGTGGCTGCTTAATATATATCAAATGTATAATAAAACAACATAGTGGGAATCTGGAAACTGGCTGCTTAATAGAGGTGACCACTAACACAGGTTTGACTATACTGTAGAATATCCGCTGAGATTTAATAATTACAAGATGAGAAAACAAATAAAAATTGATATGATTATTGTGCAAAGGAAATAACTAAACAATTAGAGGAAACCAATTAAGAGGAAGTATCCAGGGGCAATAACTGACCAGTGTCTCTCATTAGTGTAGTGTTCACGCAGATTTCATCCTTGGCCGGGAAAGTATTTGAGATGGTATGGTGGTTGGAAGACTGAACAGGTGAGTTTTCCTTGGCCGGGAAAGTATTTGAGATGGTATGGTGGTTGGAAGACTGAACAGGTGAGTTTTCCTTGGCCGGGAAAGTATTTGAGATTGTATGGTGGTTGGAAGACTGAACAGGTGAGTTTTCCTTGGCCGGGAAAGTATTTGAGATTGTATGGTGGTTGGAAGACTGAACAGGTGAGTTTTCCTTGGCCGGGAAAGTATTTGAGATGGTATGGTGGTTGGAAGACTGAACAGGTGAGTTTTCCTTGGCCGGGAAAGTATTTGAGATGGTATGGTGGTTGGAAGACTGAACAGGTGAGTTTTCCTTGGCCGGGAAAGTATTTGAGATGGTATGGTGGTTGGAAGACTGAACAGGTGAGTTTTCCTTGGCCGGGAAAGTATTTGAGATGGTATGGTGGTTGGAAGACTGAACAGGTGAGTTTTCTCTGTGTATTCCACTTTCCTCCCTCATAAAACCATACACCAGTACTCATTAAATAATATAAGTTGTAAGAACTTGTTTGAGTAGCTGGAGGATTGTGCAGCTGGGGGGGGGGGGTTGAATAGTTAGGGGAGTGAGTAGCTGGAGGATTGTGTAGCTGGGGGGGGGGTGTGAGTAGTTAGGGGAGTGAGTAGCTGGAGGATTGTGCAGCTGGGGGGGGGGTTGAGTAGTTAGGGGAGTGAGTAGCTGGAGGATTGTGCAGCTGGGGGGGGGGGGGTTGAGTAGTTAGGGGAGTGAGTAGCTGGAGGATTGTGTAGCTGGGGGGTGAGTAGTTAGGGGAGTGAGTAGATGGGAGATTTAGTAGCTGGGAGATTTAGTAGCTGGGGGATTGAGTAGCTTGGGGATCAAGTAGCTGGGAGATTTAATAGCTGGGGAATTGAGTAGCTGGTGGGATTGAGTAGATTGGGTAGCTGGAGGATTGAGTAGATTGGGGATTGAGTAGCCAGGGATTGAGTAGATTGGGGATTGAGTAGATTGGGGATTGAGTAGCCGGGGTATTGAGTAGCCGGGTGATTGAGTAGCTGGGGGATTGAGTAGCCAGGGGATTGAGTAGCTGGAGGATTGAGTAGATTGGGGATTGAGTAGCCAGGGATTGAGTAGATTGGGGATTGAGTAGCCAGGGATTGAGTAGATTGGGGATTGAGTAGATTGGGGATTGAGTAGCCGGGGTATTGAGTAGCCGGGTGATTGAGTAGCTGGGGGATTGAGTAGCCAGGGGATTGAGTAGCTGGAGGATTGAGTAGATTGGGGATTGAGTAGCCAGGGAATTGAGTAGATTGGAGATTGAGTAGCGGGGGATTGAGTAGCCGGGGGATTGAGTAGATTGGGGATTGAGTAGCCGGGGGATTGAGTAGATTGGGGATTGAGTAGATTGGGGATTGAGAAGATTGGGGATTGAGTAGATTGGGGATTGAGTAGCCAGGGGATTGAGTAGCAGGGGGATTGAGTAGCAGGGGGATTGAGTAGCCGGGGGATTGAGTAGCCGGGGGATTGAGTAGATTGGGGATTGAGTAGATTGGGGATTGAGTAGTCAGGGGATTGAGTAGCCGGGGGATTGAGTAGCCGGGGGATTGAGTAGATTGGGGATTGAGTAGCTAGGGGATTGAGTAGTCAGGGGATTGAGTAGCTGGAGGATTGAGTAGCTGGGGCATTGAGTAGCCGGGGGATTGAGTAGATTGGGGATTGAGTAGCCAGGGGATTGAGTAGCTGGAGGATTGAGTAGCCAGGGAATTGAGTAGATTGGGGATTGAGTAGCGGGGGATTGAGTAGCCGGGGGATTGAGTAGATTGGGGATTGAGTAGCCGGGGGATTGAGTAGATTGGGGATTGAGTAGCAGGGGGATTGAGTAGCCAGGGGATTGAGTAGCTGGAGGATTGAGTAGCCAGGGGATTGAGTAGATTGGGGATTGAGTAGCCAGGGGATTGAGTAGATTGGGGATTGAGTAGCAGGGGGATTGAGTAGCCAGGGGATTGAGTAGATTGGGGATTGAGTAGCTGGAGGATTGAGTAGATTGGGGATTGAGTAGATTGGGGATTGAGTAGCCATGAGATTGAGTAGATTGGGGATTGAGTAGCTGGAGGATTGAGTAGATTGGGGATTGAGTAGCCATGAGATTGAGTAGATTGTGGATTGAGTAGCCATGAGATTGAGTAGATTGGGGATTGAGTAGCCGGGGGATTGAGTAGATTGGGGATTGAGTAGCTGGAGGATTGAGTAGTCAGGGGATTCAGTAGATTGGGGATTGAGTAGCCGGGGGATTGAGTAGATTGGGGGATTGAGTAGCCAGGGGATTGAGTAGCCGGGGGATTGAGTAGATTGGGGATTGAGTAGCCGGGGGATTGAGTAGCCGGGGATTGAGTTGATTGGGATTGAGTAGCCGCGAGATTGAGTAGCTGTGAGATTGGAGTAGATTGGGGATTGAGTAGCCATGAGATTGAGTAGATTGGGGATTGAGTAGCCGGGGGATTGAGTAGCCGGGGGATTGAGTTGATTGGGGATTGAGTAGCCGCGAGATTGAGTAGCTGTGAGATTGAGTAGATTGGGGATTGAGTAGCCGTGAGATTGAGTAGCCAGGGGATTGAGTAGATTTGGGATTGAGTAGATTTGGGATTGAGTAGCCGGGGGATTGAGTAGCCGCGAGATTGAGTAGCTGAGGGAATGAGTAGCAGGGTGATTGAGTTGATTGGGGATTGAGTAGCTGGGGGATTGAGTAGCCGCGAGATTGAGTAGCTGGGGGAATGAGTAGCAGGGTGATTGAGTTGATTGGGGATTGAGTAGCTGGGGGGATTGCTGGGTTACAAAAACATTTTACCTGTAGTTTTTTTTTCTCTCTGAAACATCATGGGCTGTGTAAGACTTCATTTCCTCCTGGACACGTTTATCCTGTTTGTCGAGAATTCCCAGCATGCAATGCAGGTAGTGATAGCGGGACTCTTCCTGTGTACATTCTTCGTGCAAACCACGTACCTGGTACAAACGGAGAGCAAATTGTAACCTCTTTGTACTCTATATTTATATTAAATGCTCAGTGCACAATTATATATAATGTGCTTCACAAATGTGGTTTTCATCATTTCATGAAAGGGAGGTAACTGTTATATAGGATTTTACCGTAATAACAATGTTTTATTTTGCAAATTTAATTTTGGTTTAAACATATTTATTCGACATTATGCAACATCATTTACAACAATTTTTTATTATGTTATATTTCGGGTTTTACGCCTGCATCAGCACCATTTCGGGCTATATCGCCGGCGGGCAGTTTACTTAACAACACCTTTCCTGGGCAGGCTCCAGCGGTTAACCAGTACTTGGGTGCACCAACCTCCATAAGAAACTGCCAACTTTTTCATATAATGAGACACACGGCCTGAGCGGGGCTCGAACCCGTGACCATCAGTGATGATAGGTTACAGTGGTATACAAGTCAGCGACCGTAACAACTCGACCACGGAGGCGGACTATCAGTGAGATAGGTTACAGTGGTATACAAGTCAGCGACCGTAACCACTCGACCACGGAGGCGGACTATCAGTGAGATAGGTTACAGTGGTATACAAGTCAGCGACCGTAACCACTCGACCACGGAGGCGGACTATCAGTGAGATAGGTTACAGTGGTATACAAGTCAGCGACCGTAACCACTCGACCACGGAGGCGGACTATCAGTGAGATAGGTTACAGTGGTATACAAGTCAGCGACCGTAACCACTCGACCACGGAGGCGGACTATCAGTGAGATAGGTTACAGTGGTATACAAGTCAGCGACCGTAACCACTCGACCACGGAGGCGGACTATCAGTGAGATAGGTTACAGTGGTATACAAGTCAGCGACCGTAACCACTCGACCACGGAGGCGGACTATCAGTGAGATAGGTTACAGTGGTATACAAGTCAGCGACCGTAACCACTCGACCACGGAGGCGGACTATCAGTGAGATAGGTTACAGTGGTATACAAGTCAGCGACCGTAACCACTCGACCACGGAGGCGGACCCGTGACCATCGGTGATGATAGGTTACAGTGGTATACAAGTCAGCGACCGTAACCACTCGACCAGGGAGGCGGACCCGTGACCATCAGTGATGATAGGTTACAGTGGTATACAAGTCAGCGACCGTAACCACTCGACCAGGGAGGCGGACCCGTGACCATCAGTGATGATAGGTTACAGTGGTATACAAGTCAGCGACCGTAACCACTCGACCAGGGAGGCGGCCCGTGACCATCAGTGATGATAGGTTACAGTGGTATACAAGTCAGCGACCGTAACCACTCGACCAGGGAGGCGGACCCGTGACCATCAGTGATGATAGGTTACAGTGGTATACAAGTCAGCGACCGTAACCACTCGACCAGGGAGGCGGACCCGTGACCATCAGTGATGATAGGTTACAGTGGTATACAAGTCAGCGACCGTAACCACTCGACCAGGGAGGCGGACCCGTGACCATCAGTGATGATAGGTTACAGTGGTATACAAGTCAGCAACCGTAACCACTCGACCAGGGAGGCGAACCCGTGACCATCAGTGATGATAGGTTACAGTGGTATGCAAGTCAGCGACCGTAACCACTAGACCAGGGAGGCGGACCCGTGTCCATCAGTGAGATAGGTTACAGTGGTATACAAGTCAGCGACCGTAACCACTCGACCACGGAGGCGGACCATCAGTGATGATAGGTTACAGTGGTATACAAGTCAGCGACCGTAACCACTCAATCACGGAGGCGGACCATCAGTGATGATAGGTTACAGTGGTATACAAGTCAGCGACCGTAACCACTCGATCACAGAGGCGGACCATCAGTGATGATAGGTTACAGTGGTATACAAGTCAGCGACCGTAACCACTCGACCACGGAGGCGGACTATCAGTGATGATAGGTTACAGTGGTATACAAGTCAGCGACCGTAACCACTCGACCACGGAGGCGGACCATCAGTGATGATAGGTTACAGTGGTATACAAGTCAGCGACCGTAACCACTCGACCACGGAGGCGGACCATCAGTGATGATAGGTTACAGTGGTATACAAGTCAGCGACCGTAACCACTCGACCACGGAGGCGGACTATCAGTGATGATAGGTTACAGTGGTATACAAGTCAGCGACCTTAACCACTCGACCACGGAGGCGGACTATCAGTGATGATAGGTTACAGTGGTATACAAGTCAGCGACCGTAACCACTCGACCACGGAGGCGGACCATCAGTGATGATAGGTTACAGTGGTATACAAGTCAGCGACCGTAACCACTCGACCACGGAGGCGGACCATCAGTGATGATAGGTTACAGTGGTATACAAGTCAGCGACCGTAACCACTCGACCACGGAGGCGGACCATCAGTGATGATAGGTTACAGTGGTATACAAGTCAGCGACCATAACCACTCGACCACGGAGGCGGACCATCAGTGATGATAGGTTACAGTGGTATACAAGTCAGCGACCGTAACCACTCGATCACGGAGGCGGACCATCAGTGATGATAGGTTACAGTGGTATACAAGTCAGCAACCTTAACCACTAGACCACGGAGGCGGACTATCAGTGATGATAGGTTACAGTGGTATACAAGTCAGCGACCGTAACCACTAGACCACGGAGGCGGACTATCAGTGATGATAGGTTACAGTGGTATACAAGTCAGCAACCTTAACCACTCGACCACGGAGGCAGACTTATGTAACATAATTTACAACAAATAATGATGTACATAATAAATACAAGTGGATTGAAATGAACGCTATAAGCTATTAATTTTAATAAATGATATGTCCCTTCCCATTGTTTCAGGGGTGGTTTTAAACTTTTTTTTAAGTTTTAATTTACCTACACCATCAAAATAAGAGTTTAATAAATTTTTCAGGAAAAGAAGTGAATATAAAGGGAAACTACTCAGCGCTAATATCTTCAGTTGATTTTTGAATATGGACAAGTCCTTTTTGGCATATTCTACATTAATATTGGGTTAATTCCCCCGTTCTTACCAAAATGATCAGTCAGTATTGTCCGCTATTTGGCGACAAATCTCGCGTTATCTTTTATTTTCTTGGGAAAAGGCTCTGGGCAAAAAAATCAACATTGACTCATCAGTTTGACACGACACAGGGACACTTCTTAATATATTATATTTGATTTGGAAAAAATTAATCCATAAAGGTAGATAAATATACAAAAGTTACCAATTTTTTGTAAATAAATATCAATCAAGGGAGATAAATTTACAAAAGTTACCAATTTTTTGTAAATAAAAATTCATCAAGGGTTATAAAATTAGTCACAGTCATATTGTAAACCAGGATAGGTTCGCCAGTCAAGGTCAGATACACCTTAAATTGGAGACTTATCATCTCCACTAACCTCTTGTTCCAATTTTGCCATGTTGGATTCTAAACCTGCCGAGGCAGTGTCGAACGTCTGCTTCTTTTCATTGTATTCCTGAGTTAATTCCTGCAATCAATCAAGCACAGAACTTTAAACTTACATGTATTTATAGATAGAATTAATTCCTGCAATCAATCAAGCACAGAACTTTAAACTTACATGTATTTATAGATATAATTAATTCCTGCAATCAATCAAGCACAGAACTTTAAACTTACATGTATTTATAGATATAATTAATTCCTGCAATCAATCAAGCAGAGAACTTTAAACTTACATGTATTTATAGATAGAATTAATTCCTGCAATCAATCAAGCACAGAACTTTTAAACTTACATGTATTTATAGATAGAATTAATTCCTGCAATCAATCAAGCACAGAACTTTAAACGTACATGTATTTATAGATATCTTGGGTTAAAATTAGATTCTTAATAGAATGCGGAAATAAGGTGTTTTCTTAAAGGGAAAACATCGACAGCGTTTTTTTCATGGCATTTAATCGCGCTTAAGCATGTTTTATATACCTGAGATTGTTGTCTTAATGGCCGTAACTCCTTAATAATAGGAGCCAGATTCCCTTTCTTCTCCGCAATCTTCTTGATGATCATCTTAACCATGTCCGACATTTCTTCAAGGGTCTGACCCTTTTTGTGGTCCAGGTTGCTCTTCTTCGACGAGACCTTTTCTAGATCATCTTGTGTCTGTCTGTACCCACCCACACCATACTTGCTTTCCAAGGCAGCCTGAAAACATGGGACACATACCAGATTTCATGAAAATTTACCAAGCACTTTGATGTCTATTGGTTTTTTGGGGTTTAAAGTCGCACAAACAGCTTAGGTCATATTTAGGTCAGATGGCGAATTTCCAGTTATCATTGGTGGAGGAAGATCCCGGGTGCCCCTGCGAGAAGTATTGCAGGCACTGGTGGGTTCCCAGGTAGAACCACTGACCTACCACAAGCCAGCTGGACAGCTTCCTCACTTGAAAGAATTTGATATCCCCAGTCGGATTTGGACCTACAGTGGTGAGGGGCACAAGTTACTTGAAGTAAACGACCGTAACCACTCGGCCACGGAGGACCATGGGAGATGTCTAAAACAGGGAGATGTCTAAAACAGGGAGATGTCTAAAATAGAAATGCAAGTGAAAAATCAGCTGATATTTACCCAGGATGCACCATACTAAATTTCATCAATAATGATGAAGTAGTTTAGGAGTAGAAGTCAAAAATATATTTCCAAGGCAGCAAGGAATTAATGAAGAAACCATCTGTTGACATTATGTTTAAAGCGACATTACATTGCAAAAAGCAAAAAACTGTATTTTTTCACGTATAAGTGCATTTGCTATTACAAATTCTTCCGAATACATTCGAACACGAACATTGAATCAATAAACAGTGCTTTTGTGGATTGAAAGTATGATTTCATATAACAGTCATCCATGCTCCTGAATTGACGTTTCTTTGTCATCGGAGCCAATACTAAACGCGAGATAATATCGCTTAGAGATAATTTAACTAAGAATAGTCAAATAAATACAAATAAATAGGCACGAATATGAGATATAACGGTAAATCTGTACCATAGATCATGTTATTCAGGATACACTAGTGTGTATGTTTACATTAATTTGTTATGTCAACAAACCGCATATACGACATTTGCTTATTAGTTGAAATAGTCAGTATTTGAGGCAAATATTTGGAAAAAAATTATACCATATAATAGGAAAGTACATTCTGTAGACATTTGTGTTTTCACTGATGTGAATAGGAAAGTACATTCTGTAGACATTTGTGTTTTCACTGATGTGAATAGGAAAGTACATTCTGTAGACATTTGTGTTTTCACTGATGTAGTGTCGCTTTAATTAAAATATTTTTATATTTTACAATTTACAGTCAAATTATAGTCCAGTAAAATACACCTGCATTGTAAAGCACTCCTACTATTCAAATATTGTATTTAATTGTCATATTGTGTATTTTAACCCTATGTTGAAATTTATTAAATAATACCATTAGATGACGCAATCGCGCGCTTTCTCACTTCTCACAAAAATTTTGGTTTAGCTTGAGCCCTGCTTTCAAGGGCCTATGTTGTCGAGTTGTTACGGTATTCGACGTGAAATCTCTGGGTCCTCCAGTGTTTATATTAGGTCAGAATTTTTGGGAGAAGTGAGAAAGCGCGTGATCGAGCCCTTAAATGGGGTTATTTAATAAATTGAAACAAAATATTATTAAAATGCACATTATGACCATTAAATACAACATTTGAATAGGAGGAGTGCTTTATAATGGGCAGGGGTATCATACTAGACACAATTTCACAACCGCGCTATTCGTGCAGTAAGGTGATTTGAGCCTATATTTCTAACAACACTAACCAGTTGCTGGTCGATGTTTTCATCCCGCTGTCGAAGGATCTCCTCTGTGCGTGACAGCACACCAAACTCTGCCTTCAGCTCGGCCAACTCCGAGCGCTTCTTCTTGTAGATTGTACTCTTGCTGCGTAGCTTGTTCACATAACGCTTAAACTATAGTAAGAAATTGATTCTAGGAAATACATCATCAGGGTTTAGTGTATGGAATACATTTAGCATGTTCACAGTGAATGGAATACATTTAGCATGTTCACAGTGAATGGAATACATTTAGCATGTTCACAGTGAATGGAATACATTTAGCATGTTCACAGTGAATGGAATACATTTAGCATGTTCACAGTGTATGGAATACATTTAGCATGTTCACAGTGAATGGAATACATTTAGCATGTTCACAGTGAATGGAATACATTTAGCATGTTCACAGTGAATGGAATACATTTAGCATGTTCACAGTGTATGGAATACATTTAGCATGTTCACAGTGAATGGAATACATTTAGCATGTTCACAGTGAATGGAATACATTTAGCATGTTCACAGTGTATGGAATACATTTAGCATGTTCACAGTGTATGGAATACATTTAGCATGTTCACAGTGTATGGAATACATTTAGCATGTTCACAGTGAATGGAATACATTTAGCATGTTCACAGTGTATGGAATACATTTAGCATGTTCGCAGTGTATGGACACAGTGAATGGAATACATTTAGCATGTTCATAGTGTATGGAATACATTTAGCATGTTCACAGTGTATGGACACAGTGAATGGAATACATTTAGCATGTTCATAGTGTATGGAATACATTTAGCATGTTCACAGTGAATGGACTACATTTAGCATGTTCATAGTGTATTGAATACATTTAGCATGTTCACAGTGTATGGAATACATTTAGCATGTTCATAGTGTATGGAATACATTTAGCATGTTCACAGTGTATGGAATACATTTAGCATGTTCACAGTGTATGGAATACATTTAGCATGTTCACAGTGAATGGACTACATTTAGCATGTTCATAGTGTATGGAATACATTTAGCATGTTCATAGTGTATGGAATACATTTAGCATGTTCACAGTGTATGGAATACATTTAGCATGTTCACAGTGTATGGAATACATTTAGCATGTTCGCAGTGTATGGACACAGTGAATGGAATACATTTAGCATGTTCACAGTGTATGAAATACATTTAGCATGTTCACAGTGTATGAAATACATTTAGCATGTTCACAGTGTATGGAATACATTTAGCATGTTCACAGTGTATGGAATACATTTAGCATGTTCACAGTGTATGAAATACATTTAGCATGTTCACAGTGAATGGAATACATTTAGCATGTTCGCAGTGTATGGACACAGTGAATGGAATACATTTAGCATGTTCACAGTGTATGGAATACATTTAGCATGTTCACAGTGTATGGAATACATTTAGCATGTTCACAGTGAATGGAATACATTTAGCATGTTCGCAGTGTATGGACACAGTGAATGGAATACATTTAGCATGTTCACAGTGTATGGAATACATTTAGCATGTTCACTGTGTATGGACACAGTGAATGGAATACATTTAGCATGTTCACTGTGTATGGAATACATTTAGCATGTTCGCAGTGTATGGACACAGTGAATGGAATACATTTAGCATGTTCACAGTGTATGGAATACATTTAGCATGTTCACAGTGTATGGAATACATTTAGCATGTTCACAGTGTATGGAATACATTTAGCATGTTCACAGTGTATGGAATACATTTAGCATGTTCACAGTGTATGGAATACATTTAGCATGTTCACAGTGTATGGAATACATTTAGCATGTTCACAGTGAATGGAATACATTTAGCATGTTCACAGTGTATGGAATACATTTAGCATGTTCACTGTGTATGGAATACATTTAGCATGTTCACAGTGTATGGACACAGTGAATGGAATACATTTAGCATGTTCACAGTGTATGGAATACATTTAGCATGTTCACTGTGTATGGAATACATTTAGCATGTTCACAGTGTATGGAATACATTTAGCATGTTCACTGTGTATGGAATACATTTAGCATGTTCACAGTGTATGGAATACATTTAGCATGTTCACAGTGAATGGAATACATTTAGCATGTTCGCAGTGTATGGACACAGTGAATGGAATACATTTAGAATGTTCACTGTGTATGGAATACATTTAGCATGTTCACAGTGAATGGAATACATTTAGCATGTTCACAGTGTATGGAATACATTTAGCATGTTCACAGTGTATGGAATACATTTAGCATGTTCACAGTGAATGGAATACATTTAGCATGTTCGCAGTGTATGGACACAGTGAATGGAATACATTTAGCATGTTCACAGTGTATGGAATACATTTAGCATGTTCGCAGTGTATGAAATACATTTAGCATGTTCACAGTTAATAGAGTACAAAGAACTTTGTGTAATGTTTGTACAATGAAATGTAGGTCAGGTTTCTTGGGGTTTAACGTTGCATCAATAGCATAGGTCATATGGCGACTCTCCCTCCATTATTGGTGGAAGAAGACATTGGGTGCCCATCAGAGCAGTATTGCAGGCACGGACATGAACTCAGATAGAACCACCGACCATCCGCAAGCCACAAATGTATATCATATTCTGAAGAGAGCTGTAAATGTGCGACTTATTTCTTATACAGTCAAACCTGTGTTAGTGGTCACCTCAATTAAGCAGCCAAGCTGCATTAAGCAGCCAATATCCAGAGTCCCATTATGTTGTTTTATTATACATTTGACCTCTATTAAGCAGCAACTTGTGCTAGTCAGCCTATTTCTGTGATGACTTTGGCTGGCTGCTTAAGACAGGTTTGACTATATTTAAATTCCATTTTTGCGTTGTGTTCTCCGATTCTCGGAACATTAACCCATTTCATTCTGGATATATTTAAAGGCTTTTGCAAACAACATAGATCCAGATCAGCCGCAGCGTGACGCTGCGTGCTGATCAGGATCTATGTTGTTTGCTGCATAGCCAAGTGTCTTAGCAAGATCATCTGAATAGCAAACAGCACAGAGCCTGATCAGACGGAACGTTCTGTGTCGGTTGATCTGGCTCTATGTTCTTTGCAAATACCGTTTGAGCGGTATCCAGAATGAAATGGGTTAATGGGAGTTACTGTTGTAAAAATCAAGCATCCAGGTTAAAATCGGTTATTTGATTACAAACCTCCTCCCCTTTAAGGACCTCCCCGCCTCCCGACGCCTGTCTCGCTAACTCACGCTTATCCTCCACCTCATGCATCTGTCTCGAATACTCGTCTCTTGTCTCGCGTAGTGACTCCGCAGCATTCTCTTTCTTGTGAGCAATGATGGCAGCCTGTAATAGTTTAGTTTAAACTTTTATATCGATTGCGAAGCAAGTTCTAACAACTTATATTAATAACTCTCGTTGGCTCGGATGAAAGCGTATATGTGGTCATTAATGTGGGAGGAAACCGGAGTACCCGGAGAAAACCCACCTGTCCGATCTGGCGACCACTGTACCATCTCACATACTTCCCGGCCGAGTATCGAACCCGGGTTGCATTGGTGACATTGGTCTGTAATACGACAAGGGACACGAGTATATCTATATAAAGTGCACTGCCCGTCATTACAGGCGGATCTGTAATCCAGTGGTAACACGCTAGACTGGTAATCCAGGGATCGCAGGTTCGATCCCCCGTCTGACCCTAATAAAATTAACAGTCTTTCAGATGGGACGTTAAACCGAGGTCTCGTGTCGCTGCTTTATACCGTGCACGTAAAAGAACCAGAGGAGACTCTGGAATGGGTCTCTGTCTGTATCATGCACTATCCTCCAAAAATCTAAAATGACTAATCTCTTCAGGAGGCGTTGCTCATATGGGCAACCGGTAGCGACGATAAATAAACGCTAAACACACACACCATCTCTGGGCTTGTATAAAGTACCGGAAATCTCTTTTATTGCTTTCCAATGAATGGTTCAGTTTAATCAGTGAAAGAAAATGCTATCGTTCACAGAGTTTCGTATTCCTCCGCGGTTGGATGTACTTTTGTATCTTAGCCATTTTCTGACAATCATGAACAGTTAATTATAAAGTAATATATTGTAATGAATTTGTTTTGTCTGTAGTTTTTAATTTTGACAGCAATCAGAAACTACCTGGAAAAATATACCGGAACTATTTCTTATTACGGACGTTCACACTAAGTGGTTGTGCAGGCAGCTAAAATGAATTCAATTGAATAACGAATATTATAATTAGCCAAAATCATTGGAAAATCATAAAAGTTATGTTATGTTATATTTCGGGTTTTACGCCTGCATCAGCACCATTTCGGGCTATATCGCTGGCGGGCAGTTTACCTAACAACACCTTTCCTGGGCAGGCTCCAGCGGTTAACCAGTACTTGGGTGCACCAACCTCCGTAAGAAACTGCCAACTTTTTCATATAAATGAGACACGGCCTGAGCGGGGCTCGAACCTGTGACCATCAGTGATGATAGGTTACAGTGGTATACAAGTCAGCAACCGTAACCACTCGACCACGGAGGCGGACTAAAAAAAATCATAAAAGAAAAAGAATATTTGTGTTTATTAGTGTAAGATAGGATTTGATTTCATCGAGTGATCATTGAAATTTCCACAATTTGTGGCCACGAGTGGAAATACAAATTTCGGTGATCACTCGATGTCAAATCATGAAATTCATCATAATCTATGCAAGCATACAAACATAGTCCACACGTACCTGTTGCCTGAAGAGCGAGAGTTTATCATCCATCGGTTCCCCACTCCTCATCCTTTTCTCAACCAGCTGGTTAATCTCGGTGTTCAAATCCTGGATCTATAATATACACATGTCAATTGTAATATCCGTATGCAGTATGCATGCTTCTACTGTAATATTTACTATGGTATCCCAGACATTCGTCCATTACAAGCAATGTTGAATAATCAGCCATGCTCCCTGTGTATGAGCAATCTGTATAACATGTACAGAGTAATTTCGCGTGCCTATTGTTACTACGATCAGCACACGACATTTATCGAAAGCTGTCAAATCTCTCCACTCAGTTTCAATTGAAAAAAGATAAAATAGCGACATTTCAAATCTGGTCTGGTGCTATGAATATTAATATCACATCAACATGGAAGTCGTGATAGCGCAGTGGTAGCGTATTCGCGTCAGGTGCGAAAGGTCCGAGTTCGAATCCAGCTGGAGCCGTTATGATTGTGCCCATAGGCAAGGCATTTAATTTCCACGTTGACTCTTCTCTCTCCCTCATGGCGATGGATTCCATCAGGAATAAGGCCTAGAGAGTGATTAATATAAGTTATAAGAACTTGTTTCGCAATCAAGCTCAAATAGATTTATATAAACTAATGTTAAATTGGATGACAGATAATTAGCGTAATCTCTGAATCCATTATTATTACAGTAATAAACATTTCAAACATTGAATCGGAGATTGGCCACCATTTTGTTTATAAGATTCAGTGATATGTTGAA
Source organism: Archivesica marissinica (assembly GCA_014843695.1). NCBI lineage: Eukaryota > Metazoa > Mollusca > Bivalvia > Venerida > Vesicomyidae > Archivesica > Archivesica marissinica. The sequence goes on along the minus strand of CM026389.1, from coordinate 19,134,262 downwards.
CGATTCTAATTGGCTCACTGATTTGACGACCTAATTAATGAATAAATCATGTTAACCGTTTGTATTCCAGGCCACTTACTGCTCACACTGTATCAAAACTCCATGCCAAGTTGTCCTAATCTGTCTTCCTCTAATGTCGAACCCCTCCCGGGGATGTAGACATGTCAACTGATGAATTGGGACTTGAAATTAAATTGAGGTCTCTCTCATACACTGTACCTGCTAAACTAACCTTATTATTAAGTTCCTCTAGATCAGCCTGACCCATAGCAGGCTCGGTGACAACCCTCTGTAGGTCGGCGACTGTCTTCTTCTTTGATTCTATGTCTTTGGGCAACCTCTCTTTAACAATGTAACTGTTTGCACGACTCTCTTCCTCCAGCCTTTGTACCAGCCCTGCAGGTATAAAAGTAAGGCGTTTGCTTATTATTGTGTCGAGGCTGTCGTCTCTTAATGAAAGTGCCAGCAATGTCTGACTTACATGTATGAGACACCCCTTATGAACATCAGTACTTCATGAATCATATTCTTGTAGGCCAGGCATCAGACGGATACGGATAGACAATCAGTAACCATTATATAACTAGCTGGCAGCTCACTGTCTGACTATATTAGAACAAACCACTGACAAGGTTTGAACCTTCAACCTCCTACTCTGTAGATTGAAGCCTTAAACACTGGGCAACAGAGACAGTGATGATTGAGCTTATTTACCCTCGCCTCCAGCGAACAAGATGGGCGAGCAGTTACAGCATATAAATTTAAAGCAACTCGAATATGGTTGAAGCTAGCGAGTAATCTATGGAGAAATATGAAGCTAGCGAGTAATCTATGGAGAAATATGAAGCTAGCGAGTAATCTATGGAGAAATATGAAGCTAGCGAGTAATCTATGGAGAAATATGAAGCTAGCGAGTAATCTATGGAGAAATATGAAGCTAGCGAGTAATCTATGGAGAAATATGAAGCTAGCGAGTAATCTATGGAGAAATATGAAGCTAGCGAGTAATCTATGGAGAAATATGAAGCTAGCGAGTAATCTATGGAGAAATATGAAGCTAGCGAGTAATCTATGGAGAAATATGAAGCTAGCGAGTAATCTATGGAGAAATATGAAGCTAGGGGATGATTTGGGAGAAATATGATGCTAGCGAGTAATCTATGGAGAAATATGAAGCTAGCGAGTAATCTATGGAGAAATATGAAGCTAGCGAGTAATCTATGGAGAAATATGAAGCTAGCGAGTAATCTATGGAGAAATATGAAGCTAGGGGATGATTTGGGAGAAATAAAGCTAGGGGATGATTTGGGAGAAATATGAATCAATTCTAATGGTAAGATATCGACTTAATCAGCCCTCTATAGTGTGCACCATAAAATGATCGACTGAATGGGTGTTCAACGATATTCAATTAAATGCAATAGATATAATTATGATGGAGCAAAGTGGGCGTCCGCGGGTCCAGAACTTACCGAGTTAGTGGGGGTACATGTATCAAGAACTTACCAGTTAACGGGCAAGCTCAGCTCCAGAACATGACAGAGTAATCTATGGAGAAATATGAAGCTAGGGGATGATTTGGGAGAAATATGAAGCTAGGGGATGATTTGGGAGAAATATGAAGCTAGGGGATGATTTGGGAGAAATATGAAGCTAGGGGATGATTTGGGAGAAATATGAAGCTAGGGGGATGATTTGGGAGAAATATGAAGCTAGGGGATGATTTGGGAGAATATGAAGCTAGAGGATGATTTGGGAGAAATATGAAGCTAGGGGATGATTTGGGAGAAATATGAAGCTAGGGGATGATTTGGGAGAAATATGAAGCTAGGGGATGATTTGGGAGAAATATGAAGCTAGGGGGATGATTTGGGAGAAATATGAAGCTAGGGGATGATTTGGGAGAAATATGAAGCTAGGGGATGATTTGGGAGAAATATGAAGCTAGAGGATGATTTGGGAGAAATATGAAGCTAGAGGGATGATTTGGGAGAAATATGAAGCTAGGGGATGATTTGGGAGAAATATGAAGCTAGGGGATGATTTGGGAGAAATATGAAGCTAGGGGATGATTTGGGAAAAATATGAAGCTAGAGGGTGATTTGGGAGAAATATGAAGCTAGGGGATGATTTGGGAGAAATATGAAGCTAGAGGGATGATTTGGGAGAAATATGAAGTTAGAGGGTGATTTGGGAGAAATATGAAGCTAGGGGATGATTTGGGAGAAATATGAAGCTAGGGGATGATTTGGGAGAAATATGAAGCTAGGGGATGATTTGGGAGAAATATGAAGCTAGGGGATGATTTGGGAGAAATATGAAGCTAGGGGATGATTTGGAGAAATATGAAGCTAGGGGATGATTTGGAGAAATATGAAGCTAGGGGATGATTTGGGAGAAATATGAAGCTAGGGGATGATTTGGGAGAAATATGAAGCTAGGGGATGATTTGGGAGAAATATGAAGCTAGGGGATGATTTGGGAGAAATATGAAGCTAGGGGATGATTTGGGAGAAATATGAAGCTAGGGGATGATTTGGGAGAAATATGAAGCTAGGGGATGATTTGGAGAAATATGAAGCTAGGGGATGATTTGGGAGAAATATGAAGCTAGGGGATGATTTGGGAGAAATATGAAGCTAGGGGATGATTTGGGAGAAATATGAAGCTAGGGGATGATTTGGGAGAAATATGAAGCTAGGGGATGATTTGGGAGAAATATGAAGCTAGGGGGATGATTTGGGAGAAATATGAAGCTAGGGTGATGATTTGGGAGAAATATGAAGCTAGGGGATGATTTGGGAGAAATATGAAGCTAGGGGATGATTTGGGAGAAATATGAAGCTAGGGGATGATTTGGGAGAAATATGAAGCTAGGGGATGATTTGGGAGAAATATGAAGCTAGGGGATGATTTGGGAGAAATATGAAGCTAGGGGATGATTTGGGAGAAATATGAAGCTAGGGGATGATTTGGGAGAAATATGAAGCTAGGGGATGATTTGGGAGAAATATGAAGCTAGGGGATGATTTGGGAGAAATATGAAGCTAGGGGATGATTTGGGAGAAATATGAAGCTAGAGGATGATTTAAGGAGAAATATGAAGCTAGGGGGTGATTTAAGGAGAAATATGAAGCTAGAGGGTGATGGTCTCTAAATATGGTTTAAATTGGAAACCAAATCATCGTTGTAATGTATGATCAGTTTAATGAGTGCTGGTTGGGAAATCGAGAATACACGTGCTACAATACCTTCTGCCGTGGCTCCAACGCTGGCCTGCTTGTGGTCGTACAGCTGCTGCTGAAGACGCTTCATCTTCTGTTCAGAGTGCTGGATCTGAAAATCAATTCTAATGGTAAGATATCGACTTAATCAGCCCTCTATAGTGTGCACCATAAAATGATCGACTGAATGGGTGTTCAATGATATTCAATTAAATGCAATAGATTATGCAATTATGATGGAGCAAAGTGGGCGTCCGCGGGTCCAGAACTTACCGAGTTAGTGGGGGTACATGGATCAAGAACTTACCAGTTAACGGGCAAGCTCAGCTCCAGAACATGACAGAGTTAGCAGGCAAGCGCAGGTCCAGAACATGACAGGTACAGAACATGCCAGAGTTAGCAGGCAAGCGCAGGTCCAGAACATGACAGGTACAGAACATGCCAGAGTTAGCGGGCAAGTGCAGGTCCAGAACATGACAGGTACAGAACATGCCAGAGTTAGTGGACAAGTGCAGGTCCAGAACATGACAGGTACAGAACATGCCAGAGTTAGTGGACAAGTGCAGGTCCAGAACATGACAGGTACAGAACATGCCAGAGTTAGTGGGCAAGCGCAGGTCCAGAACATGCCAGAGTTAGTGGGCAAGCGCAGGTCCAGAACATGACAGGTCCAGAACATGCCAGAGTTAGTGGGCAAGTGCAGGTCCAGAACATGCCAGAGTTAGTGGGCAAGCGCAGGTCCAGAACATGCCAGAGTTAGTGGGCAAGCGCAGGTCCAGAACATGCCAGAGTTAGCAGGCAAGCACAGGTCCAGAACTTACAAGAGTTAGTGGGCAAGTGCAGGTCCAGAACATGCAAGAGTTAGCAGGCAAGCACAGGTCCAGAACTTACAAGAGTTAGCGGGCAAGCGCAGGTCCAGAACATGCCAGAGTTAGTGGGCAAGCACAGGTCCAGAACATGCCAGAGTTAGCAGGCAAGCACAGGTCCAGAACATGCAAGAGTTAGCGGGCAAGCGCAGGTCCAGAACATGCCAGAGTTAGTGGGCAAGCACAGGTCCAGAACATGCCAGAGTTAGTGGGCAAGCGCAGGTCCAGAACATGTCAGAGTTAGTGGGCAAGCGTGGGTCCAGAACTTACAAGAGTTAGCGGGCAAGCGTGGGTCTAGAACTTACAAGAGTTAGCGGGCAAGCGTGGGTCCAGAACTTACAAGAGTTAGCGGGCAAGCGTGGGTCCAGAACTTACAAGAGTTAGCGGGCAAGCGTGGGTCCAGAACTTACAAGAGTTAGCGGGCAAGCACAGGTCCAGAACATGCCAGAGTTAGCGGGCAAGTGCAGGTCCAGAACATGCCAGAGTTAGCGGGCAAGTGCAGGTCGAGAACTTACAAGAGTTAGCGGGCAAGTGCAGGTCCAGAACATGCCAGAGTTAGCGGGCAAGCACAGGTCCAGAACATGCCAGAGTTAGCGGGCAAGTGCAGGTCCAGAACATGCCAGAGTTAGCGGGCAAGCACAGGTCCAGAACATGCCAGAGTTAGCGGGCAAGTGCAGGTCCAGAACTTACAAGAGTTAGCGGGCAAGCGTGGGTCCAGAACTTACCAGAGTTTGGCTGTCCGATTAGTGCAGTGGTTAGCACGCTCGCTTCTCACCAATGCAACCTGGGTTCAATCCTCAGACTGGGAAGTATGTAAGATGTTACGGGCACCAGATCGGACAGGTGGGTTTTCTCCGGGTACTCCGGTTTCCTCCCACACGAATGACCACATTTACGCTTACATCTGCATCAACGAGAGTGATTAATATAAGTTGTTAGAACTTGCTTCGCAATCGTTGTAAAATAAATAAAGTTTAAATAAAAAACACGTAACCGTAAAATAAATAAAGTTAAAACTTTACCAGAGTTAACTGCTCCTGTCTCTGCTCAGCCAGTTTCTTTTCTTTGTCTCTCTCCAATCTCAGGTTCTTGGCTACATTCATCATGGTGTTAGCATTCGGGTGTTGCTCCACCTACACAGTTTAATATAATGTGATTTATTTCATGCTTTCCAATGAAATATAGAAATATGTTATCTAACTGGTTAAGTATTGAACTGGAGCCAGAGTGTGGCTGGAAACCACCTCTCCTACTATTAACATGTACGATGGTCGCCAGATCGGACAGGTTGGTTTTCTCCGGGTACTCCGGTTTCCGCCCACACGAATGGCCACATTTACGCTTTCATCCGCGCCAACGAGAGTGATTAATATAAGTTGTTAAAACTTGCTTCACAATCGTTGTAAAATAAATTAAGTTTAAACAAATAACACGTAATCTGCCATTCACGACTAATGTCACTTTTGCAAACAGCATATAGTCAGATTAGATGTGTCGAGAATGTTCCGTCTGATCAGGCTCTATGCTGTTTGCTATTTGGATAGTGGAGCTAAAACACTTGTCTGAATAGCGAACAACATAGATTCTGATCAGCCGCGGATGATCCCCAGATCTATGTTGTTTGCACATTCCGTCCAATTTATTCGGCAGGTTAAGTGCTAACATCACTGCCCTGTAATTAATCTGTTACAAATCCAAAACTACTCGCATCTGGCAATGAGTTTCCCGAAATCAGATTGGTTTGTGTTTTATTAAAAGGTATGACGATAGTTTATCTTAGCTTAGCTCATTACGATAGTTTATCTTAGCTTAACTTATTACGATAGTTTATCTTAGCTTAACTTATTACGATAGTTTATCTTAGCTTAATTCATTACGATAGTTTATCTTAGCTTAACTTATTACGATAGTTTATCTTAGCTTAACTTATTACGATAGTTTATCTTAGCTTAACTTATTACGATAGTTTATCTTAGCTTAACTTATTACGATAGTTTATCTTAGCTTAACTTATTACGATAGTTTATCTTAGCTTAACTCATTACGATAGTTTATCTTAGCTTAACTTATTACGATAGTTTATCTTAGCTTAACTTATTACGATAGTTTATCTTAGCGTAACTTATTACGATAGTTTATCTTAGCTTAACTTATTACAATAGTTTATCTTAGCTTAACCTATTACGATAGTTTATCTTAGCTTAACTTATTACGATAGTTTCTCTTAGCTTAACTTATTATGATAGCTTATCTTAGCTTAACTTATTACAATAGTTTATCTTAGCTTAACTTATTACGATAGTTTATCTTAGATGAATTCATTACGATAGTTTATCTTAGCTTAACTTATTACGATAGTTATCTTAGCTTAGCCTATTATGATAGTTTATCTTAGCTTAACTTATTACGATAGTTTATCTTAGCTTAACTTATTACGATAGTTTCTCTTAGCTTAACTTATTACGATAGTTTATCTTAGATGAATTCATTACAATAGTTTATCTTAGATGAATTCATTACAATAGTTTATCTTAGCTTAGCCTATTACGATAGTTTATCTTAGCGTAACTTATTACTATAGTTTATCTTAGCTTAACTTATTACAATAGTTTATCTTAGCTTAACTTATTACGATAGTTTATCTTAGCTTAACTTATTACGATAGTTTATCTTAGCTTAACTTATTACAATAGTTTATCTTAGCTTAACTTATTATATTACGATAGTTATCTTAGCTTAACTTATTATGATAGTTTATCTTAGCTTAACTTATTACAATAGTTTATCTTAGCTTAACTTATTACGATAGTTTATCTTAGATGAATTCATTACGATAGTTTATCTTAGATGAATTCATTACGATAGTTTATCTTAGATGAATTCATTACGATAGTTTATCTTAGATGAATTCATTACGATAGTTTATCTTAGATGAATTCATTACGATAATGGAAGAAAGTAAGTGTTGATGGGCATCAAAATGAACGGGTTGGCGGAGCATCTAACATCTAATTTATCAGGGCGTTATCTCTTCATACAACTGTACCTTTCTCTTGAGTCTCTCCACGCGTTTAATCAGCTGTTCTTTCTCATCCTCCATGTTAGAGATGTCCTTTCTTATCTCCCCTGTATTGTACCCAGAATTCTTCAGATTCTCCGCCTGCTTGTGAAGTTCCTTGAAGTTCTCAATCAGCTCTTCATACTGAAAGCAACATATTTCAAACGAAATTATGAATTGTTGTTTTAAATGTTCAGATACACCCATATCCAACGTTTCGTCGGAATGACCCGCATTTATAGAGGTAATACTAATATTCATAACGTTTACTTGTTCATTTTGTTTTTTCAGGTTGGATATCATTTTGATGAGCTTGTGATGAGCCATCTCATCAGGATCTACACTTTTTGCAAGTAATATTACTATTTTTAGAAATAAAATTACCCATTTTGATAAACGAACTGATCCAAATGTAATTTTCTTATTAATTTATTGGTCTAAAAATATCATGGACCAGTCCATGTCAGTTACTTGGTGTTGAATGGGTTAAAGGCATAGTCCAGTTCAAACTGATTGCCACAATGTCTACAAAGGTTGCTTACTATCATACCAGGGTTCATTCTAGGTCACACTTGCGGCCTTAAATGGTGTTATTTAATATGGTAAAAATACACATTATGACCATTAAATACAACATTTGAATAGAAGTGCTTTACAATGGGCCAGTGTATCTTACTGGACACAATTTTGTATGAAAAATAAATAAATATTAAAAAAATTAATTTTTCTAGGGAGAAGTGGGG
>CM026389.1:18937322-19125371 GCA_014843695.1 Archivesica marissinica | reverse complement strand
GGGGAGTCCTGAGGGCGAAGTCAGTGTCCCTATTTCGCCCACTAGAATGATCAATTTATATTCGCTACAAAACCAGAATTAAGCAGTAAACAAATCCAACCCGCTTAACATTTTTGTTGTACTTGAATTTGTTTGTTTCTTTGGGCCTTCATCGGCACCATTTTGAGCAGTTTACCTAACAACACCTTTCCTGGACAGGCTCCAGCGGTTAACCAGTACTTGGTGCATCATCCTCTGTACGAAACTGGCAACATTTTCATATACAGTCAAACCTGTATTAGTGGTCACCTCCATTAAGCAGCCAACCTGTATTAAGCAGCCAGTTTCCAAATTGGTTGTTTTATTATACATTTGACCTCTATTAAGCAGCCACCTGTGCTAAGCAGCCACTTTCTCCGACTCCCATGGCTGGCTGTTTAAGACAGGTTTGACTGTAAATAGACACAGTTGATGTACTATATATACTATTGCAGTAAGAAACGAAACACAGATGAAAGCGAATCATCAGATAGACCTAGACGTAGAGGTGATAATAACATCAAGATTTACGGTACTAAAGAAATTCAAATCCACCTTATAGTAACTGAGCAACCAATCAGTTGACAAGAAAAATATGTCAACACGAAATTCATCCAAAATCATTAAGAGTGAACCTAATGCTACAAGTTATGGAGATAATCACAATAATCACATTTCCGATTAAATCCATTTTCGTTTGTATAGCTATACATAGATATGTACTGTACATAATGAACGTTTGTATAGCTATACATAGATATGTACTGTACATAATGAACGTTTGTATAGCTATACAATAGATATGTACTGTACATAATGAACGTTTGTATAGCTATACAATAGATATGTACTGTACATAATGAACGTTTGTATAGCTATACAATAGATATGTACTGTACATAATGAACGTTTGTATAGCTATACAATAGATATGTACTGTACATAATGAACGTTTGTATAGCTATACAATAGATATGTACTGTACATAATGAACGTTTGTATAGCTATACAATAGATATGTACTGTACATAATGAACGTTTGTATAGCTATACAATAGATATGTACTGTACATAATGAACGTTTGTATAGCTATACAATAGATATGTACTGTACATAATGAACGTTTGTATAGCTATACAATAGATATGTACTGTACATAATGAACGTTTGTATAGCTATACAATAGATATGTACTGTACATAATGAACGTTTGTATAGCTATACAATAGATATGTACTGTACATAATGAACGTTTGTATAGCTATACAATAGATATGTACTGTACATAATGAACGTTTGTATAGCTATACAATAGATATGTACTGTACATAATGAACGTTTGTATAGCTATACATAGATATGTACTGTACATAATGAACGTTTGTATAGCTATACAATAGATATGTACTGTACATAATGAACGTTTGTATAGCTATACAATAGATATGTACTGTACATAATGAACGTTTGTATAGCTATACAATAGATATGTACTGTACATAATGAACGTTTGTATAGCTATACAATAGATATGTACTGTACATAATGAACGTTTGTATAGCTATACAATAGATATGTACTGTACATAATGAACGTTTGTATAGCTATACAATAGATATGTACTGTACATAATGAACATTTGTATAGCTATACATAGATATGTACTGTACATAATGAACGTTTGTATAGCTATACAATAGATATGTACTGTACATAATGAACGTTTGTATAGCTATACAATAGATATGTACTGTACACAATGAACGTTTGTATAGCTATACAATAGATATGTACTGTACATAATGAACGTTTGTATAGCTATACAATAGATATGTACTGTACATAATGAACGTTTGTATAGCTATACAATAGATATGTACTGTACATAATGAACGTTTGTATAGCTATACAATAGATATGTACTGTACATAATGAACGTTTGTATAGCTATACATAGATATGTACTGTACATAATGAACGTTTGTATAGCTATACATAGATATGTACTGTACATAATGAACGAATAAATATGTTTAAACAAAGTTGTTGTTGTATGTTCTGGTTTTACGCCTGCATCAGCACCATTTTGGTCTATAACGTCGGCGGGCAGTTTACCTAACAACACCTTTCCTGGGCAGGCTCCAGCGGTTAACCAGTACTTGGTGCACCAACCTCCGTAAGAAACTGCCAACTTTTTCATATAAATGACCTAATGTCACAAGTACCCGTAATTAATTCACAACTACAAGAATTCCTCACTAGACACAACTTTGTTCGCTATTATTCTGGAGATTCATAGATGACATATTCAGGAATTAAACGTTTATCATGAAACCATAACAATTTTCTGTAGACATAAGTTCACAGTAAAGTCAATTTGTTGTATTGGATTTGTGTACAAATTTATTTTAGCTTGATTGCGAAACATATTTTTACGGCATTATTTTAATCGCTCTCGTGACCTCATTTCTGATGGAATCCATCATCATGATGTTGAGAGATTTGGTGGATTTTAGTATATTGCCTAAGGACTCCACCGCTGTGGTTTTGATGGTGCTTAAACTCACAACCTCTCGGACACTGCGGACACCCTTACAACACGGAGACCTCCACTACAGTGATTCAAGGAAAGTAATTCACCTGCTGATATAGGTCAACAATCTGCTCGTCCTGTTTGATATCGGCCGGAACTTCAACTTTGACGAGGTATTTGGCAAGGTACGCGCGTTTCTGGAGCCCAGGAATCCCCTTTAACATCCATTCCATGATATGGTAGATGATTGGCTTGTCACCTTGCACTAGACCCGTCCTGAACGTACTCCTAAAACAGAAAGCAGTTAATAGTTAGCATTTGTGCTTGATGTGCGTTGTCCTAAATATAATTTTTACAAATTTGTTTGAGCTCGATTGCGAAACAAGTTCTTACAACTTATATTTAATCATGCAAAAATAATCGAAACTCACACATGCACAACTTCACTTGTTGATATACAAGTTTATACAAATTTATTTTAGCTCGATTGCGAAATAAGTTCTTACAACTTATATTAAAAACTCTCGAGACCTCATTACTGATGGAATCCAACGCCACGAGGGGGAGAGAAGATAAGGGCACAATCGTAGTGGCTACAGCGAACGCGCTACCACTATCACGATTTCCTGACTTCAGAACTGCACTAAACAGATCCTTTGTCCCTTTCAGTCTGAGAGACATTATTGAGTTTTCGATTACCTCCCTTGACAGATAAAGTCTGATTTATCCCGAAATATGTATTGGTCCTTTAAGTTGAAAGCCTTTGTTTTTATTGGTGTTCCCTAGCGATATGTTGCAGTATGATAAACGTGATTTTATCAAAAGCATGTTAATTAATTTATAATCAATTTCTACAGTAAAGTATCCATTGGATATGCTGTAGGATATCTGTCGAGATTTAGTAATTTAATAATTATAAGATAAGAAAACTAATGAAAACAGATAACATGTGTGGTGCAAAGGAAACAACGATAAAAACACAGGAATCCAATTAAGAGGATCAATCTACTTTCATGAGTATTGAGGGGAAGTAACTCACTAATGTCTCTCATTGCTGTTAATCTATTATGTAAAATGTTTATTTCCATGTACATGCATACAGTCAAACCTGTATTAAGCAGCCAGTAGTGTAGCCTTCGATCTTAAATTTCTCGTGTGTGTGTTTTACGTTTATTTATCGTCGCTACCGGTTACCCATATGAGCGACGCCTCCTGAAGAGATTAGAAATTTTAGATTTTGGAGGATAGTGCAATGATACAGACAGAGACCCATTCCAGAGTCTCCTCTGGTTCTTTTACCAGTGTAAAGCACCGATACGAGACCTCGGTTTAACGTCCCATCTGAAAGACTGTTAATTTTATTAGGGTCAGACAGGGGATCGAACCTGCGATCCCTGGATTACCAGTCCAGCGTGTTACCACTGGACTACAGATCCGTCTGTCATTTCTCAGTACATCAATCCTATTCTATAAATAGTATCCATGGATACATATCTCTTCCACTTGGTTTCCCCGACTGTGAGCTCTTTATCTATAAGTGGCAATTAATGTATAACTTTTAATGCTCCATGTTCTAACTCTACTGGGAAATCAAGTAGAAATTGACATTGTAAGTGTCGACCAATTATCATTATTCAGTTTGCTAGTAAGGTTATACAGTCAAACCTGTCTTAAGCAGCCAGCGAAGGGAATCAAAGAAAGTGGCTGCTTAGCACAGGTGGCTGCTTAATAGAGATTCAAATGTATACTAAAACAAGATATTTGGAATCTGGAAACTGGCTGCTTAATACAGGTTGGCTGCTTAATAGAGGTAAAATGTATAATAAAACAACATATTGGGAATCTGGAAACTGGCTGCTTAATACAGGTTAGCTGCTTAATAGAGGTAAAATGTATAATAAAACAACATATTGGGAATCTGGAAACTGGCTGCTTAATACAGGTTAGCTGCTTAATAGAGGTAAAATGTATAATAAAACAACATATTGGGAATCTGGAAACTGACTGCTTAATACAGGTTGACTGCTTAATGGAGGTGACCACTAACACAGGTTTTACTGTACGTGAAATACTGAAGCAAAAAATGTTTTTAAACTATAACAACTAAAGCTATGTAGTAATGGAAGAACCCATGTACACAGAGCCCTGCCAGGCACCATACCCTGCCAGGCGCCACACCCTGCCAGGCACCACACCCTGCCAGGCACCATACCCTGCCTGGCACCATACCCTGCCAGGCGCCACACCCTGCCAGGCACCACACCCTGCCAGGCACCATACCCTGCCTGGCACCATACCCTGCCAGGCGCCACACCCTGCCAGGCACCACACCCTGCCAGGCACCATACTCTTCCAGGCGCCATACCCTGCCAGGCGCCATACCCTGCCAGGCGCCATACCCTGCCAGGCACCATACCCTGCCAGGCACCACACCCTGCCTGGCACCATACCCTGCCAGGCGCCACACCCTGCCAGGCACCACACCCTGCCAGGCACCATACTCTTCCAGGCGCCATACCCTGCCAGGCGCCATACCCTGCCAGGCGCCATACCTTGCCAGGAGCCATATCCTGCCAGGCGCCATACCCTGCCAGGCACCATACCCTGCCAGGCACCATACCCTGCCAGGCGCCACACCCTGCCAGGCACCACACGCTGCCAGGCGCCATACCCTGCCAGGCTCCATACCCTGCCAGGCACCACACCCTGCCAGGCACCACACCCTGCCAGGCACCATACCCTGCCAGGCACCATACCCTGCCAGGCGCCATACCCGGCCAGGCACCACACCCTGCCAGGCACCATACCCTGCCAGGCGCCATACCCTGCCAGGCTCCATACCCTGCCAGGCACCACACCCTGCCAGGCACTATACCAGGGTTGGCAGGTTTCTTCCCTATAGGGAAAAAACCGTGGTTTGTTCCCGGTTTTTTCCGATACGGAAGAAATACGTTTCTTCCCTACTACTGGGAAGAAATGGAAGAAACCTCCTTGTTGTCAATTTGTTTAGTAATATATGCGCAAAATATAGATAAAATGTATATATTATGATTAATATTGCTTCAACAATAACATATGTTGATCAAGTCCAATTGACAGGTGTCAATTAGATTGTATAGTGAAGTCCCATAAGCTGGGTCACACCAACCAACCTGTTATAATTACTAGCTATTGTTATATGTTTCAAGGCATCCCATTGATTACATTTTCACTATATAACCAAGCGAGAGAAGTAATTTAAATTCAGAAACTGACAGTGCCTTTGCGTTAAACTGGGAACCATTATCAAAAGTTGACATTTATTTTTCTCATCAGTTCTATTTAAATCATAATGTATAGGGGTGGCAGACCTCGTGACACTATTTGGGAACACTTTGTTTCTGTGACAGTGGCTGGAAAAGAGTATGCTAGGTGCAAACTTTGTGAGAACCAGCAGCTTCCTAAAGCTTGCCGTCTAAAACTCCATTATGCGAAATGCAGTGCAGCATACCACTTACCAGCAGAAAAAGACGGAGATCTCCATCTCCTCCACCAACCAAACGACAAGCTATCTCAATCCAACCAGACATGGATAGTTGTGTTGTGAAGACATCTCTAAACCAGAAAAATGCCATTGACTTGGAGATTGCCAAATTCTTCTACGCATGCAATATACCATTCAATGCCGCTGACCATCCACAGTACAAAAAGATGATGAGTACACTACGAGCAGTATATCAGCCACCTAACAGGAAGCAGATAGCCGGAAAACTCCTAGACACTGTGTATGATCAACTCCAGGAGGATATGAAGCATGTCATTGGGGAAAAACTGCAATTATTGTACAAGACGGCTGGAGTAATTGCCACAACGAACCTATAATTGCAAGTTGCCTACTGGATATATGTCATAAACAGGGGACAATTGCAAGATGTTGTGTCAGGAGTCCATCAAAAAGGCAAGGGAAAACTACAACTGCACTGTATCTGGAGTATGTACTGACAATGCTAAGAACATGGAAAAAATGCGTGCTGCCTTACAAGAAGATGACCCAGACCTCACTGTGTATGGCTGCTCTGCCCACTGGCTCAACTTACTTCGATCTAACTTCACAGTCAGTGATGAAGCATGTTGTGGAAGTACAGAAGTATTTTCGCAACCACCATAAGCCATGTGCTTGGCTGTCTGAGTGTGCCGAAAGTAAGAAACCACAGCTCCCTGGAGAAACACGATGGAAGTCTCAACTCACCTGTTTGGACAGCTATATTGCCAACAGAACCAGCTAATGAAGATTGTTCAGGACCATGAGGATGAGATTGACCAAACCATTGCCAAAAAGATACAGGATATCAATATCTATAGGAATTCCAAGGACATGGCAGAGCTGCTTCGCCCTGTAGCAACTGCTATTGATGCTTGCAAGGCAGACTACTCCTCTCTGGCATCAGCGTGCCATACATGGCTGTCTCTTCTGGATAATCCCAATCTTCAGTCACCAGCGCACAAGACCCTTGTCACAAAGCGGTTTAAGCAAGCAATCATACCAGAACACTTTACAGCTTACAAACTACATCCAGCATATCAGGGTGTTAAACTATCTGCTTGCAATTGGAGATTGTTAATGACTTTATGTCCAAGAGTCCTGCCTTCATCACTGAGCTGATTGCCTTTCAAGCCAAATCCACACCATACCCTGCTGCATTTTTCAATGAGGCAGCACTTCGGATGGATCCAGTTACCTGGTGGAAAGCAGCTAAATCCAGTGGTGTAAATTCTGACTTTGTAGACTTTGTGGTATGTCTTCTACAGGCACCAGCTTCCTCAGCGTCAGTAGAGTGTATATTTTCCAACTTTGGACAGATCCACAGTAAAATTAGGAACAGACTAGGAAATCAAACTGCAGGAAAGTTAGTGTTCTGTTTCCGGCTCCTGAGAGGTGATCTTGAGATTGATTATTAACTGCTGTTTTTTTACATGCTTATCTACCTGATGTGAAGACTGCTAATTGTGAGAACATTGTGCTAATGTATATATGTAAATATTATTCTCTTATAGTTGCTGACAGTGATGCAATAAAAATATCACACTTTATTCCCAGTTTCTTCCTAGTTTCTCCCATTTCTTCCGGGAAGAAAGGTGTTTCTTCCCTTTTTTCCCATGTTTCTTCCCACGGAAGGGAAGAAATACCTTTCTTCCCGGAAGAAAGCCAACCCTGCACTATACCCTGCCAGGCACCATACCCTGCCAGGCACCATAGCCTGCCAGGCGCCAAATAGCAGATACCCTGCTAGGCGCCATATAGCAGATAGTTTTCATGATGACTAACGCCGAGAACGGACAATGTTAGGTATGGCTAGGTATGGTTAGCAGACCATGAAACACATAAGTTGTGATAGCGCAGTGGTAGCATGTTCTTTTCAAATGCGAAAGGCCCAGAGATCGCGCCCCATTGGAGCCGTTTCGATTGTGCCCTTAGGCAAGGCATTTAAATTCCACATGTCTCTTCTCTCTCCATCGTGGCGATGGATTTCATCAGGAATGAGGTCTCGAGAGTGGAGTGATTGTTGTAAGAACTTGTTTCGCAATCTAGCTAAATTAAATTTGTATCAACTAGACCAAGAAACACGGCAGTTCACAGTGTTCACCAGTCTTACAAACGGTTTGGTTTTTTTTTACAAAAATATCATTGTGCATGAATGCAGTTATTTTTCTTTTAAAATATTTTTTGCATTCCAAAATGTCTTCACAATTTGTTCAGGGAGACTATTTCTCACAAATATCCAATTAGCTCCCTCAAGTCATCATTAGCTCCCTCAAGCCATCATTAGCTCCATCATTAGCTCCCTCAAGCCATCTTGTAAAATAAATAAAGTTTAAAAATGTAATGCTGTGAACGTAATTATATACAACATATATATATGTATGTAGGGATATATTCACAAATATAGCAAATTAACATCCAAATCTATATAATGTCTAATTAGGGGAGTGCACTTTTTAAATTATCATAAAAAAATTATAATATTATGCCAATCACAGCACACTGCATATAGAGAGAGATATGCGTAATAATACAATTCCACCATATAGAAACAAACACAGCAATTTACAGAAACATGAATACAGTCATACCTGTCTTAAGCAGCCAGTCAAGGGAATCACATTAAGTGGTTGCTTAGCACAGGTGGCTGCTTAATAGAGGGCAAATGTATACATATTGGGAATCTGGAAACTGCCTGCTTAATACAGGTTGGCTGCTTAGATGTGACCACTAACACAGGTTTGACAGTATTATGATTAAAAAGCTGTAACCTGTCTTTAGTTATTTCCAAATTATTTTCGCATTTCATTGCATCAACTTTCCACATTAAAGAGAATTTGCTGCATCTGAATGCAATGGGTGACATTGACGATAGGGTAAAACATAGGATAAGCAGCCAGCCAAGGGAATCACAGAAAATGGCTGCTTAGCACATGTGGTTGCTTAATAGAGGTCAAATGTATATCAAAAGATATTTGGAATTTAGAAACTGGACGCTTAATACAGGTTGGCTGCTTAATGTAGGTGACCACAAACACAGGTTTGACTGTATAAGATAGAGCAGAGCACTGGTTTTGCACGTGCCAAGTTATATCCATCATATATTGTGCAGAGCACTGGTTGTGCACGTGCACAGAGACATCCATAATATATTGTGCAGAGCACTGGTTTTGCACGTGCACATAGATATCCATCATATATTGTGCAGAGCATTGGTTTTGCACATGCACAGAGACATCATTCATGAGCCGAGTTATATCCATCATATATTGCGCAGAAACGGTTCTCTGTCTGCCATATGCATTACTATAGGATATGCTTTGCATATATTCAGGTTTACACCACAAACAATGCCTGAACGCCCATTTTGGTTGCTAGTTTACAATTGATGACCATCTTGCAAAAGTCATCTCACGTCCACAAAGAATTATCTCAAAGGTTTTAGCACATGAAATCCAATACAACATCACTGGCCAAACATGCAATTTATACTTGTGTCTGGTGTCCATTTTATCAACCTGTCTTCTATGCAAGTGCATGCCAAAAACAACAGATTTCAGGACCACAGTACTGGGTTGTCTTATTGGTGAGATCACCTTATACGCGAGTATGTACGGTAGTGTTGCTTTGCATCTCTCACGCCTTGTACGCGAGTATGTATGGTAATGTTGCTTTGCATCTCTCACACCTTGTACGCGAGTATGTACGGTAGTGTTGTTTTGCATCTCTCACGCCTTGTACATGAGTATGTACAGTAGTGTTGTTTTGCATCTCTCACGCCTTGTACATGAGTATGTACAGTAGTGTTGTTTTGCATCTCTCATGTCTTGTACGTTGAGTATGTACGGTAGCGTTGTTTTGCATCTCTCACGCCTTGTACGCGAGTATGTACGGTAGTGTTGTTTTGCATCTCTCACGCCTTGTACGCGAGTATGTACGGTAGTGTTGTTTTGCATCTCTCACGCCTTGTACGCGAGTATGTACGGTAGTGTTGCTTTACATCTATAACGCCTTGTACGTGAGTATGTACGGTAGTGTTGCTTTGCATCTCTCACGCCTTGTACGCGAGTATGTATGGTAATGTTGCTTTGCATCTCTCACACCTTGTACGCGAGTATGTATGGTAGTGTTGTTTTGCATCTCTCACGCCTTGTACATGAGTATGTACAGTAGTGTTGTTTTGCATCTCTCACGCCTTGTACATGAGTATGTACAGTAGTGTTGTTTTGCATCTCTCATGTCTTGTACGTTGAGTATGTACGGTAGCGTTGTTTTGCATCTCTCATGCCTTGTACGCGAGTATGTACGGTAGTGTTGTTTTGCATCTCTCACGCCTTGTACGCGAGTATGTACGGTAGTGTTGTTTTGCATCTCTCACGCCTTGTACGCGAGTATGTACGGTAGTGTTGCTTTACATCTATAACGCCTTGTACGCGAGTATGTACGGTAGTGTTGCTTTACATCTATAACGCCTTGTACGCGAGTATGTACGGTAGTGTTGCTTTACATCTCTCATGCCTTGTACGCGAGTATGTACAGTAGTGTTGCTTTACATCTATAACGCCTTGTAAGCGAGTATGTACGGTAGTGTTGTTTTGCATCTCTCATGCCTTGTACGCGAGTATGTACGGTAGTGTTGCTTTACATCTATAACGCCTTGTACGCGAGTATGTACAGTAGTGTTGCTTTACATCTATAACGCCTTGTACGCGAGTATGTACGGTAGTGTTGCTTTACATCTCTCATGCCTTGTACGCGAGTATGTACGGTAGTGTTGTTTTGCATCTCTCACGCCTTGTACGCGAGTATGTACGGTAGTGTTGTTTTGAATCTCTCACGCCTTGTACGCTAGTATGTACAGTAGTGTTGTTTTGCATTTCTCACGCCTTATACGGGAGTATGTATGGTAGCAGGGTTCCATCTGTCTTATTGTTTGTCTGCGCCACTTCTGTCGCCAATTGAAAAAACTTGGAGCCAACTAAGAGCCATAAAGTTCACAAATAAATATTTGAAGCCATGTATTTGACAAAATATGTGCCAATTCACAAAATTTAGTGCCAATATTTGTTTTTTGTCGCAATTGGCGCCATTGGCGACCGACAGCGGGAACCCTGGGTAGTGTTGTTTTGCATATATCATGCCTTGTACGCGAGTATGTACGGTAGTGTTGTTTTGCATTTCTCATGCCTTATACATGAGAATGGACGGTAGTGTTTCTTGCATCTCTCAGTGTGCTATTTTCTGATGTAGATTTTTAGCTACGTCATTTCCGAAACTCATCTTTTTCATGAATAATTGTTATTTTATATCTACAGTCAAACCTCTCAAGAGCAAAACACCATCCGGATACACCCAAGATTGGTTGTTGTAGAGGTTGTTGTTCTCGGAAGGTTCAACTTTTTGAAGTTTGGAAATGTGGGAATAGTCATTTTGGCAGTTATGATTGCTCATACTGATTTGAATATAGAGTATACAGAATGGGGGTACTACTTTCATTATACGATAGATTGAACTAAGATATAATATCCGAGGACGCAATGTGTTAAAATCGCCAGATTATGCAAATTTATGACAATTGTGTGCATTACTGTTTTCCATACAAAGTCAAAAAGTCTGATAAATTACGCATTTCAATTATATAAAAGTTACGGATGGCAACGAGTAGCAATTTTGACACAGTTCCGATTGATTACAAGAGTGCTCGGAAACGATCATTTAATTTATGGGATCATATGTGCGATTTAATTTCAGTATTTCGGATGAGGCGTGTCCGAAAACTGATGCTAATTTAACTTATTACGGTATGTGATAAAAACATTGCTTTGTAATAAGGCTAAACCCTGGTAAATGAAAAATACTTTACTCATATTAATGTTTTAATTAAACATATAAAGTTTATAAACGGTCTCTTCAATTGACAGACGAGGCATGTCCGTATATGGTATGCACCTGCAAAATTCCGTTTTTCTTCATCTTAAGCGATCAAAAGATATATGCGATAAGACAACATGCCAATCATGTCAAACTGTTTATTGAAAGAATACCCGTAAACAATGATTATTTTCACACTTATGGTCCAGCCTGTAGATTATTGGCCCACCTGGATATGGTTCCAGATTAAGATAAATACTGTTTATTGAAAATCGAAAAAGAAACAATTTGCGATTATTTGCGTCTGATGACACATACATGTACAGACTGTTTCTTTTTTCAGCCAAATTTTTGTCTGTTCTTGGGAGGTTTTCTGCATCGCTGGGTGGGAAATTGACTGTCATTGTGTGTTGTTGAGAGGTGTCGTTCATGAGAGGTGAAATTGTATTAAAACGCAACGGGTGGGAATAAAGGTGACATTATAAAGAGGGTGTCGCTCATGAGAGGTGACGTTTGGGGAGGTGGGACTGTACATCCTTTAGCGAGGCCGACGATCTATTCATTGCAAAGTGGTATCTTGCTTTCATCGTAAGGTAATATGTTGTATCGGATTACACAAGCTGGCATTGCGAACAAGCAAACAACATCAGATACAACAAACTGTCTTTCACGGCTTCATAATAAGGAAGATGGTATACAACAGAGAAATTAGGTGATTCAGTCTAAGCCAAGAAAACAATTCTCTCTGAGTTCATAATAGTGAGAAATGGGTTACCTCAGGGAGACTATTTCTCCCTGATCACCCTCTCGTTTCAGCCCTGCAGGGAGACTGTATCTCCCAGATCACCCTCTCATTTCAGCCCTGCAGGGAGACTGTATCTCCCAGATCACCCTCTAGCTCCAGCCCTGCACGGAGACTGTATCTCCCAGATCACCCTCTATCTCCAGCCCTGCAGGGAGACTGTATCTCCCGGATCACCCTCTAGCTCCAGCCCTGCAGGGAGACTGTATCTCCCAGGTCACCCTCTAACACAAGCCCTGCAGGGAGACTGTATCTCCAAGATCACCCTCTAACACCAGCCCTGCAGGGAGACTGTATCTCCCGGATCACCCTCTAGCTCCAGCCCTGCAGGGAGACTGTATCTCCCAGATCACACACTAGGTCCAGCCCTGCATGGAGACTGTATCTCCCAGATCACACACTAGGTACAGCCCTGCAGGGAGACTGTATATCCCAGATCACCCTCTATCTATATCGCTGCAGGGAGATTGTATCTCCCAGATCACCCTCTACCTCCAGCCCTGCAGGGAGACTGTATCTCCCAGATCACCCTCTATCTCCAGCCCTGCAGGGAGACTGTATCTCCCAGATCACCCTCTAGCACCAGCCCTGCAGGGAGACTGTATCTCCCAGATCACCCTCTATCTCCAGCCCTACAGGGAGACTGTATCTCCCAGATCACCCTCTATCTCCAGCCCTACAGGGAGACTGTAACTCCCAGATCACCCTCTATCTCCAGCCCTGCAGGGAGACTGTATCTCCCGGATCACCCTCTAGCTCCAGCCCTACAGGGCGACTGTATCTCCCAGATCACCCTCTAGCTCCAGCCCTGCAGGGAGACTGTATCTCCCTGATCACCCTCTAGCTCCAGCCCTACATGGAGACTGTATCTCCCTGATCACCCTCTAGCTCCAGCCCTACAGGGAGACTGTATCTCCCAGATCACTCTCTATCTCCAGCCCTGCAGGGAGACTGTATCTCCCAGATCACCCTCTAACACCAGCCCTTCAGGGAGACTGTATCTCCCGGATCACCCTCTAGCTCCAGCCCTGCAGGGAGACTGTATCTCCCAGGTCACCCTCTAACACCAGCCCTGCAGGGAGACTGTATCTCCCAGATCACCCTCTAACACCAGCCCTGCAGGGAGACTGTATCTCCCGGATCACCCTCTAGCTCCAGCCCTGCAGGGTGACTGTATCTCCCAGGTCACCTTCTAGCTCCAGCCCTACAGGGAAACTGTATCTACCAGATCACCCTCTAGCACCAGCCCTGCAGGGAGACTGTATCTCCCAGATCACCCTCTAGCTCCAGCTCTGCAGGGAAACTGTATCTACCAGATCACCCTCTAGCACCAGCCCTGCAGGGAGACTGTATCTCCCAGATCACCCTCTAGCTCCAGCCCTGCAGGGAGAAGCGCAGCACCTCAAGGAGACGACCGGTATGTCTCCCTCTAGCTCCAGCTAACAGCCAGAAGTCATATCATCGATTTTCAAGATTCGCTATGTCAAATTTTGCACAGAAAAGACAGTTTGTTATATCTGGGTTGAATAGTCCGAAAACACTGCAACATCTAACCATGAAACAAACACAAACGGGGGTTCAAAAGTAAATACTTACACATCACTGAAAACATAAATAGAAAGAGAAAATACATTGAATCTGACAACAAAATAATTGTTTTTTTTAATTCACATTCAAAATTGAATATTTTCATATTTTATTCTACCTTCATTCGTGATAAATACTGGTCAAAACCGACCAGTCTAATAAACGTTGCTGTATTAGACAGTGCTTAATAAACCTTGCGTGACACCATAACGCTGTGACGTCCTATGTTCACAGTTGTTAGATAAACTTCAGGTCATGAATATTTGGTAATCTTTCCTCTCTAAAATTTCTTTTTTTATCAGGACGGTTAAATAGAATATTAGGTTACTGTCTTATAAATGTTAAATTTGATATATGAAATAATATTTGTCTTTCAGTTATTTATGTATAGGATATAAGCCGAAAACGATGCAATATGTAAAATATTGGACTGTGTGAGGTGCGTAACG
Organism: Archivesica marissinica; assembly: GCA_014843695.1. Taxonomy (NCBI): domain Eukaryota; kingdom Metazoa; phylum Mollusca; class Bivalvia; order Venerida; family Vesicomyidae; genus Archivesica; species Archivesica marissinica. Next base: position 19,110,590 of record CM026389.1, on the reverse strand, counting down.
TCGAAGACAGTACCAATATTTTACATATTGGATCCGTTTAAGGCTTATATCTTACTTAAAACACACATTTATATAACAAGATCCTGCTAATTAAAACTGTTAATTTCGTACATGTACGCGTAGGATTTAATATAATACTCTGGAATTTTGACACCAGTTCAATATTAATAATAATGGACTGCAAGTACAAAGGTATGAATGTCACGACAGTGTTTTAATGGCGAATAAAATGTTTGGAGTTTTGACTCCTAGGAATTAATCATGCAGGTCAAGGTCCTAAATGGTTAATTCCGGCCCTCAGAACGACAAACCAGGTTTTATTCGACTTTAACCCTTTCAACCCCAAGTAACTGACATGGACTGGTGCGTGATATTTTTAGACCAATAAATTAATAAGAAAATTACATTTGGACCAGTTCATTTATCAAAATGGGTAATTTTATCTAAAAATAGTAATAATTATTACTGGCAAAAAAGTGCAGATCCTGATGAGACGGCTCGTTACGAGCCGGCTCATCTGGATCTACACTTTTCATAAGCCTATTTAGAGGCCTGTGGGGTTGAAAGGGTTAAACACCGTAAATTCCGTCTTTACGTATACAGACAATATGCCGAGTCATGTTAGAATAATATTTTCAAAGTCAAATAAACTAATTTGTGACAAATTACTAATTGTCAATTAGTTTCATTTATGGCTGTTTAGGTGGTGATTTACTACCAAAGCTAACACTGGAATAAATTTCCATATGAATGACAGCTTTTATTTTGTTCATATAAAGCAAAAAACATTTTAATGTTTTCCATGACAGACTTGGTGTTCATGTTTTTGATGAATTGCCTAAGTAATACCAGTCATTACAAACTGGGGTCATTGTTTATGGCTGGGTGTCTGTCTGTGTGTAGAAGAATAACTCAAAAAGTTGAGGATGGATTGTGTTGAAACTGTGTGGGTATATAGAGGATTCGGTCCAGGGGTAAGTGATAAGAGAAATCGGTCACGGCATGTGGTCATGGCGGTCAGCCCAGCGTGGGGGTTTCGTTCTCTCCGAGTGATATTCTTTCGTTTGTATACATTGGGTACAAGGTTGTCTAAGTTAATATAAAAAAAACACTTTTCCCAAACAGAAATTTTGTAACCTTAGAAGTCAGACTAGCAGAATCTGAGAAGATTTTGAATGCTTTACCTTTGGTTGCTATGGTAACAAGAGGTCAGGGTGTATCGGGGTCCATTCTAAAATTCTGATAAACACTCTTTCCTCCTAAGATTCATCACACAGAGATGTTATTTGAAGCAGAGATGTTGCAGAAGATGTTGCAGAGATGTTATTTGAAGCAGAGATGTTATTTGAAGAAATGCAAGTCATTGCTAGTTTTTGTATTACCTCCCATGACAGAATAATGTCCAAATTATCGAGAAGCAAGCGCGCTAACCACTGCGCTAATCGGACAGCTGTCTGATTCTAACATAATGTTTGTCAGCAAATAGCTCATCTGCTAATGTTATTTGTAAATGTTATCTGACGTTAAAACAAAGCTTCTTGCATTTATAAGCCAATCATGTGTTCAGTACACTTCACTACTTACTCTGACGGTGGTTTATATTTAAGAACTCTCAAACATCCGAATATTCTGATAGCCGTCATATCGGATGTTTCTTCTCTGATGTCAATAGCTTGCTGAAACAAGGTCAAAAAAGTTGTAAAATGACGTCAAAACAAATGAATCTTTAGTTTATACAAATTTATTTTAGTTCGATTGCGAAACAAGTTCTTACAACTTATATTAATCACTCTCGAGACCTCATTCTTGATGGAATCCATCGCCACAAGGGAGGAGAAGAGGCAACGTGCAATTTAAATGCCTTGCCTAAGGGCACAATCGTAACGGCTCCAGCGGGTTCAAACTCCGGACCGTTCGCACCTGAAGTGAACGCGCATCCACTGCAAATGAATCATTTCCAAACCGGAAGTGAAACAAAGTAGTACTAGTCGGCACTGGAAACTTGAAGAGGACCAAGTAACTGGTAACCAGCTACATGTACCTTCCTGTCATGGATTGGGAATTTGGTTCAAACTGGTTCAATCACCAGAGGGTATTAATTAACCCGTTGCCTGCTGAGTAAATAAAATCACAATTACAAACAACATAGATCCAGATCAGCCGCAGCATAATGCTGCATCTGATCAGGATCTATGTTGTTTGCTGTTCAGCCAAGTGTTTTAGCTCCACTATCCGAAGAGCAAACAATAGAGCCTGATCAGACAGCACGTTCTGTGACATCAAACGGCACACTCTGTGCCATCAGACGGCACATTCTGTGACATCAGATGGCAAGTTTTGTGACATCAGACGGCAAGTTCTGTGACATCAGATGGCACGTTCTGTGACATCAGACGGCAAGTTCTGTGCCATCAGACGGCAAGTTCTGTGCCATCAGACGGCAAGTTCTGTGACATCAGACGGCAAGTTCTGTGCCATCAGACGGCACGTTCTGTGACATCAGACGGCAAGTTCTGTGACATCAGACGGCAAGTTCTGTGACATCAGACGGCACGTTCTGTGACATCAGACGGCAAGTTCTGTGCCGTCTGATGGCAAGTTCTGTGCCATCAGACGGCACGTTCTGTGCCATCAGACGGCACGTTCTGTGACATCAGACGGCAAGTTCTGTGACATCAGACAGCACGTTCTGTGCCATCAGACGGCAAGTTCTGTGACATCAGACGGCAAGTTCTGTGCCATCAGACGGCAAGTTCTGTGCCATCAGACGGCACGTTTTGTGACATCAGACGGCACGTTCTGTGACATCAGACGGCAAGTTCTGTGACATCAGACGGCAAGTTCTGTACCATCAGACGGCATGTTCTGTGCCATCAGACGGCACGTTCTGTGACATCAGACGGCAAGTTCTGTGACATCAGACAGCACGTTCTGTGCCATCAGACGGCATGTTCTGTGACATCAGATGGCAAGTTCTGTGACATCAGATGGTAAGTTCTGTGACATCAGATGGCACGTTCTGTGACATCAGACGGCAAGTTCTGTGCCATCAGACGGCAAGTTCTGTGCCATCAGACGGCAAGTTCTGTGACATCAGACGGCAAGTTCTGTGACATCAGACGGCAAGTTCTGTGCCATCAGACGGCAAGTTCTGTGCCATCAGACGGCACGTTTTGTGACATCAGACGGCACGTTCTGTGACATCAGACGGCACGTTCTGTGACATCAGACAGCATGTTCTGTGACATCAGACGGCAAGTTCTGTGACATCAGACGGCAAGTTCTGTGCCATCAGACGGCATGTTCTGTGCCATCAGACGGCACGTTCTGTGACATCAGACGGCAAGTTCTGTGACATCAGACAGCACGTTCTGTGCCATCAGACGGCATGTTCTGTGACATCAGACGGCAAGTTCTGTGCCATCAGACGGCAAGTTCTGTGCCATCAGACGGCACGTTTTGTGACATCAGACGGCACGTTCTGTGACATCAGACGGCACGTTCTGTGACATCAGACAGCATGTTCTGTGACATCAGACGGCAAGTTCTGTGACATCAGACGGCAAGTTCTGTGCCATCAGACGGCATGTTCTGTGCCATCAGACGGCACGTTCTGTGACATCAGACGGCAAGTTCTGTGACATCAGACAGCACGTTCTGTGCCATCAGACGGCATGTTCTGTGACATCAGACGGCAAGTTCTGTGCCATCAGACGGCAAGTTCTGTGCCATCAGACGGCACGTTTTGTGACATCAGACGGCACGTTCTGTGACATCAGACGGCACGTTCTGTGACATCAGACAGCACGTTCTGTGACATCAGACGGCAAGTTCTGTGACTTATCTGCCGCTAGCGTACAAAGGATTAAAAGAGAAAATTCTCAAATAGTGTTCATAAGAACCATTGTTCTTCATTGTCAGTCTATTACATATTGTGATGACTTGTGTGTTTTACGTTTATTTATCGTCGCTACCGGTTGCCCATATGAGCGACGCCTCCTGAAGAGATTAGTCAGTTTAGATTCTCTCCTCTCAGTCTGGTTCTTTTACGTGACATATAAATAAAATGCTCTTATAAATACTGATAATAATGTCTTCCTGTACGGATGGGAAGCACTCATAAACATGGATTTAGAGGAACACAAGGTATTCACCAAACAATAAAGTGAATTTGTGTGACCCGTGCCGACAAAATGGATCTAGATTTGGTCAATGTTTGTGACTAGTGGGATAATACGTGTAGAACAACCCCCACCATAGGAAATTAGACATGTCTGTTTCTGGACTTCTAATAGTGGTATATTTAACATGAACAACCCCCACCATAGGAAATTAGACATGCCTGTTTCTGGACTTCTAGTAGTGGTATAATTGACATGAACAACCCCCACCATTGGAAATTAGACATGCCTGTTTCTGGACTTCTAATAGTGGTATATTTAACATGAACAACCACCACCATAGGAAATTAGACATGTCTGTTTCTGGACTTCTAGTAGTGGTATATTTAACACCTCCCACCATTGGAAATTAGACATCCATGGGTGGGATGTGATAATGATTAGAGGCTAGTAATCTAATTCCCTCGGGGCACATCTTTTTAATAAAAATTTACCCTGGAGTTCGAGCCCCGCTGGAGCCGTTACGATTGTGCCCTTAAGCAAGACATTTAAATTCCACATTGCCTCTTCTCTCTCTCCCTCATGGCGATGGATTCCATCAGGAATGAGGTCTTGGGAGTGATTAATATAAGTTGTAATAACTTGTTTCGCAATCAAGCTAAAATACATTTGTATAAACTAATACAAATTTACTTGAGCTTCATTTCATGCAATATTAGATAATCACTCTCAAGACTTTGTTCCTGATGGAATCCATCACCATGAGGGAGATAGAAGATGCAGTGTAAGTGTATTGTGTCCGATTAGCGCAGTTGTTAGTGCGCTCGCTTCTCATCAATGCAACCCGGGTTCGATCCTCGGACAGAGAAGTATGTGAGATGGTACGGTGGTCGCAATATCGAACAGGTGGGTTTTCTTCAGGTACTCCGGTTTCCTCCCACACGAATGACCACATTTACGCTTTCATCCGCGCCAATGAGAGTGCTTAATATAAGTTGTTAAAACTTGCTTCGCAATCATTGTAAATTCTTTCTTTAAACTAAACCCCTACCTTTGGATCAATGACTCCAAGTATATCATTGAGCACTTGTAGCAACTGTAGCGGCTCAAGTGAATCAAAGCTAATGAGGTTATAGTTCTTTGTGAACGGTTCCTTGTTCAACTCCTGAACTATAAACTTTAACTGCTCACTCATCCTTCTCTTCTTTTATCACAGTTTATAAAAGTTTCCTGAAATAATAAATCATAATAATTGTTTTAGTTTGTTTTTGGGATAAAAGACACAGATTGCTTATAAGCCCTAGCCATCTCGGTCTAATACTCTTAATTTATATGTAAACTGTTCCTTTCTTTATTACATGTAAAAATAGGGAAATAAATAATGCTTAACCCTTTCCTTCATCGAGATTTAAGTAGTCGCCATATCTATCCCACCTCCATAGATATTACTGGAACTACATAGAGATTTAGGTTAATATACTATTATATCTGCATACAAACGACAGCCATTTAGCTATCATGCAGTGGATAAGTAGTCGCCATATCTGTCCCACCTCCATAGATATTACTGGGACTACATGAGATTCTGGCCATTATTATGAACATTTGGCTACTACATTGTCAATGTATGTCGTATTGGTAATGGCGTCAAGAGGTGCCTCTATGAGAGAAAGGGTTAAGTCATAGGCCTATGGCCGTAAGGGCAACTATTGCCATCATCTTCAGTAATTGCAGATCTCTAGAAGTGTATTTTATTAGTGAAGGAAGATCACGGATGCCCTTCCAAACATTACTTCTACTTCAGTATGCAGGTATCACCAATCTTCCAAAGGTCAGCTGGATCATACATTTCCTTCTATATTAGTGATTAATGTTCTTCTGCTACTGCCCGTCAATCATTTTGACCACCCGCATTTCCTGGGCAAGAACAAGCATTCAATTCTACAAACTCTGTATGGAATGACAACTTTCTCACATATCACCATTTACACTATTCCCTGATAGGGACCAAACATGCAGCACTGATTATAGCGGTGAAAGGAGAGTTCCAACGATGGCGCATTAGACCACAGGTGTTTTAAGATCGACGATGCAAAAAGCTAAATTTACTCCAGTGGAACATGTGGCATTCATGGTCCAGTGGCAGAGCATCAGATTTGAAGTCAAAATGTCCTGGGTTCGATACTCGGTCAGCCCACATATGTATGTATGTTCCATTAATGTCACACCCCTTGCGGGGACGTAGACATGTTTTCCTGGGCAAGCTTAGCCAACTTAAGTGGTACTATGCATTGTGCGTGAGGTGCCTTGCTCAGTGACACTACATACGTGGCCTGGCCGAGTATCGAACCCGGGACGATATATGTCATTGAGCAAGGAGTGTGTGTTTACGTTTATTTATCGCCGTTACCCATATGAGCGACGCCTTCTGAAGAGATTAGTCATTTTAGATTTTTGGACGATATTGTAATGATACAGAGACCATGTTCCAGAGTCTCCTCTGGTTCTTTAACGTGCACGGTGTAAAGCATCGACACAAGACCTCGGTTTAATGTCCCATCTGAAAGACTTAATTTTATTAGGGTCAGATGGGGGATCGAACCTGCGATCCCTGGATTACCAGTCCAGCGTGTTACCACTGGACTACAGATCCGTCTGGAAAATACATACAAATGAATAACACATTCCCCACCCATTATTTTCATTTGGTTGGTAAGGACGCTGAATGTACAATATAATACTGTTTTGTCAACATTTTTTAGTAGAAAATGTGTTCCTTACATAAACATATCAGTACTGAAACACACGACAGTTGCATTTTACTTTACAATTCAAGACAAACAAGAAATGTCGCCAAATGTAATTTACAAATAACAACAAAATTTACCTGTCAAAATATTTCAGACTGGTTCCATGTAATTTTCATAAAAATAAAGCTTCCTTTATGTGTTTAAAATCTAGAACCATTCAACAAAGGAAGACAATTCTGCTTCTTGTAAAAGGGGAATAAATCTTCCGGTCATACAGTGACAGGTGAAAAAAATGGACTCGTCCAGGTGAATGGAACTTTACGAACCAATCAAACGCACGATTTTATTCACTGAAGTGTCAACGATTGTGTCACCAAGCATGCCATTATGTGTATTGAAATGTGTAGTGAACGGTATAGGTACAAAATGGAAGTTTTCAAAAGTTTTTTGATAATAATTGTGGTAGTTTTGAGTTTTGGCGTGGCAGTAATTGCAGGACAGAATGGTTTATTAAGTGCCAGGTGTGCGGCAAGGTGTCTCACAGAGCATAAGGACAGTTTAAGAGTGGTAGGTGTAAGCTTCAAAACTTTATTGACAGTCTTGTCATGGTTGGCAAGATGAAACAATGTATATTTTTCTTTCAAAGTCTTTGCAGCTGTTTTTGTTTTCTGTTTTTGCAAAATTAAAATGAGTGAAAAATGTACATAAAGTTGTACCTGTTCATGATATAATTAAAAAATGACAGAATGGTGTTGAGTCGCTAAAGGAGGCAAATACATTTGCGATAAATACAGTGGTAGCGTGTTCGCTTCAAGTGCGGAAGGCCCAGAGTTTGTGCCCAGCTCTAGCCGTTCTGCTTGTGACCTTAGGCAAGGCACTTACATTGCCTCTTTCCCGCCCTCATGGCGATGGATTCTATCAGGAATGAGGTATCAAGAGCGATTAATCCAACGTTGTAAATACTTGTTTCGCAATCAAGTTTCGCAATCAAGCTAAAATTAATTTGTATGTACTAAAAAAAAGCCAGGAATTTCAGTTTCTGAGGTATGGCTGTGGTAGCTGACGTTTATTTTTCTATTTCCATATATGTCAAACCACTTGCAAGGACCTAGCCATGTTGTCTTCCACCTGCTTTGCCGACCTAAGCGGTTAGCCAGTACTAAGCACAGAGGCTTGGTGTCTGAACAAATGGTTTCGGGTTCAATACCAAATTAAACCCGAAACCATTAAGTCCAGACCCCAAGCGTCTGTGTACCTAAGCACTTATTCATAATACTATAGACAGCAACTTGCACAGTTCGCTATATTATTTCATAATTGGTATGGTACGTCTCTAAGTAAGATCCTTGGAATATCTCAGTCAGGGTTCCCTCTGTCTCAATTTTTGTCTTCGCCACTTCTGTCGCCAATTGAAAGAAACTAAGAGCCATATAGTTAACAGATGAATATTTGAAGCCATATATTTGACAAAATATGTGCAAAAAACCTGGCATAATAAAATGCTAAATATGCACTTGTTGTTATAGTTATCAAAAATATTGTGTTGATTTAGTGCACGATGTTGTTTTATTATCAGGGACTATTTACTATAGCATACGGATGCAGCTTAATGTAACTATTTACTATAGCATACGGATGCAGCTTAATGTAACTATTTACTATAGCGTACGGATGCAGCTTAATGTAACTATTTACTATAGCGTACGGATGCAGCTTAATGTAACTATTTACTATAGCATATGGATGCAGCTTAATGTAACTATTTACTATAGCGTACGGATGCAGCTTAATGTAACTATTTACTATAGCATACGGATGCAGCTTAATGTACTATAGCATACGGATGCAGCTTAATGTAACTATTTACTATAGCGTACGGATGCAGCTTAATGTAACTATTTACTATAGCGTACGGATGCAGCTTAATGTAACTATTTACTATAGCATATGGATGCAGCTTAATGTAACTATTTACTATAGCGTACGGATGCAGCTTAATGTAACTATTTACTATAGCATACGGATGCAGCTTAATGTACTATAGCATACGGATGCAGCTTAATGTAACTATTTACTATAGCGTACGGATGCAGCTTAATGTAACTATTTACTATAGCGTACGGATGCAGCTTAATGTAACTATTTACTATAGCATATGGATGCAGCTTAATGTAACTATTTACTATAGCGTACGGATGCAGCTTAATGTAACTATTTACTATAGCATACGGATGCAGCTTAATGTAACTATTTACTATAGCATACGGATGCAGCTTAATGTAACTATTTACTATAGCATACGGATGCAGCTTAATGTAACTATTTACTATAGCATACGGATGCAGCTTAATGTAACTATTTACTATAGCATACGAATGTAACTATTTACTATAGCATACGGATGCAGCTTAATGTAACTATTTACTATAGCATACGGATGCAGCTTAATGTAACTATTTACTATAGCATACGGATGTAACTATTTACTATAGCATACGGATGCAGCTTAATGTAACTATTTACTATAGCGTACGGATGCAGCTTAATGTAACTATTTACTATAGCGTACGGATGCAGCTTAATGTAACTATTTACTATAGCATATGGATGCAGCTTAATGTAACTATTTACTATAGCGTACGGATGCAGCTTAATGTAACTATTTACTATAGCGTACGGATGCAGCTTAATGTAACTATTTACTATAGCATACGGATGCAGCTTAATATAATATGGTTCAAAAATATACTGACAAACAGAAACTTATTTTGTCTTCAAATTTATGGTTGTTGCTACTATGGTAATGTGATAAAAAGGATCTTAAACTTGTGGTGATTTAATACCATATTTTTTAAAACTTGTTTCGGAATTTTGGTATTAAGTTTGCCTATTCAGCTCGCCAAAAGGCTCGCATAATTATTAATAGCAAAAATCTTTTCATAAAATATGTTATGAAATCACCACGAGTATAAGTTCCTATATTTGTGTGCAAATGTAGGCCTCGATATATGCCTAGGAATTCTAATGGAGAAAAGCAAACATTTCTAAAAGACCCGTAAAAACTTAAAACTTTGCAAGTGGTCGTTCAAATTCTTGAAGAGCCAACTTTCTTTGTTTCATATCTTGGAAAGATTTAAATCATGAATAAAAGATTTATTACGGTTTATCATCTTGAGTTTATCGATGGTTTTTTAAAGTGTTATGTCATTTCGAAATTTAGACGCTATATTTCAGCATGGGTTATACCGATGATGCAGTCGTAATCCCTTGTAATACATTGTGTTTAATATGATAATAATTCTTACTGTGGGGAATGACAGTTAGGCTTTATTCTACAGTGGAAATAAGGGCTGGTGGGTCAGAAAAGTGGCAGGGTACATTTTGAGCGGTGAAAGGAGGTATGTGTGTGGGAGGGGGGTATTTGGGGGTTACCCCATAGAAATGTTGCTAAGTTACGGTGATTGACAGCTAATGATGCTTGATGAAAGAGACAGTAGGGCAGTAAATACTGGTCAAATGGGCGTGACGAGTTTGAGTTGATAAATCTCTGTCCGCACTTGCCTAGTTGTATAGCAAAATAATTTTGTTTAACCCTTTCAACACCACAGACCTCTAAATTGGCTTACAAAAAAGTGTAGATCCAGATGAGCCGGCTCGTGACGAGCCGTGTCTCATCAGGATCTGCACTTTTTTCAAGAAATATAACTATTTTTAGAAAAAAATTACCCATTTTGATAAATGAACTGATCCAAATGTAATTTTGTTATTAATTTATTGGTCTAAAAATATCATGGACCAGTCCATGTCAGTTACTTGGTGTTGAATGGGTTAATATATATATATTATTTTTTAAAAGGCAAAATGCAGGGCTAAAAGGGGTAGAGTGGGGCACCCTGTCATTCTACTCTAGAAAAAACCCTAGATAGTATCGTCTGGGTTCATCTATTTACTAGTTAACCCAAGCTTTGAACAGGGTTGTCAAGGCCCATAAACTATTACTATTACTGTAACACTATAATTTCTCAAATACTTTATTTCGCGATTTTGAGCATTTTCAATTAATTTGCGGTGTTTTGAATTCATGTATCCCCGATATATCGCGAAATATAAAATCTGTCATTTGGGTTAATCTGTTATCTCCATATGTCCTCGATTCCTCGCAGTACACCGAAATCATTATATTAGTACACTTCGTGGAAGTCGTGATAGCGCAGTGGATGCGCGGTCGCTTCAGGTGTGAAAGGTCCAGAGTTTGAGCCCTGCTGGAGCCGTTACGATTGTGCCCTTAGGCAAGCAAGGCATTTAATGTCCATGTTGCATCTTCTCTCTCCCTCGTGGGGATGGATTCCATCAGGAATGAGGTCTCGAGAGTGATTAATATAAGTTGTAAGAACTTGTTTCGCAATGGAGCTAAAATAAATTTGTATAAACTATTAGTACACTGGAGATAATGGCAGTTGTCTAAAACTTGTAGAATAATCTGAGGTCCGCCTCCATGGTCGAGTGGTTAAGGTCGCCGACTTGTATACCACTGTAACCTATCATCACTGATGGTCACGGGTTCAAGACCCGCTCAGGCCGTGTCTCATTTATATGAAAAAGTTGGCAGTTTCTTACGGAGGTTGGTGCACCCAAGTACTGGTTAACCGCTGGAGCCTGCCCAGGAAAGGTGTTATGTAAACTGCCCGCCGGCGATATAGCCCGAAATGGTGCTGATGCAGGCGTAAAACCCGAAATATAACATAACATAAGGATAATCTGAATGAAAGCTCACCTAACCAATTTGGCAAGGTAAGTTTATAACAATAATAATGGTTAACAGTAATAATGTGTGTGTAGATCGAGGACAATTATTGTCAATCAGTTCATTCTTAAAATGTCAACACCAGCCTAATGTGTGATTAACAGTAACACTATTTTGCCACAAGCTCATTTCATTGGTGTTCAAATCAACACAATAATAGCCTGCGTTATTGGGTTCCCTGCATAAATGAGATTTGTGAAAACTGTCATTGTCCTTATGCTGGAGGGCAAGTATTATATACAATGTGTGTATCCCTTATTAAGATTTATGGTACAGATTTACCGCTATATCTCGCATTTGTGCCTGTGCATATTTATTGTTAGTATCACATGTTTAATAAACAAACGTCAATTCATGAACGTGGCTGACCATTATGTAAAATCCTAGTTTCAATTTTTGATAGTTTGTAGGCTAGACTGCAGCAAACACTGTTTATTGATTGAAAGTTAGTGCTGGAATTATTTTTGCAGAATAATTTGTAGTAGCAATTGTATGTATATGTAAAAATGCATTATTTGCTTTCTGTGATGTAATGTCGCTTTAAGTGATATTGTTAAATGTACTCCCATGGCACAGTTAATTGATGTACCAACTTCTCAGTATTTATATTAAACTTCTACCTATTTATTTTAGATTGTTTGCGAAACAAGTTTTTACAACTTTTGTTTAACCCATTCAACATCAAGTAACTGACATTGACTGGTCCATGATATTTTTAGACCAATAAATTAATAAGAAAATTACATTTGGATCAGTTCATTTATCAAAATGGGTATTGTTTCCTAAAAATAGTAATATTACTTGGAAAAAGTGCAGATCCTGATGAGACGGTGGCTCATCTGGATCTACACTTGTTTGTAAACCGATTTAGTCTTAGATCCCTCTCACAAATCGCCCTCTAGAGTAGCTTAAACCCTGTAGTCAAAGTATTTTTAGCCCCGCCCTTTAGCTCAGCCCATTTGCATTTTATGTAAATTTTAGTTTTAAATTTTTTTTTTTTACATAAGCCTTTGGGGCTGGCAGACCTATATAAACTAGAACTTGTCCGCCCTTTTCACCAATATTAACTATATGTAAGTACCGCCTCTTTGATCAATCATATTTAGCTATCAATCACCGTAAGTTAGCAACATTTTCTACAAATACCGCCTTCCACACCTACCCCCTTCACGGCTCTAAATGCACCCTGCACCTTTTCAAACCCAGTCCCTTTTCAGACCCAGTTACAGCCCCCAGTCCCTGCCCCCCAGGCCCTGCCCCCAGTCCCTGCCCCCCTGGCCCTGCCACCCCAGTCCCTGCCCCCCCAGTCCCTGCCACCCCAGTCCCTGCCCCCAGTCTCTGCCCCCGTCCCTGCCCCCCCGTCCCTGCCCCCCAGGCCCTGCCACCCCAGTCCCAGTCCCTGCCCCCCCAGGCCCTGCCCCCAGTCCCTGCCCCCCAGTCCCTGCCCCTCCCCCTGCTCTAGAATAAACCGTACATTCAAGCATGGTTCTTGTCTTGTGGTGTTTATGCTAAATTATATGAAGTATGAAATAGAGACTGTAAATAAATGTAAAACTGGTTAAACACAGAAATAAAATCTAAATGTCAGCTTAATATTTATACTGTATATCTATCTATACAGCATCGTATTTTTGCAATGTTTATCTAAGCATGTGATAATAGTGTTGAAATATATATTCAAATTTTTGGGCTGGTACACTGCTCAGGGAAAGCATTTTAATTGATTCACTATTTTTTTTCGAAAATGCATGAAATATGGACCAAAGTTATCCTTTACAGCCCAAAATATGTTGCGAATACTTTCAACATCTCTTTTTAAAATTTGTTGATAGAAAATAACCTGATTTACATATCACTATGGAATGGATATAATATTGAATTTAGCATAATATGTCATAATGGCTGAGAAGGCGTATACCGGTAAATGTATACAATTGGTCCCTTGTGTTTGCTGTTTTGTCAATTGTCCAGTTTGTTACATTTATCTTTGCCAGGAGCCCAGTTTGGCAGATACGTCCGCAGTTTGTTACATTTATCTTTGCCAGGAGCCCAGTTTGGCAGATACGTCCGCAGTTTGTTACATTTATCTTTGCCAGGAGTCCAGTTTGGCAGATACGTCCGCAGTTTGTTACATTTATCTTTGCCAGGAGTCCAGTTTGGCAGATACGTCCGCAGTTTGTTACATTTATCTTTGCCAGGAGTCCAGTTTGGCAGATTAGTCCGCAGTTTGTTACATTTATCTTTGCCAGGAGTCCAGTTTGGCAGATAAGTCCGCAGTTAGTTACATTTATCTTTGCCAGGAGTCCAGTTTGGCAGATACGTCCGCAGTTTGTTACATTTATCTTTGCCAGGAGTCCAGTTTGGCAGATAAGTCCGCAGTTTGTTACATTTATCTTTGCCAGGAGTCCAGTTTGGCAGATAAGTCTGCAGTTTGTTACATTTATCTTTGCCAGGAGTCCAGTTTGGTAGATAAGTCTGCAGTTTGTTACATTTATCTTTGCCAGGAGTCCAGTTTGGCAGATACGTCCACAGTTTGTTTGTCCTTTCCAGGAGTCCATTATAGCAGATTTATTTTTGCTGAGAGTCTGCAGTTTGTCAGATAATTTGTCTTTTCCAAGTGTCCAGTTTTGTCAACTTTTTCATTTCCAGGGTTCAGACTGCACGAAATATATTACCCATAATAAATAAACACACTTATATATAACACATATATAATCTATAGAATCTATAGAATCTAAGAGGAAAATTAAGAAAACAAATAAATAAATATGAAATATATGTGTAGCGTATATATTGACAATTGAACATGACGAGTGTTTGTGTGTTTTACGTTTATTTATTTTACGCGCACAATGTAAAGCACCGACACGAGACCTCTGTTTAAAGTCTCATCTGAAAGACTGTTACTTTTATTAGGGTCAGACGTAGGGAACGAACATGCGATCCCTGGATTCTCAGTCCATCGTGTTAACCGTCTGTAAAAAACATTGACAGCTTAACCCTTTCCCTCATAGAGATTTAGGTTAATATACTATTATATCTCCATGCAAACGACAGCCATTTAGGTATCATGCAGTGGATAAGTAGTCACCATATCTATCTCACCTCCATATATATTACTGGGACTACATGAGATTCTGGCCTTTATTATGAACATTGGTTTGGCTACTATATTGTGAATGTATGTTGTATTGGTAATGTCGTCAAGAGGTGCTTCTATGAGGGAAATGGTTAATTTAAAAGGGAATTCAAGGGAGATAATTATTTCTCTTGAGTAGTCGATTAGAAATTTGATTATGATTATTTAAGACATTACTTGTTTTTCAATTACCTCCCTTGACAGATAACGTTCGATTGATCCCGAAATGTATATTGGTCCGTTTAGTTGGAATCCTTCGTTATTTAACTGTTGTTTTCGAACAAGATATTGTGTTCTAGAACAAATGTAATAAAAAATAACCAAATTTTACACCAAAATATCGATTGGATATGCTGTAGGATGATGGATGTCTGTTGAGATTTAATAATTTAATACAGTCAAACATGTATTAGCGGGCACCCTCTATTAAACAGCCAATCTGTATCAAGCAGCCAGTTTCCAGATTCCCATGTCAATATGTTGTTTTATTATACATTTGCCCTCTATTAAGCAGCCATATTTGCTAAGCAGCTACATTCTGTGGTTAGTTTAAACAATATTTTATTCAAGAATGGTACATAGTTGCAGTAGCACAGTTAGGATTGGGGGAAAAGTTACATAGTAACTTATTCGAATCTCCTTCATCCACTTTCTGTGGTTCCCTTGGTTGAATGTTTAAGACAGGTTTGTCTGTAACTATAAGATGAGAAATTGGATGAAATTGGATGGCGGTATCAAAATCGGGTTAAAGCAGCATTACATCGTATGAAATAAATGATATTTTTATTTTTACGTATGGGTAGCAATGCTGCTACACAGTCTAACATTATACTTTGTATGCTTATGTTCATTTGGTAAACAGTGTTATTTTGCAATAAAACAAACTCGAAACCGAAAGTAGGACTTTCCGAGTCGATCGGTCACGCACTTGTTTACATTCGGAATGCATCGTCCCCATATGTCCCACGTTGTCTTTTTAATTAAATTACTTGATATGTTGATTCATACCTCTGTTAGCTAAGTCTTTTAGTGACATTTCTACATCCCCGCGAGGGGTTCGACATTAGAGGAAGATAGATAGATAGTCTTTCATGTCCAAAATATATACGTTGTTTTCTACATCCTCTGTTGTTTCACGCATGCGCGCTGTGCGTGTTTACATTTCGTGTGTTGATAAACAAATTCGCGTATACGACGGTTTAAATTTATTTGAATTTTATCATTTCTGAGCGACTATTTCGATTTTTGTAAACACACACACATTAGTATTTATATTTTACCCAAAACATCATTTATTACGATGTAATGCTGCTTTAACTGTTTGATAACCAATTTTTACACCAAAAACAAAATCAATTGGATATACTGTAGGATATCTGTCGAGATTTATAATTAATAATAACTTAGTAATTATAAGATGAGACCATGGATGAAAATAGATAGAATGTTGTGCAAGGGAACGATTTTAGGCTGTCCGATTAGCGCAGTGGTTAGCGCGCTCGCTTCTCACCAATGCAACCCAGGTTCGATTCTCAGACCTGGAAGTATGTGAGATGGTACGGTGGTCGCTAGATCGGACAGGTGGGTTTTCTCTGGGTACTCCGGTTTCCTCCCACACAAATGACCACATATACGCTTTCATCCGCGCCAACGAGAGTGATTAATATAAGTTGTTAAAACTTGCTTCGCAATCGTTGTAAAATAAATCAAGCTTAAACTAAGGGAACGATAAAAACAGAGAAAACCGATTAAGAGGACCAATATCCTGTTAAGAGTATTCAGGGGAAGTAACTGACTAATGTTTGTCATTAACTCATATTTATAAAAAACCTGTAATATAATTGCCCTATCGGAATGGAGACAAATTGTCATTAAAAAGTAATTAACGTAGCTTGTAACACTAATGGCCTATGGAACAGTAATATAATTTATGTGCATCTCGGGGTGAAGTTAGACCGCGCTTATAACTATAGTTCAATCGGAATTGATCTTGATTTGCATCGAGCGATAAAAATGTAATATAGTAATGTTTAAGCTAGATCATCAAAATAGAAGTTTACAGTATGTAAGGTAGAATATTGTTAGTTCAACTCTTTGAATGCTGGGTAAAATAAGTTATAAATAGTTGAAATATTTGTAGCAGTCGACAATTCATTAATGAGTTTTTCTTATTTGTAACTGAAGACTTTGGAAATACAGTCAAACCTGTCTTAAGCAGCCAGCCAAGGGAATCACATAAAGTGGCTGCTTAGCACAGGTGGCTGCTTAATAGAAGTCAAATGTATAGTAAAACACCATATTGGGAATCTGGAAACTGGCTGCTTAATACAGGTTGGCTGCTTAATGGAGGTGACCACTAACACAGGTTTGACTGTATGACATATAAGGTAGAATATTGTTAGTTCAACTCTTTGAATGCTGGGTAAAATAAAAAAGTTATAAATAGTTGAAATATTTGTAGCCGACAATTCATTAATGGGTTTTTCTTATTTGTAACCGAGTCCGCCTCCGTGGTCGAGTGGTTAAGGTCGCTGACTTGTATACCACTGTAACCTATCATCACTGATGGTCACAGTCCGCCTCCGTGGTCGAGTGGTTAAGGTCGCTGACTTGTATACCACTGTAACCTATCATCACTGATGGTCACAGTCCGCCTCCGTGGTCGAGTGGTTACAGTCGCTGACTTGTATACCACTGTAACCTATCATCACTGATGGTCACAGTCCGCCTCCGTGGTCGAGTGGTTAAGGTCGCTGACTTGTATACCACTGTAACCTATCATCACTGATGGTCACAGTCTACCTCCGTGGTCGAGTGGTTAAGGTCGCTGACTTGTATACCACTGTAACCTATCATCACTGATGGTCACAGTCCACCTCTGTGGTCGAGTGGTTAAGGTCGCTGACTTGTATACCACTGTAACCTATCATCACTGATGGTCACAGTCCACCTCCATGGTCGAGTGGTTAAGGTCGCTGACTTGTATACCACTGTAACCTATCATCACTGATAGTCCGCCTCCGTGGTCGAGTGGTTAAGGTCGCTGACTTGTATACCACTGTAACCTATCATCACTGATAGTCCGCCTCCGTGGTCGAGTGGTTACGGTCGCTGACTTGTATACCACTGTAACCTATCATCACTGATAGTCCGCCTCCGTGGTCGAGTGGTTAAGGTCGCTGACTTGTATACCACTGTAACCTATCATCACTGATAGTCCGCCTCCGTGGTCGAGTGATTAAGGTCGCTGACTTGTATACCACTGTAACCTATCATCACTGATGGTCACGGGTTCGAGCCCCGCTCAGGCCGTGTCTCATTTATATGAAAAAGTTGGCAGTTTCTTACTGAGGTTGGTGCACCCAAGTACTGGTTAACCGCTGGAGCCTGCCAAGGAAAGGTGTTGTTAGGTAAACTGCCCGCCGGCGATATAGCCCAAAATGGTGCTGATGCAGGCGTAAAACACGAAATATAACATAATAACTTATTTGTAGCTAATGACTCTGTCATGAAATTTCATTAGAATTGTGTCGTAGACTAAGGCGAAAAATCCCTCTAACACTAAAACCTTTCCCCTGGTTCAGACTATGGTGGTTCATTCCGCTTAGACCGGTTTCATTGTACTGGTATTTATCACAAACTTGTCAACCGATAACATCATGTGAACGAATAGTCATTCTAAAAACTGTAATTTTTGAAGTGGAAACTAACTGCATACGGCAATTTATGACTAGGTAATGAGATTATTAACCCTTTCAGCACTACATACCTCTAAATAGAGGTACAAAAAGTGTAGATCCAAATGAGCCTCATCAGGACCTGCGCATTTTGCCAGTAATAATTATTACTACCGGTATTTTTAGATAAAATTACCCATTTTGATAAATGAACTGGTCCAAAGGTAATTTTCTTATTAATTTATTGGTCTAAAAATATCGTGCTCCAGTCCATGTCAGTTACTTGGGGTTGATTGGGTTAAGCTTATTCTTAAGCTTTCTGATTGGTTGAGTTGAGTACATGCAACTCTCAGAACCATCCAATCATATCACTTGACCTAGTGTTTGATTATGTGTAAATGTATTTACTCTCGACATTACAGACAACATATATAACCGCGAACATTCTAAGTAGAGTAATCATTAAAAGCGACATTACATCGCAAAAAGCAAAAGAAATGTATTTTCATGTATACATGCATTACTACTACATTCTTCCGAATACATAATTGGGACTTTAAACCGATGGGACTTTAAACCGAAGTCTCGTGTCAGTGCTTTACACCGTGCACGTAAAAGAACCAGAGGAGACCATGGACTGGGTCTCTGTTTGTATCATTGCACTATCCTCAAAATTCTAAAAATGACCAATCTCTTCCCGAGGCTTCGATAGTAGAAACATAAGCTTACATCTTTATGGGGAAACAGGCTTAAAGCGACATTACATCGCAACAAGCAAATAAAATGCATTTTTCATGTATAAATGCATTGCTACTACAAATTCTTCCGAATACATTCAAACACTAACATTGAATCAATAAACAATGTTTTTGTAGTCTACACAGTTTCAAAAGTGAAAATAGGATTTCATATAACAGTCATCCATTCTCCTGAAGTGCCATTGCAGTCAATACTAAATGCGTGATACTGTCGTTTAGATATAATTTAACTAAGATTATTCTACAAATAAATATGCATAGGCACATATACGAGATATAACGGTAAATCTGTACCATAACTCGTGTTGCTCAGGATGCACACGTTGTATTACGCATGAATGTCGACCCGACCCTATTTACATTATTTTGTTATGTCAACAAACCGCGTAAACGACATTTGTTTATTAGTTGAAATACTCAATTTTTGGGTAAATATTACATTCAGCAGAAATTTGCGTTTTCACCTATGTAGTGTCGCTTTAACCTGCTAATCACAACTAAAGTTGCTTTTGCAAACGGCATAGAGCCAGATCAGACGGTGCAGAGCGTTCAGTCTGATAGATCAGCTAGCTCTATTCTGTTTGCTACATGTGTATTCGTATAGCTAGTGGAACTAGAACATTTGGCTGAATAGCAAAGAACATAGAGCCTTCCCAATTTATTCAGCATGTTAAAGGTTAAAATTGTTCTAATTGGCACAGTCATTTATTCTTGAGTAGATGAAGATTGTCTTAAGGAATAAATCGCGTATTAATAGTTTCCATCGGGGTATGAACTGCATTGGGCGTGGTTAAGTGTGTGGAGGCCGAGGGCCACACACCCACATTTTGGGTTTATTCTAGACTGGAAAAAAGTCCAGGGTGGGTCAGAAAACAGGCAGGGTGCATTTTGAGCCATGAAGGGGGTAGGTGCGGGAGGGGGTTACCGGGTATTGAGGGATACCCCCTGGAAATGTTTCTAAAATACGGTGATTGACAGCTAATTTAATGCTTGATTAAATAAGTAAAGCAGTATATACTGGTCAAAAGGGCGGACGAGTTGGAAATTATAAAGGTCTGTCCGCCCGTAGGCTCCTGCCCGCTTGTAGGCACTAGCTCTCCTCCCCGCTTGTAGGCACTAGCTCTCCTGCTCGCTTGTAGGCACTAGCTCTCCTGCCCGCTCGTAGGCACTAGCTCTCCTGCCTGCTTGTAGGCACTAGCTCTCCTGCCCGCTCGTAGGCACTAGCTCTCCTGCCCGCTTGTAGGCACTAGCTCTCCTCCCCGCTTGTAGGCACTAGCTCTCCTCCCCGCTTGTAGGCACTAGCTCTCCTGCTCGCTTGTAGGCACTAGCTCTCCTGCCCGCTCGTAGGCACTAGCTCTCCTGCCTGCTTGTAGGCACTAGCTCTCCTGCCCGCTCGTAGGCACTAGCTCTCCTGCCCGCTTGTAGGCACTAGCTCTCCTCCCCGCTTGTAGGCACTAGCTCTCCTGCTCGCTTGTAGGCAATGTTTGAAAAAAGTGTGAATTTGTTAGGACTGAAAATGAACCTTTGTGGAGCAAACCTCCCCCACCAAGGCTTTGCATTTTGAATGGTTTATTTTGGCCTTAATACGGATCGTGTCTATCCAATAAATAGTATTTTTAAAATAGATATATATTTTGTATGCAGTATTGAAGGGTAGACAGGTTTTTATACAATTATCTGTTATCATTCAAGTGTAATAGTACAAAAGTGATGTCGTTTCTGTTAGAATGATAAAATTGACAAAAAGCGCTTTAATCTATCGGGACGTTTTTTTGTAAAAAAAATGTTTGATGAAATGTCACAAGCCCTACTTTCTGGGAAGAATAAGTGAAATATTTGTTATCTACTACCTTAGGCAGGTGTTGTTAGGTAAACTGCCCGCCGGCGATATAACCCAAAATGGTGCTGATGCAGGCGTAAGACCCGAGATATATAATTGTTATCTACTCATTTTGTTTCAGCGTACTCTAAAGGTTAAATAACTTATAGTTTATATCAATTGATTTGTGCTCAATTGTGAAACAAGTTCTTACAACATTATATTAATCTCTCTCGAGACCATGAAATGCATGCCCATGTGGTAGAGAGAAGCGATAATGTGGATTTTATGTGCCTTTTTCCTTAGGGCACAATCACAACGGCAACAGTTGGGCGCAAACTCCAAGCTCTTAAAACCCGAAGCAACCGTATTACCACTACTATATCACAACTCACACAATAGACTTTAAATGTTGAATATTTATGATGCATTTCATCATAAATTATAAGAATGAGGGCTTGAATTTGAACGGCAATTTGGGAGATATGTGACCTGATTATGAGCTGGCCCTGTTAGACATGTCATCCTATTTTGAGCACCCAGAATATAATTATAGAGACTGTAGTGACAGACTTGTGGAAGTCGTGATAGCAAAGTGGTAGTGCTGGAGCCGTTACGATTATGCCCTTAGGCAAGACATTTAAATTCCACATTGTCTCTTCTCTCTCCTTTATGGCTATGGATTCCATCAGGAATGATGTCTCGAGAGTGATTAATATAAGTCGTAAGAATTTGTTTCGCAATCGAGATTTATTTGTATAAACTAAACTTGTGCCATGTAGAGCTAAAGGGTGACATGGATGAAATAGTCGCCCTAGGTATGTCACACTAGGGACCCGGACCTCGCCCACTGGTGACCCAAAAATGTTTTTAAATTTTCATAGCTACATTAGCTACACTGGCCATTGTGAAGCACATCTGCTGTGATTAGCACAGTGGTTAGCACTCTCACTTCTTACCAATACAACCAGGGTTCGATCATTGAACCGGGAAGTATGCAAGATGGTACAGTGGTTGCCAGATATGACATGTGGGTGTTCTCTGGGTGTTCTCCAATTTCCTCCCACACAAATGACCACAAATACGCCGTCACCCGAACCAACAAAAGTTATTAAAGTTGTTAAAGCATGTTTCGTAATCATTGTAAGTTTATACCGGTACTTTTTTTTATAAATCTAAGGGCATAATCGCACGTTTTCTCTCTTCTCTACACATTCTTCCGAATACTTTCGAACACAAATATTGAATGTAGGATTACATATACCAGTCATCCACGCTCCTGAATTGACATTTCTTTGTCATTGTAGTCAATACTAAACGCTTAATCGCTTAGAGACAATAAATTGAACTAAGATTAGTCTACAAAAAAATATGCATAGGCACAAATGTGAGATATAACGGTAAATCTGTACTATAAATCTCATTATTCGGGATACACAGGTTGTATTACACATGTTTGTTGACCCTGTTTACATTATTTTGTTATGTCAACAAACCGTGTATATGACGCTTGTTTATTTAAGTTGAAATACTCAGTTTTTGTGGCAAATATTTGGAAAATAATTATACCACAGGGATCATTCTAGAGGGCGATGTGGGCGAAATTGTCGCCCTAGGGACCCTGACTTCGCCCTCTGGGGGCCCCACTTCTCCCTTAAAAAAAATATTTTTTGGCTTTTACGATTTTCAAACAAAATGTTGTCTAGTAAGATACACTGGCCCATTATAAAGCACTCCTTCTATTCAAATGATGTATTTAATGGTTGTACTGTACATATTAACCCTATTTTGCAGAAGTATATTAAAGAACACCATTTAAGGAAGCGATCACGCGCTTTCTCACTTCTCCCAGAAATTACATTCTGTATAAATTTGCGTTTTCACAGATGTACATGTAGTGTCGCTTTAACAGTATTTCAGATAGTGTATCGGTGTCCTACATCGTGCATGTAGAAAAGAACTAGGGATGCTACTCAAATTTGAGCATCATAGAGTTTGCAGATAAACAAATATTTGTCCGCCTCCATGGTCGAGTGGTTAAGGTCGCTGACTTGTATACCACTGTAACCTATCATCACTGATGGTCACGGGTTCGAGCCCCGCTCAGGCCGTGTTTCATTTATATGAAAAAGTTGGCAGTTTCTTACGGAGGTTGGTGCACCCAAGTACTGGTTAACCGCTGGAGCCTGCCCAGGAAAGGTATTGTTAAGTAAACTGCCCGCCGGCGATATAGCCCGAAATGTGCTGATGCAGGCGTAAAACCCGAAATATAACATAACATAAGATAAACAAATAAATAATTCACTTACTTAGGCCTATGTTATATTGCCTTGTTGGCAGAGATAGGAGAAGAATAGGTTATAAATGGGGCCCAATAAACAGAACATGAGAGATACCATCACATTCTGCTGATTTGCATTTCATTTACATTATATTGAATTCATTTATTACATTATATATCTTGTATAATGATGTTACGATACAAAAAATACCAAGAGCTTAAGTATTATTAGTTTGAGTGAAAGACGCGAGCCCGTCACAAACACAGTGTTAGATTTCTATTGTATTAATGTATTGACGAATACTCTATATTGTCTGTCGAGCTTGAATATATTCACATTTCAAACCATGTGTTGAAGATTTTGTTGTCATTTAGACATACCCCTGTAAATGACTTTCATTCATGGCTATAGGTATATTAGGAAACCAGATAGGCAATTTGTAGACAAATGTGTTTTTTGGAGAAAGGAAAAAACCCATTCATTAGCGAAGTTTTGACACACAGCATTCATAATTAAATGTATGTATGAGTTTGATTGTGTGCCAATGATTGCTTGGCATAAATTTATTTTCAGTTTCGGTAATAAAATTACGCTGAATTAATGCAAGCAGTAATTATATATGGTGTCATATTGAGGTATAAGTCGCTATTGAGGTTATGTGGTAACATTTGTGTTTTAATTGTAATAATAATTAAATGTTGTACAGTCAATCCTGTCTTAGGGTCCTGTCTCTACGATACGAGAGAGAGAGAGAGAGAGAGAGAGAGAGAGAGAGAGGGAGAGGGAGAGGGAGAGGGAGGGAGGGAGGGAGGGAGGGAGAGGCAACGTAGTATTTAAATGCCTTGCCTAAGGGCACAATCATAACGGTTCCAGCGGGGTTCAAACTCCTTGTCTTTCGAACTTCTGGTCCTTCGCGCCTTCGTATGGAGATGACCTGTATATAACGACCGCTTTAAGACGGGTTCGAGTCTATGCACAAACTGTTTGTCTCTGTTATCGAAGGAATATGGTCGCTGACTTGTATACCACTGTAACCTATCATCACTGATGGTCACGGGTTCGAACCCCGCCAGGCCGTTTATATTTATATGAAAAAGTTGGCAGTTTGTTACGGAAACTTAGGTTAGGGCACCAAGTACTCATTAATCACTGGAGCCTGCCCAGAAAAGATGTTGTATGGTAAACTGCCAGCTCATGATATACAGTCAAACCTGTGCTAGTGGTCACCTCTATTAAGCAGCCAGTTTCCAGATTCCCAATATGTTGTATTATTATACATTTGACCTCTGCCTAGTAGTCAAACTGGTAATAGATTGGGTATCAGGGATCATTCTAGAGGGCAATGTGGGGGAAATTGTCGCCCTAGGGACCCTGACTTCGCCCTCTGGGGGCCCCACTTCTCCCTAAAAAAAACTAAAAAAACAACAACGAAACAAATATTTTTTGGTTTTTACGATTTTCAAACCAAATTTAGTCTAGTTACCAAATTTAGTCTAGTAAGATACACTGGCCCATTATAAAGCACTCCTTCTATTCAAATGTTGTACTGTGCATTTTAACCCTATTTTGCAGAAGTATATTAAAGAACACCATTTAAGGAAGCGATCATGGGCTTTCTCACTTCTCCCAACAATTCTGACCTAGAATGAACCCTGGGTATTATGGCCCCCCCCCCTTACCCCAACACCATCTAGAACAGATCAGTTAGCACCAGTTAACTGCACATTCTGGATCTGCTAGAGGACATTGGATTGTATAACTAACCGTGTGAGGTCGCCTCCATTAAGCAGCAAACCTGTATTTATCAGCCAGTTTCGAGATTCCCGAATGTAGTTTTATTATACATTTGACCTTTTCTTAAGTAGTCACCTGTGCTAAGCAGCCACTTTCTGTGACATTCTTTGCTGGCTGCTTACAATGGTGTCCGCCTTCTAATCGAGATGTTGTGAGTTCGAGTCCTGAACTACGGGTTGTTTTCAAGACTCTTATTAAATTCACTCTGCCTCGTCTATCTCCCTCATTGCGATGTATGCCATCAGGAATGAGGTTTCGAGGGCGATTAACCTAATGTTGTAAAAGCTTGTTTCGCAATCAAGCTAATATCAGGGTTCCCTCTGTCTGAATGTTTCAGGGTTCCCTCCGTCGCCGATTGAAAAACACCAGAGCCAATTTAAAAAACTTGGAGCCAACTAAGAGCCAATATCACAAATAAATATTTGAAGCCATGAATTTGACAAAACATGTGCCAAAAAAAATAATATTGCGCCAAATATTTTCGCCAATTCACAAAACTTAGCGCCAGTATTGGTTTTTTTGTCGCAATTGGCGACATTGGCGACCGACAGCGGGAACCATGAATATAAATTTGTATAATAAAGGTGATGTCAGTGACTGATGCTCACCTATAGTCACATTCGTGAGAAATGCAAATAGGTTGGTAAATACGAATAGGTTTGTTTTTTGCAAATCATTTTAGAACCAATCAATTAAACTTCTAAAAACTGTGATCAATATTATCGTTCGCTATTCACTTGTCAGGCACGTAGCCACACTGAGGCACACCAAGGCAGCTGCCTCGCTTAAAATTCTGCTCAGGCTCTATGCTGTTTGCTATTTTCGGATAGTGATGAATGGCAATTAAACAACATAGATCCTGATCAGATGCTGATCTGGATCTATGTTACTTGCACGTAATATCTTCCAATTTATTCAGCATTTTATTGGTTAACACATAACAATTATTGCGAAACAAGCTGTTGAGTTCTTAAAACTTGCTTCGCAATAGTTTGCGTGTGTGTTTTTCGTTTATTTATCGGCGCTACCGGTTTCCCATATGAGCGACGCCTCCTGAAGAGATTAGTCATTTTGGAGGATAGTGCAATGATACAGACAGAGACCCATTTCAGAGTCTCCTCTGGTTCTTTTACGTGCATGGTGTACAGCACCAACACGAGACCTCGGTTTAACGTCCCATCTGAAAGACTGTTAATTTTATTAGGGTCAGACAGACGGGGGATCAAACCTGCGATCCATGGATTACCAGTCCAGCGTGTTACCACTGGACTACAAATCCGTCTGTACATTGCCTTAAGTAGTGGTTAGCCACTTAACCCATTTCATTCTGGATACCGTTCAAACGGTATTTGCAAAGAACATAAGAGCCAGATTAACCGCCACGGAACGTTCCGTCCGATCAGGCTCTATGCTGTTTGCTATTCAGATGATCTTGCTAAGACACTTGGCTATGCAGCAAACAACATAGATCCTGATCAGCGCGCAGCATCACGCTGCGACTGATCTGGATCTATGTTGTTTGCAAAAGCCTTTAAATATATCCAGAATGAAATGGGTTAAATAGGTCATTGTTAGACTAAATTGTCCTTAATAATAAGATCAAAGATTTTTTAGAAGGGAGAAGTGTGTTGTCTCCATTAAGGAAGGTTATTTCTCCCAGTTGGCCTCTAGCTCCCATCCCTGTGGGTAGAAGTAGGGCAGCTCGAGGGAGACTCATAATTTCTCCCATGTTGCCCTCTTAAAACTCCAGTCCTGCAGGTAGAAGTAAGGAAGCTCAAGGTAGACTCATAATTTCTCCCATGTTGCCCTCTTAAAAACTCCAGTTCTGCAGGTAGAAGTAGGGCAGCTCAAGGGAGACTCATAATTTCTCCCATGTTGCCCTCTTAAGACTTCAGTCCTGCAGGTAGAAGTAGGGCAGCTCAAGGGAGACTCATAATTTCTCCCATGTTGCCCTCTTAAGACTTCAGTCCTGCAGGTAGAAGTAGGGCAGCTCAAGGGAGACTAATAATTTCTCCCATGTTGCCCACTTAAAAACTCCAGTCCTGCAGGGAGAAGTAGGGCAGCTCAAGGGAGACACATAATTTCTCCAATGTTGCCCTCTTAAGACTTCAGTCCTGCAGGTAGAAGTAGGGCAGCTCAAGGGAGACTCATAATTTCTCCCATGTTGCCCTCTTAAGACTTCAGTCCTGCAGGTAGAAGTAGGGCAGCTCAAGGGAGACTAATAATTTCTCCCATGTTGCCCACTTAAAAACTCCAGTCCTGCAGGGAGAAGTAGGGCAGCTCAAGGGAGACACATAATTTCTCCAATGTTGCCCTCTTAAGACTTCAGTCCTGCAGGTAGAAGTAGGGCAGCTCAAGGGAGACTCATAATTTCTCCCATGTTGCCCTCTTAAGACTTCAGTCCTGCAGGTAGAAGTAGGGCAGCTCAAGGGAGACTAATAATTTCTCCCATGTTGCCCACTTAAAAACTCCAGTCCTGCAGGGAGAAGTAGGGCAGCTCAAGGGAGACACATAATTTCTCCAATGTTGCCCTCTTAAGACTTCAGTCCTGCAGGTAGAAGTAGGGCAGCTCAAGGGAGACTCATAATTTCTCCCATGTTGCCCTCTTAAAAATGCCAGTTCTACAGGGGGAAGTAGGGCAGGTCAAGGAGACTAATAATTTCTCCCATGTTGCCCTCTTAAAAACTCCAGTCCTGCAGAGAGAAGTAAGGCAGCTCAAGGGAGACTCATAATTTCTCCCATGTTGCCCTCTTAAAAGCTCCAGTCCTGCAGGGAGAACTAAGGCAGCTCAAGGGAGACTCATAATTTCTCCCATGTTGCCCTCTTAAAAACTCCAGTCCTGCAGGTAGAAGTAAGGCAGCTCAAGGGAGACTAATAATTTCTCCCATGTTGCCCTCTTAAAAACTCCAGTCTTGCAGGGAGATGTAAGGCAGCTCAAGGGAGATTCATAATTTCTCCCATGTTGCCCTCTTAAAAACTCCAGTCTTGCAGGGAGAAGTAAGGCAGCTCAAGGGAGACTCATAATTTCTCCCATGTTGCCTTCTTAAAAAATGCCAGTTCTGCAGGGAGAAGTAGGGCAGGTCAGGGAGACTATTTCTCCAAGGTCTCCCTCTAACTCCAGCCCCCAATTATATAGCCAACAAGGTTATTTTACTTCGTTCCAAAACAAGATCAATTTTAAAAAGACTATTTACTTTTTCGCTAATTTGGCACCTCAGGCAACAGGCTCCTTTAATGAGATCTACTTGTTTCCACCCAAGATGTCTCAATTACACAATGTATGAATGGTTTTATTTCTCTGGCACCCTTCCACCCCACTGTCGCAATTCAATATACACCTGCATTCCCGATAAACAGTTGACTCTTGGCAAACCAAAAATCATCTGTTAATTGCTGAAAAAGAATAAGTTGTCATGATTTGGCAGATTTATCTGTTTATAGAATTACTTTTAAAAGGAGATTTTAATTCCTGAATGAAATAAAGGTATGTCAAAAATAACTTCCATTCATAATTAAATTCTTTTGAAGTTTTGGCATTTTTTTTCTCACAAACCTTAACCCTTTCCGTCATATAGGTTTAGGTTAATATACTATTATATCTCCATACAACTGCCATTATGTGCCATACCGCCATATAGCTATCATGCAGTGGATAAGTAGTCGCCATATCTATCCCACCTCCATAGATATGACTGGGACTACATGACATTCTGGTCTTTATTATGAACATTGGTTTGGCTACTATATTGTGAATGTATGTCTTATTGGTCGTCAAGAGGTGCTTCTATGAGGGAAAGGGTTAATGTATGTTGTATTGGTAATGTCGTCAAGAGGTGCTTCTATGAGGGAAATGGTTAATATATGTTGTATTGGTAATGTCATCATGAGGTGCTTCTATGAAGGAAATGGTTAATGTATGTTGTATTGGTAATGTTGTCAAGAGGTGCTTCTATGAGGGAAAGGGTTAATGTATGTTGTATTGGTAATGTCGTCAAGAGGTGCTTCTATGAGGGAAATGGTTAATGTATGTTGTATTGGTAATGTCATCATGAGGTGCTTCTATGAGGGAAAGGGTTAATGTATGTTGTATTGGTAATGTCGTCAAGAGGTGCTTCTATGAGGGAAAGGGTTAATGTATGTAGTATTGGTAATGTTGTCAAGAGGTGCTTCTATGAGGGAAAGGGTTAATGTATGTCATATTGGTAATGTCGTCAAGAGGTGCTTCTATGAGGGAAAGGGTTAATGTATGTCGTATTGGTAATGTCGTCAAGAGGTGCTTCTATGAGGGAAAGGGTTATCTCTAATGCATGGAGATACAGTTGCATAGACTGGGCTCAAGCTAGAACCAGATTTTTGGGAGAAGTGAGAAAGCGCGTGATTACGTCATCTGATGTATCATTTAATAAATTTCAACATAATACGGTTAAAAACAAATTAATTATGACCATTAAATACAAGATTTGAATAGAAGGAGTGCTTTACAATGGCCTGCCTATCTTACTGGACAATATTTTGTCTGAACATTGTAAAATAAAAATGTGCGTCTATTCATCTGTCCATGAGAGCTGAGTTGTTTTGACCTTGTCTGTGTCTATTCATGCGTCTGTCTGACCACAAGTAATTGTGATCTTGCCTGTGTCTGTTTATGCTTCTGTCTGTCCACAAGTAATTGTGATCTTGCCTGTGTCCGTTTATGCATCTGTCTGTCCACAAGCAATTGTGATCTTGCCTGTGTCTGTTCATGCGTCTGTCTGACCACAAGCAATTGTGATCTTGCCTGTGTCTGTTCATGCGTCTGTCTGACCACAAGCAATTGTGATCTTGCCTGTGTCTATTCATGCGTCTGTCTGACCACAAGTAATTGTGATCTTGCCTGTGTCTGTTTATGCTTCTGTCTGTCCACAAGTAATTGTGATCTTGCCTGTGTCCGTTTATGCATCTGTCTGTCCACAAGCAATTGTGATCTTGCCTGTGTCTGTTCATGCGTCTGTCTGACCACAAGCAATTGTGATCTTGCCTGTGTCTGTTCATGCGTCTGTCTGACCACAAGCAATTGTGATCTTGCCTGTGTCTGTTCATGCGTCTGTCTGACCACAAGTAATTGTGATCTTGCCTGTGTATGTTCATGTGTCTGTCTGTCCACAAGCAATTGTGATCTTGCCTGTGTCCGTTCATGCGTCTGTCTGACCACAAGCAATTGTGATCTTGCCTGTGTATGTTCATGTGTCTGTCTGTCCACAAGCAATTGTGATCTTGCCTGTGTCCATTCATGCGTCTGTCTGACCACAAGTAATTGTGATCTTGCCTGTGTCCGTTCATACGTCTGTCTGACCACAAGCAATTGTGACCTTGTCTGTGTCCATTTATGCTTCTGTCTGTCCACAAGTAATTGTGATCTTGCCTGTGTCCGTTTATGCTTCTGTCTGACCACAAGCAATTGTGACCTTGTCTGTGTCTGTTCATGCGTCTGTCTGACCACAAGTAATTGTGATCTTGCCTGTGTCCGTTTATGCTTCTGTCTGTCCACAAGTAATTGTGATCTTGCCTGTGTCCGTTTATGCTTCTGTCTGTCCACAAGTAATTGTGATCTTGCCTGTGTCCGTTTATGCTTCTGTCTGTCCACAAGCAATTGTGATCTTGCCTGTGTCCGTTCATGCATCTGTCCACAAGCAATTGTGATCTTGCCTGTGTCCGTTCATGCGTCTGTCTGACCACTGTAAGGGAGAAGTGGCAGAGTTGGGGTACCAAGGGCGACTACTTCGCCCATGTTGCACTCTAGATTGAGCCGTGAGACTAGTGCATAGCCTGCAGCGCTATTGGGGAAAGAGTTGGTTAAATGTAATTAACTTTGTTTCTTTTACAGGGATCTGACAGGAACAGTCACAGAAAATTCATGATCGACCATTGTAGGAATAGTGCAAAATGCTATGAAGTAAGTAATAGTGCAAAATGCTATGAAGTAAGTAATAGTGCAAAATGCTATGAAGTAAGTAATAGTGCAAAATGCTATGAAGTAAGTACCATTCTGTTATACTGTGTCATCTTTCCAAACAGCATAGAGCCAGATCAGAGGCCACAGAATGTGCCGTGTAGCACAGACCGCGCCATCGGATCAGGCTCTATATGTGAACTTGTTTGCTATTTGGATAGTGGAGCAGGGTTCCGTCTGTCTGAATGTTTGTCTGCGCCACTTCTGTCGCCAATTGAAAAACACTGGAGCCAATTTAAAAAACTTGGGAGCCAACTAAGAGCCATATAGTTCACAAATAACTATTTGAAGCCATTTATTTGACAAAAAATGTCCAAATTTTTTTCTCAAAAAAATAAAATTGCAACATATTTTCGCCAATTCACAAAATTTAGCGTCAATATTTGTTTTTTGTTGCAATTGGCGACCGACAGCGGGAACCCTGGTGGACCTAAAACACTTGGCTGAATAGCAAACAACATAGATCCTAATCGGTGCACCTGATCTAGATATATGTTGTTTGCACATTCCTTCCAATTTATTCAGCATTTTTACGGGTTAATATACGATATTTAAGTGCACAATTTAATGTCATTTAGTGCAAACACCGACCACAGTTCATCATGAAAAATATATTTATCTCAAAAACATAATTACGCACATTCAAAATGTTATTTAAAACAATTGCAATAAAATGGATGAAGTATGACACAACTTGGCTAGTTATGGTCCTCGTATCTTACAGACATTGCTCGCTTGAGAACTGAGCTGGTGAAACCTTATGTGTCTGTTCATGTGTCTGTCTGTCCACAAGCAATTGTGATCTTGCCTAGCTGTCTCTGTTTATGCATCTGCCCATGAGCTGTTGTGATGTTGTCTGTGTGTCGGTTACATTATGCCTGTCTGCCCATGAGCTGTTGTGATGTTGTCTGTGTGTTGGTTACATTATGCCTGTCTGCCCATGAGCTGTTGTGATGTTGTCTGTGTGTCGGTTACATTATGCCTGTCTGTCCGTGAGCTGTTGTGATGTTGTCTGTGTGTCGGTTCCATTATGCCTGTTTGCCCATGAGCTGTTGTGATGTTGTCTGTGTGTCGGTTACATTATGCCTGTCTGCCCATGAGCTGTTGTGATGTTGTCTGTGTGTCGGTTACATTATGCCTGTCTGCCCATGAGCTGTTGTGATGTTGTCTTGTGTGTCGGTTACATTATGCCTGTCTGTCCGTGAGCTGTTTGTGATGTTGTCTTGTGTGTCGGTTACATTATGCCTGTCTGTCCGTGAGCTGTTGAGATGTGTCTGTGTGTCGGTTACATTATGCCTGTCTGTCCGTGAGCTGTTGTGATGTTGTATGTGTGTCGGTTACATTATGCCTGTCCCGTGAGCTGTTGTGATGTTGTCTTGTGTGTCGGTTACATTATGCCTGTCTGTCCGTGAGCTGTTGTGATGTTGTCTGTGTGTCGGTTACATTATGCCTGTCTGTCCGTGAGCTGTTGTGATGTTGTCTTGTGTGTCGGTTACATTATGCCTGTCTGCCCATGAGCTGTTGTGATGTTGTCTGTGTGTCGGTTACATTATGCCTGTCTGTCCGTGAGCTCTTGTGATGTTGTCTGTGTGTCGGTTACATTATGCCTGTCTGTCTGTGAGCTGTTGTTTAACCCTTTCAACACTACAGGTCTCTAAATATGCTTACAAAAAATGTAGATCCAGATGAGCCTGCTCGTGACGAGCCATCTCATCAGGGTCTGCACTTTTTGCCAGTAATATTACTATTTTTAGACAAAATTACCCATTTTGATAAATGAACTGGTCCAAATGTAATTTTCTTATTAATTTATTGACCTAAAAATATCATTCACCAGTCTACCCCACATCTAGTCTGGAACCAAACGATTTCTTTAAAAAAATCTAAATACTGTCCTATGAATATAATTATATAACCAGTGGTTAATGATCATCTAACCAACATATTTAAAAGAAGGTATAATCCCTCAAAAATAAGCCCACTCCCCTGGCCCCACCCACCCCTCTCCACTCCCCTGGCCCCATCCACCCCTCTCCATTCCCCCGGCCCCATCCACCCCTCTCCACTCCCCCAGCCCCATCCCACCACTCTCCACTCCCCCGGCCCCATCCACCCCACTCCATTCCACTTCCCTGGCCCCACCCACCCCTCTCCACTTCCCCGGCCCCATCCACCCCTCTCCACTCCCCCAGCCCCATCCACCCCACTCCACTCCTTCAGCCCCATCCACCCCTCTCCACTCCCCCGGCCCCATCCACCCCAATCCCCTGGCCCCATCCACCCCTCTCCACTCCCCCGGCCCCATCCACCCCTCTCCACTCCCCGGCCCCATCCACCCCACTCCCCTCTCCACTCCCCGGCTCCATCCACCCCTCTCCACTCCCCCGGCTCCACCCACCCCTCTCCACTCCCCGGCTCCACCCCCTCCACTCCCCCGGCTCCACCCACCCCACTCCACTGGCTCCACCCACCCCTCTCCACTCCCCTGGCTCCACCCACCCCTCTCCACTCCCCCGGCTCCACCCACCCCTCTCCACTTCCCCGGCTCCACCCACCCCTCTCCACTCCCCGGCTCCATCTACCCCTCTCCACTCCCCCGGCTCCACCCAGCCCCCTCCACTCCCCCGGCTCCACCCACCCCACTCCACTCCCCCGGCTCCACCCACCCCTCTCCTCCTCTGGCTCCATCCACCCCTCTCCACTCCCCGGCTCCACCCCCTCTCCACTCCCCCGGCTCCACCCACCCCTCTCCACTCCCCCTGCTCCACCCACCCCTCTCCACTCCCCCGGCTCCACCCACCCCTCTCCACTCCCCCGGCTCCCCCCCTCCACTCCCCGGCTCCACCCACCCCACTCCACTGGCTCCACCCCCACCCCGGCTCCACCCACCCCTCTCCACTCCCCCGGCTCCACCCACCCCTCTCCACTCCCCCGGCTCCATCCACCCCTCTCCACTCCCCGGCTCCACCCAGCCCCCTCCACTCCCCCGGCTCCACCCACCCCACTCCACTCCCCCGGCTCCACCCACCCCTCTCCACTCCCCCGGCTCCATCCACCCCTCTCCACTCCCCCGGCTCCACCCACCCCTCTCCACTCCCCCGGCTCCATCCACCCCTCTCCACTCCCCCTGCTCCACCCACCCCTCTCCACTCCCCCGGCTCCACCCACCCCACTCCACCAGATTTCCTCTTTGTTTGTATTATTAATGGACATCTTCAAAACTCTCAAGAACCAAGATGTCAGATTTGCCAATAATGTCAGTAAATAGCTATATATACTGCTAATGTTATTTGTTTTTGTAAAACTCTGACAATAAATAAAGTTTCAATTGAAATGACTTGACATAATTACAGTATGATTATGGTATGTCATATTTTACGTAATTAGACTTTATTTCGCAAGTGAGCTGTAAAACCAACATCAACTGAATCCCTCCTGCTCATCACATATTCAATTATTCACATTTTCAAGGATTTTTTTGGGGCATATAATTATGTGGTGTACAGAGTTTTATTTTGAAATTTAAATATTTCGAATGACATAGCTGGCACATGTGGATAGGCCACATTTTACCTCTGTAATAATAAATACCCTGTTCACGTCGGAGTTTTAATCCAGATTAAATCTAAATACTTTGCATCCGCAGCACCTATTGTTTCATTAACTCTGTGCACGCTATAGTGATCAAAATAGCAGTCAATATATCATGTAATTTCATTATGATATGACACAATTCTAATGAAATTCCAGGACATATTTCCAGAGTTTTCAGTTATAAATATGAAAAACACATAAATTAATTGTCATCTGTAACAATTATTTATAGCTTTTAATTTATTCTGGGCTTGTGTGTTTTACGTTTATTTATCGTCGCTACTGGTTGTCCATATGAGCGACGCCTCCTGAAGAGATTAGTCATTTTAGATTTTTGGAGGATAGTGCAATGATACAGACAGAGACCCATTCCAGAGTCTCCTCTGGTTGTTTTACGTGCACGGTGAAAGACTTTTAATTTTATTATTGTCAGATGGGGGATTGAACCTGCGATCCCTGGATTACCAGTCCAGCGTGTTACCACTGGACTACAGATCCGTCTGTGGCATGCAAAGAGTTTAAGGCTGTGTAATAAATACCCTGTTCACATTGGAGTTTCAATCCAGCTTCAAATTCTTGCACTTTGCATGACATGTAATGTGGCTTCACCAAGTCTTATTCAAAGAAACCCTGAAGGTGGTTTTAATAGTTCATGGCAGATTTAAAGGATCATTACTCAACAGGTCAGAGTTTTAATATAGATATTGGTGGATAAATACAGGATCTTACAAGAGTGGTGATTTCATACCGAGTTTTGGACATTTGGTTTAAACATATTTATTCCACTATATACGTTCACAAAACATGATACATGCACACAAAATCAACGAATAGGAAAGGATCAAAACGGAAGCAGAGCTGTATCTGTATTTATGTATTAATCAAAAATCTTGACTATTACATGTATTAACCCTTTCAACACTACAGGCCTTTAAATAGACTTTCATAAAAAGTGTAGATCCAAATGAGCCGGCTCGTCACGAGCCATCTCATCAGGATCTGCACTTTTTGCAAGTAATAATTATTACTATTTTTTAGATAAAATTACCCATTTTGATAAATGAACTGGTCCAAAGGTAATTTTCTTATTAATTTATTAGTCTAAAAATATCATGCACCAGTCCATGTCAGTTACTTGGGGTTGAATGGGTTAAGACTCCAGTTACATTCCATTGTCAAAGGTTTGCTTATGAATAAAAATACAAAAATACAAAATGAATGGACTTTATAATGAGTGGTTGTTGCGTAAATGCGATTTTTGAATCGGATTTGAATGTGAACATGGCATAATGTGTTGTCGGCACCTGCTGTGTGGAATTCAGTGGTATGTGACAAACATGCAGTTATAAACTCATATCTAATCTTATGTTATTCAGCATGCATGCATGTTTATGCAAAAACAAACCGAACAAGAAAAACTGTTACATATAAATATGAGGTCCGCCTCCGTGGTCGAGTGGTTAAGGTCGCTGACTTGTATACCACTGTAACCTATCATCACTGATGGTCATGGGTTCGAGCCCCGCTCAGGCCGTGTTTCATTTATATGAAAAAGTTGGCAGTTTCTTACGGAGGTTGGTGCACCCAAGTACTGGTTAACTGCTGGAGCCTGCCCAGGAAAGGTGTTGTTAGGTAAACTGCCCGCCGGCGATATAGCCCAAAATGGTGCTGATGCAGGCGTAAAACCCGAAATATAACATAAATATAACATATACATATAAATATATAATAGAAGGACGATTGAAAACTCACTCTGCATCATACACGCTTGGATAATGTATTGAGTGAATGTATATAAATTATAAAGTGCATACTTTAGTAATTAAATGCAAACATGTGGACAATAACACGAATCCCTGTCCAACATAATAGTATATACCATATCCCTGCTGGAACATTCACGAATCATATTGGAACCAATTATTGTTGCAGAAATAAATAGATTGACCTGGCCATTTCTGGGTTCCAGCTCAATTCTGTATTTCTATATGCACACCAATGAAAGCTTGGAACTAGTTCCCTGAAAACACCGACTGGTTGGTGTACCAAGTACTGGTTAACTGCTGAAGCCTGCCCAGGAAAGGTGTTGTTCTGTACACTGCCAGCCGACAATATAGCCCTAAATGGTGCTGATGCAGGCGTAAAACCCGAAATATAACATAATATACAATGGACAAAGAAAGGACATATGTTTTGGTGTTCATCGAAGGAATTTTGTAAATACGAATTAAATTTACGACTTGTGCTTTCTGTGACCGATTAAAGTACAGCTGATATGCGGTAATGAATGATGATGCTTTGCCTTAAGTGTTCTTTACAGTGATAGAGTGTAGTATATGAAATGAGGATAAATTGCATACACTTCCACTAATAGTCGAAACGTGATTCAGCACAATTCATAATATAGTATTACATTGATAAATCTCTACACTGCCAAACAAAACTTCCGTATATTTAACGTTTCTAGATGCATTGTACGATTAGCGCAGTGGTTAGCACGCTCGCTTCTTACAAATGCAACCCGCTGGAGCCGTTACGATTGTGCCCTTAGGCAAGGCATTTAAATTCCACGTTGCCTCTTCTCTCTTCCTCGTGGTGATGGATTCCATCAGGAATGAGGTCACGAGAGTGATTAATATAAGTTATAAGAACTTGTTTCGCAATCGAGCTAATATAAATTTGTATAAACTAAATGCAACCCGGGTTCGAACGTCTGACCTGGTAGTTGTGAGATGGTAATATGGTCCTTAACTCGGATAGGTGGGTTTTCTCCGGGTACTCTTGTTTCATCTCACATGAAGGACTCACATACATGCTTTCCTCAGCGTCCACAAGTTTCTCCATAGCAAATCGTAATAGCAAATTATCTCCCTTTTGTTTTATATTTAAATTGTCTCCCCTTTATAAAATCAATTATATACCCGTATAATTTTGTGTGCAATCTGTATATTGATTGTAAGTTTTTTACCCAAACAATGAATACGATTTTTCTAATGATAGTAAACAACACTAGATGAGTCTGGATGCACAAGGGCATTAACTAGAGTTTGCAATGTTCCATCTTAAATTATCTCCCTTTTATAAATTACTTGAAGAAGCATATCTTTATCCTTAATCAATACCAGTGAGTATGTAGCATTGAGAGGCCACTGTGGGCGAGTAATAAAATCTGGACTAATTCTACACACTAGCGGTGAAAATAACAGTCAATTCAGTCGTGATATTTCATTAACCTGCGTAACCTGCCGAATAAATTGGCCGGAATGTGCAAAGAACATAGATCCAGATCAGCCAGGGATCTATGTTGTTTGCTGTTCAGACAGGTGATTTAGCTCTACTATCCAAATAGGCCCGGAGTTTGCGCCCCACTGGAACTGTTATGATTATGCCCTTAATCAAGGCATTTAAATTCCACATGCCTCTTCCACCTGATCTGGCTCTATGCTGTTTGCAAAAGCGACTTTAATCGTGATTGGCAGAATGTGCAAACAACATAGATCCAGATCAGCCGCGACATTACAGCTGCCGTGTCTGATCAGGATCTAATAATATTTTTTCTATGCTGTTTGCTATTCAGGCAAGTTAGCTCCACTATCTGAATAGCAAACAACATAGAGCCTGATCAGACAGCACGTTCTGTGCCGCCTGATCTGACTATGCTGTTTGCAAAAGCGACTTTAGTCGTGATTGGCAGGTTAAAGGTCAAGTCATTTTAGAAAGAAATTCCATGACATATTTTGGCTACAAATAAGAAAAGTAATGAATAGCTGTCTGCTTCGATTATTTGATTATTTATAAGTCTTTATTTTATCCAGCATGCAAAGGGTTATATAAGAATGTGTTCTGATTGTAACATTATCCCGGCTTATCCTGGAGGTTACTTGTCGGGAGTACTGTTGGGCAGGTGCTAAGTGGTGGTTTTTAGATTTTTTATTTTAAGTTTAATGTCGCTACTAACAACACCAATCCTGGGCAGGCTCTAGCAGTTAACCAGTACTTTGTGCACCAACCTCCGTAAGAAACTGCCAACATTTTCATATATAGAGACACTGGTCTGAGTAGGGCTCGACCCCGTGACCATCAGTGATGATAGGTTACAGTGGTATACAAGTCAGTGACCTTAACCACTCTACGGTTTTTAGATGGTTTGGGGGATTGTTTGTTGACATTAATTAATGACTGAATGCAAGCTGCAGTTGTTTCAATTAATTTTCATAGTGTATACAAATTTATTTTAGCTCGATTGCGAAACAAGTTCTTACAATTTATATTAATCACTCTCGAGACCTCATTCCTGATGGAATCCATCGCCACGAGGGAGAGAGAAGAGGCAACGTGGAATTTAAATACCATGCCTAAGGGCACAATCATAACGGCTCCAGCGGACTCGAACTCTTTCACACCTGTAGCGAACGCGCATACACTGCGCTAGCACGACTTCCATTAATTTTCATGCTTTGTTGTGTCAAACATTTTTAGTTAGGATTTGTTGTATCAGGTTTCATTGGTTTAATTTTGTTGAGTTTGTTGCCTTTTGGGGGGTTTTTTGGCATTTATTTTAAAGTGATATATTTGTAGGGAAGTGTATACACACATTTAGTTTAACACCACACTCGGATATTTACTGAAGCGAAGCCATTTAAATTTCAATGTAGATGTCAAATCTTTGATGACATCAAATAAAATGTAATCCATATAAATATATAAATGTTTCAAGCCATGTTAGAATGTCAGGTCAACTTTCGTCAACACAATCAATGTTTGTGTTCATGGCTTTTTGCAGATCCCCCCCCCCCCCCCCCTGATGTTATAAAACTTTTCTCAAGATTCTTGAGATTTACACTCAGTTGAACCAATCCGAAGCTTGAGATGGACCGCCTCCGTGGTCGAGTTGTTACGGTCGCTGACTTGTATATCACTGTAACCTATCATCACTGATGGTAACGGGTTCGAGCACCGCTCAGACCTTGTTTCATTTATATGAAAAAGTTGGCAGTTTTTTGCAGAGGTTGGTGCAACAAGTACTGGTTAACCGCTTGAGCCTGCCCAGGAAAGATTTTGTTAGGTAAACTTCACGTTGCTCAAATGGGAAACCTGTAGCAACTTTAAATACAGTCAAACCTGTGTCAGTGGTCACCTCTATTAAGCAGCCAACCTGTATTAAGCAGCCAGTTTACATATTCATAAATATTTATTATACATTTGACCTCTATTAATCAGCCACCTGTGCTAAGCAGCCACTTTCTCTTACTCCCTTGGCTGGCTGCTTAAGACAACTGTAAACAAAGTTTGAGATTGGGTAAAAGTTTCATTAGCTTGGGGCTCGGGGCCAGAACTTTATTTCAATTCCTACTTCTCATTTATTATAAATGCTGGGATCCCGGGGTTGTATGTGTAAGGGGTGTGTCAAAAAACCCAACAAAAAATGTTGGGATCCCGGGGTTGTATGTGTAAGAGGTGGGTCAAATAAATGTTGGGATCCCGGGGTTGTATGTGTAAGAGGTGGGTCAAATAAATGTTGGGATCCCGGGGTATGTGTAAGGGGTGGGTCAATGGTCCTGATCACTGTAGGTTCAAATCCTACTGGGGGTGTCAAATTATTTCATGTGAAGAAGTTATCCAGCTCACTTGCGGAAGGTTTGTGGTTCTACCAAGGCTGCTCATCAGTTCCAGAGATATTGCTTCATACCCACCCACTGCTCATCAGTTCCAGAGATATTGCTCATACCCACCCACTGCTCATCAGTTCCAGAGATATTGCTCATACCCACCCACTGCTCATCAGTTCCAGAGATATTGCTCATACCCACCCACTGCTCATCAGTTCCAGAGATATTGCTCATACCCACCCACTGCTCATCAGTTCCAGAGATATTGTTCATACCCACCCACTGCTCATCAGTTCCAGAGATATTGTTCATACCCACCCACTGCTCATCAGTTCCAGAGATATTGCTCATACCCACCCACTGCTCATCAGTTCCAGAGATATTGCTCATACCCACCCACTGCTCATCAGTTCCAGAGATATTGCTCATACCCCCCACATACCCATCAGTCTGCTCATCATGTTTGTGCAACGTCTACCTGTACCACAAACAGTTGTATGTGCAAGTGTTCTGGTGGGTTAAAGTCCCATGTCTGTGCAACGTCTACCTGTACCACACACACAGTTGTATGTGCAAGTGTTCTGGTGTGTTAAAGTCCCATGTCTGTGCGACGTCTACCTATACCACACACACAGTTGTATGTGCAAGTGTTCCTGTGGGTTAAAGTCCCATGTCTGTGTGACTTCTACCTATACCACACACACAGTTGTATGTGCAAGTGATCTGGTGGGTTAAAGTCCCATGTCTGTGCGACTTCTACCTATATAGAAACTGGTCTGTAAAATCTGTTTGTCAACTAGAAAATATTCTGTAGAACCCTTGTTTGTCATATATATTTTATATTTCGGGTTTTACGCCTGCATCAGCACCATTTCGGGCTATATCGCCGGCGGGCAGTTTACTTAGCAACACCTTTCCTGGGCAGGCTCCAGCGGTTAACCAGTACTTGGGTGCACCAACCTCCGTAAGAAACTGCCAACTTTTTCATATAAATGAGACATGGCCTGAGCGGGGCTCGAACCCTTGACCATCAGTGATGATAGGTTACAGTGGTATGCAAGTCAGCGACTTTAACCACTCCTTGTTTGTCATTTAAGATTGTCCATAAACTGCAAAATTGCAAAATTGTCAGTAAAGCCAGTTTGTTGCTAAAACTGCAAAATTGTATGTACATAAACCCCTGTTTATTATTTAAAATTGTCCGTAAAACCCCTGTTTGTCATTAAAATGGGAAAATTGTCCGTAAAAAACCCAACTATTTATCTTTTAAAAATTGTCCGTAAAATCCTTGCTTGTCATTTAAAATTGTCTGTAAAACACCTATTTGTCATTTAAAATTATCCGTAAAACACCTGTTTGTCATTTAAAATTGTCCGTAAATGTCTTGTTTGTCATTTAAAATTATCCGTAAAACACCTGTTTGTCATTTAAAATTGTCCGTAAAATCCTTGTTTGTCATTTAAAATTGTCCATAAGGCCCCACAGTTTCATAAATGTCATCCAGCCGCATTGCCACGATGAAATGCTATAAATCAAAGCTGCAGGAAGACACATCAGATCTGGACATTTAATCTACACAAAGTTTACAAAACTTCACTTTATCAGGTCAGGACCTTGTGTTTATATCCTAAGCAAATATAAGGACCATTTTGATGAGCTTTTCTGAACACACAGGTGATCTGATAACAAGTGACACCTGTATTGCTCCTGCCTTCCTCGCTGGCTCGTGACACATTTCTATTCAAATAAATAAATTAAACCACAGGAAGGAATCTGTGTCAGTCTGTCGTCGATACGCACATGCCTATGAGGCGATCTCGCCAATAAGACGACCCACCCCTACTTTCGTCCTGAAATCTGCGGGTTTTGGCATGCACTCGCTCGCATATAAGACGTGTTGGTAAAATGGACAGAATGTTCCATCTGAATTCTGTGCCGTCTGATCAGGCTCTATGCTGTTTGCTACTAATATAGTGGAGCTAAAACACATGTCTGAATAGCAAACAACATAGATCCTAATCAGAGGCGGTGTTATGCTGCAGCTGATATTTTGTTTTCAAATGTGATTTTATTTACTCAGCAGGTTAAGGGCTAAATGATATTAATATTTTCACTGTTTAATAACTGTAACGTCGCAGTGAGAAACCAGAAGAAGAGAGATGCAAACCTCTGCTCTGGGCTGACCGCCATGACCACAGGCTTTGAACCTCTGCTCTGGGCTGACTGACATGACCACAGGCTTTGAACCTCTGCTCTGGGCTGACCGACATGACCACAGGCTTTGAACCTCTGCTCTGGGCTGACCGACATGACCACAGGCTTTGAACCTCTGCTCTGGGCTGACCGCCATGACCACAGGCTTTGAACCTCTGCTCTGGGCTGACCGACATGACCACAGGCTTTGAACCTCTGCTCTGGGCTGACCGCCATGACCACAGGCTTTGAACCTCTGCTCTGGGCTGACCGACCTGACCACAGGCTTTGAACCTCTGCTCTGGGCTGACCGCCATGACCACAGGCTTTGAACCTCTACTCTGGGCTGACCGACATGACCACAGGCTTTGAACCTCTGCTCTGGGCTGACTGACATGACCACAGGCTTTGAACCTCTGCTCTGGGCTGACCGCCATGACCACAGGCTTTGAACCTCTGCTCTGGGCTGACTGACATGACCACAGGCTTTGAACCTCTGCTCTGGGCTGACCGCCATGACCACAGGCTGACCGCCATGACCACAGGCTTTGACCGGTTTATCCCAAAATCGATTCACCTCGTCCAACCCTCTATCCACAAAGTTTCATAAATATTCGGCCACAAATTTTTAAGTTACCCTGCTAACACACAGACAGATGCACAGACACACAGATTGACAGACAGACACACAGGTAGACACACAGGTAGACACACAGACAGATGGTACTGGTAATCCAGGGATCCCCCGTCTGACCCTAATAAAATTAACAGTCTTTCTGATGGGATGTTAAACCGAGGTCTCGTGTCGGTGCTTTACACCGTGCAC
Organism: Archivesica marissinica; assembly: GCA_014843695.1. NCBI lineage: Eukaryota > Metazoa > Mollusca > Bivalvia > Venerida > Vesicomyidae > Archivesica > Archivesica marissinica. Next base: position 19,067,235 of record CM026389.1, on the reverse strand, counting down.
GCAAAAGAACCAGAGGAGACTCTGGAATGGGTCTCTGTCTGTATCATTACACTATCCTCCAAAAATCTAAAATGACTAATGTCTTCAGGAGGCGTCGCTCATATGGGCAACCGGTAGCGACGATAAATAAACGTAAAATGCACATTGCAATAAATGTAAGGGGCTTGCACACAATACCTGTGTGTTGATTGCTATTCACTGGGCATGCCCATATATATCGACGCAATGACATTCAGCAGGCATGCCAGTACATCAGTATTCATCAATACCATAATATTATACTCATGGCCATAAGTCACCATTTTTCTCGTACATAATATGATGTAAGTAACATGTCGAATTATGGCTGAGAAATTAGGAAAAACAATGTTGAAGAAAAAAAAATTGACAAATTTATTTGTTGCAACTTTGTCTGTTTGTTTGTTTATTTGTGTTAATATAACAATTGGTTTAGACAGTGTGTTTTTATGTTTATTTATCGTCGCTACCGGTTGCCCATATGAGCAACGCCTCCTGAAGAGATTAATCATTTTAGATTTTGGAGGATAGTGCATGATACAGACCAGAGACCCATTCCAGAATCTCCTCTGGTTCTTTTACGTGCACAGTGTAAAGCACCGACACGAGACCTTCGGTTTAATGTCCCATCTGAAAGACTGTTAATTTTATTAGGGTCAGACGGGGGATCGAACCTGCGATCCCTGGATTACCAGTCCAGCGTGTTACCACTGGACTACACATCCGTGTGGTTTAGACAATTATTTACATAACATTATAAACCATAGAAAAAGCTGGTACACAATCTTCATAAATTATTTGTTTGTATCTGTGCATTTGTTTTAACGTTGACCAGATAACTCAACATCGAGCGCAGTTTCACTCAAAAAGGAGCGGAGAAAAAATAAAACATTGTTGTAACAAATATCTCAAAGTCCACAAAGTATGATGTAAGTAATATGTACATATATATGTTTATCCATATCACAATGGAGGGATACAGCTTAAAATCGGCGTTTTCAAGCCAAAATTTGACCCTCGACTTGCATGCCAATATGGCGTCTTATTGCTGGGAATATACGGTAACATGGCTAAGCTGTTAACACAAGTAGGGTAATGATGCATAATTATGAATTATAGCTTAGTTTTCCAATTGAGGAAAATAAAATTTAATGCAAGCTAAGTTTATAAGAGCACTTATTCATGATGATAATTAAGGCAGCCATTCCCAATTATTTATCTTCCATTAATCATAATATAGTCTTGTACGGTTGCGATGCATTTAATTGGCACATATATAGAACTATGTCGGGTTAGCCCATTGTAGAAATTAGGGAAGTCGCCATGCATTTAATTGGCACACATGTAGAACTATGTCGGGTTAGCCCATTGTAGAAATTGGGGAAGTCACCATGCATTTAATTGGCACACATGTAGAAATATGTCGGGTTAGCCCATTGTAGAAATTAGGGGAGTCAGTAATAGTAGAATTTGTTCATTCTCGGTCAGAATTATTAGGTGAAGTGAGAAAGTGGGCGATCGAATCCTTAAATGGTGTTATTTAATATATTTCAACAAAATATGGTTACAATGCACAGTATGACTGACCATTTGAATAGAAGTACTTTAGGTGGCCTTATCTTATTGACACAATTCTGTAATAAAATTGTAAAAACAATTTTTTTTGGAATTTTTAAACAAAATGGTTAGGGAGAAAGTCAGTGTATCTAGGGTGACTATTTCGCCCACATCACCCTCTAGAATGAACCCTGATTCAGTATTATCAGATGATAGACAATTCTGGGAAAAACAATATTCACCAAGGAAAATGCTGAAACTTAGAAGAGCATGCCATGCCCTCCGGTCCCATATAACCGTTCTTATTGTGTTTGACGTGCCTTGTTCTATCAGTGTAATAGTATATTTCTTCCACTGTCAATAGTAACGGTATATTTCTTCCACTGTCAATAGTAACGGTATATTTCTTCCACTGTCAATAGTAACGGTATATTTCTTCCACTGTCAATAGTAACGGTATATTTCTTCCACTGTCAATAGTAACGGTATATTTCTTTCACTGTCAATAGTAACGGTATATTTCTTCCACTGTCAGTTTTGTCACACATCTATAGTTGTATTGAAATATGTATAGGTTAGTTTAAACTATATTTATTTACAATTATTGCGAAACAAGCTGTTTAAGTTGTTAAAACTTGCTTTGCAATCGTTTGCGCATATGAACCACCATACTATAAATCACTTTTACACATACTTTATGGTGGTGTTACAGACGGATCTGTAGTCCAGTGGTAACACGCTGGACTGGTAATCCAGGGATCGCAGGTTCGATTCCCCGTCTGACCCTAATAAAATTAACAGTCTTTCAGATGGGATGTTAAACTGAGGTCTCGTGTCGGTGCTTTACACCGTGCACATAAAAGAACCAGAGGAGATTCTGGAATTGGTCTCTGTCTGTATCATGCACTATCCTCCAAAATCTAAAATAACTAATCTCTTCAGGAGGCGTCGCTCATATGGGCAACCGCTAGCGACGATAAATAAACGTAAAACACACACTTTATGGTGCACTTGTTTTGCATGGTGGATGGACCGATACCCGACATACACGCAATTCAGGCAATATTACGTGTGCTCGTGCTTAGTTTATGCAAATTTATTTGAGCTCGATTGCGGAACAAGTTCTTTCAACTTATATTAATCACTCTCGAGACCTCATTCCTGATGGAACCCATCGCCATGAAAGAGAGAGAAGAGGCAATGTGGAATTTAAATGCCTTGCCTAAGGACACAATTGTAACGGCTACATCGGTGTTCGAACTCCGGACCTTATTATTCTTCAGATATAAAAAAACATCTTGTTATATTCTAATAATCCAATCAGAACGCTCGTTTCAACGCGAATTGCGCCGCTTTAGAAATTTTCAAAACAAATTGAAAATGCTACGAAATCTCTTTTTGACGTACATTTTTGCCGAATAAACCTACACGTTAGTGGAAACACATTTTATTGAAAATGTTATTCACAGTTAAAACTCTCCCGTCGAAGATTTTTTTTTGTTGCTGACAGAACCCGTGTCCTAGTATGGAAATGTGACCTGCTATGGCCAATGTCTGTGGCAATTGTTTGCAAGATACATGCATGCAGCTTAAAGTTGTGTTTTATTTGAAGAACAATATAAAGACTCGGGATAGGCGTTATATTTGGACAGCTTTGTACAAAATTGTTTCAGATAGGGCCATTTTACTGATCGATGCGAAATCTGACATCCCACAGAGTAGAATCCCTGTACTTAAATATATATACTAGTACCCCCAAACGTGCCGAATCCCTGTGTGTAAAATGATAGTGTCTGAAACGTGACTTTGATCCAACTTCGGGATAACCGGAGAATTCGACATAACCGACTTTGACATACCGGTTGTAGACTGTATATAGATATGATGATGACTCTGTGTCAAGTGTGTACATGTATGTCTCTATTTTCAGTGTATGAAACCATGTTCTGTGAGTGAAAGGGACCTTGTCCATAACAACTGTGTCAGTGATTACTGTCAGGTGAGTCGGCTACTATTTATTATATAGACATAAGTTTTTTTTAATGGAAAACTAGACATAAAGCAGTAACTGTTACTGTGACAGCAATGTTGAGGTGCCATCAATGAGAGATATTGGTCAGTTACTGCCCCTGAATACTCCCTAAAGTATGTACATGTAGGTCCTCTCAAGTGTGTTTCCTCCGTTTTTATCATTCCATTTCAGCCCCTGAATACTCCCTAAAGTATGTAGGTCCTCTCAAGTTGTTTCCTCTGTTTTTATCATCATTTCCTTTCCTGCCCCCTGAATACTCCCTAAAAGTATGTAGGTCCTTTTTTAAGTTGTTTCCTCTGTTTTTATCATTGTTTCCTTTGCACACCATGCTATCAATGTTCTTCCACTTTCTCATATTATAATTATTATGTTGCTATATCTCGACAGATATCCTGCAGTATATCCAATGTGTAAACAATATTTAAATTCTTTTTATCAATTAACAAACAATTGATTTGGATAAAATCACATTTATCATGCTGCAACATCTGGTTAGGGAACACCTGTAAAAACAAAGGATTCCAATTAAATGAACTGCTATGCATTTAGGGATAAATTGGACTTTATCTGCCAATGGAGGTAATCGAAAAGCTAGCGAGGTCCCTCATTGTATATAACTATAAAAACCTCCAATATAATAGTTGATAATGTGCATAATGTTTATATTGGTTGTTCATTGGAAGTTATAAAAGATAATTTTGCAATCTGTGAGCCAGCACATACATGTACAGTTTTCCAAGCATATTGATACTGCCTCCTGTGTTCCCCAAATTTCTTGACAGTCAGGAGCGTAGCTTGGCTGGAATCGATGTGTAGGCCAATTTAAAACTTAAGACGGAGGGGGGGGGGGGGGGGTGGGGGGTCCGGGTGTCGTTCCCACGAAAACTATTTATAACGTATATAATTTAATCCTGGCCTCCCCAATTTGGTTGCAGATTTGGCATTTTTAAATTTTTGGGGGGAAATGTAGGCCACGGCCTATAGGACGGACGCTACGCCAATGACAGTCAAGATTTTGAATAATGAATGTCCTGTCCCAGTATGACATGTGACAGGCAATATTCAGATGGGGTTTTATACGAGTTGTTTTTCCATTTAAATAATTTGAATTTTGGCAACTAATATTCGAATATGCACTCAAACGTCCGAATATTCGAATACTATTCCAGTTCGGAAACAAAACAAAAACATCTTATTTGCAAAAATGAAATAAACTGTCATCAAATCAAATACGTTGTTTTCTTTTGAAACCATCGAAAACCTTCCAATACAAAAGAAATCGCTGCAGGATGTGTGAATAAACCATGCTGTGGTCATCCACGGCAGGTGTTAATTGACACTTTGTACCATCTAATCAGATAATTACAGTAGGTGTTAATGTGGGTAGTATTATTTTAATTATGATGTCAAAAGTGTTTAGATCGCAGGTTCGATCCCCCATCGGACCCCAATAAAATTAACAGTCTTTCAACTGGGACTTTAAACCGAGGTCTCATGTCTGTGCTTTACACCGTGCACGTAAAAGAACCAGAGGGGACTCTGAAATGGGTCTCTTGTCTCTATCATTGTTAATTTGGCACATTTTATGAGAGTTTGAGTGAGGAAGCGAGGCACTTCAATCCACATTGCCTCTGCGATCTCGAGAGTGAACGACTATCCTAATGTTGCAAGAGGGTCGGTCCTGCATGGCCGACTGGTTACAGTCGTTGACTTAAAATCAGTTGCCCCTCACTGCTGTTACTACGGTTGGAATCCCACCCGGGGTATCTAATTCTTTGATGTGAGGAAGCTATCCAGCCGGCTTGTGGAAGGTTGGTGGTTCTACCTGGGTGCCCGTCTGTGCTGAAATACTGCTCGAGGTGCACCAAGGGGGGACTTCCTCCACCAATAAGTACCGGAGAGCCGCTGTTGGTGTAACCTCAAACCCCAAAAAACAATCCAACAAATTAATGTTGTAAGAACTTATTTCGCAATCGAGCTAATATAAATGTGTAGCAATGAGCTAACAATTTGTCCATACGACCATACATTATGTATCAATTGACTAACATGAAAATGTAAATTCATTAATAATCTTATACCAACGCACAGTGTTGTAATGTTTTTATCTTGATCAACACTAGTTTAACTACTTTCTATGACATAGTCTTGTGACGGGTCTCGGGTTTTTTCTCCGCGGTTAATGTTCCGTAACTCTAATAGTATCCTTGAGATGATTATCTGCACAATATTGAATCATCAGTCTAATAAAGGTTGTGCAAAATTGCCATTTATATAGGACATAATTATACATTTTTTTGATTGCCGGTGGGGGGGGGGGTAAATCTCAAAACTGTTGTATCTGCGTTTACACAGAGAAGGTGATACAATTGTTATGCAATAACACCCTATATAGTACATACATTTTGGGTGGAGGAGGGGTGTAAATCTCAGAAATGTTGTATCTGCGTTATACACAGAATACACAGAGAAGGTGATACAATTGTTATGTGATTACACCCTCAAATTGTACCTGTGTCATAAATATTTGTTATATGTTCATAATTAATAATGTCCATATTATATGCAGAATTAAAATTCATAGAGGGTAAAATTTATTTAATATATAAAAAATTTGTTTGTAAGTTTATATTGTCTATATGAGCGATGGGCAGTTTACCTAACAACACCTTTCCTGGGCAGGCACCAGTGGTTAACCAGTACTCGGTTATGTAGAGATGAGCTTTATTTAGAGGTGAACTATATTTAGAGGTGGTCTTTATTTAGAGGTGGTCTTTATTTAGTGATGGTCTTTATTTAGTGATTGTCTTTATTTAGAGGTGGTCTTTATTTAGAGGTGGTCTTTGTTTAGAGGTGGTCTTTGTTTAGAGGTGGTCTTTATTTAGAGGTGAATTTTATTTAGAGGTGGTCTTTATTTAGAGGTGGTCTTTATTTAGAGGTGATCTTTATTTAGAGTTGGTCTTTGCTTAGTGATGGTCTTTATTTAGAGGTGAGCTTTGCTTAGATGTGGTATTTATTTAGTGATGGTCTTTATTTAGAGGTGGTATTTATTTAGAGGTGGTCTTTATTTAGAGGTGGTCTTTGCTTAGTGATGGTCTTTATTTAGAGGTGAGCTTTGCTTTGTGATGGTCTTTATTTAGAGGTGAGCTTTGCTTAGAGGTGGTCTTTATTTAGAGGTGGTCTTTATATTGAGGTGATCTTTATTTAGAGGTGAGCTTTATTTAGTGATGGTCTTTATTTAGAGGTGAACTTTATTTAGAGGTGGTCTTTATTTAGTGGTGGTCTTTATTTAGAGGTGGTCTTTATTTAGAGGTGGTCTTTATTTAGTGATGGTCTTTATTTAGAGGTGGTCTTTATTTAGAGGTGAGCTTTATTTAGTGATGGTCTTTATTTAGAGGTGGTCTTTATTTAGAGGTGGTCTTTATTTAGTGATGGTCTTTATTTAGAGGTGGTCTTTATTTAGAGGTGGTCTTTATTTAGTGATGGTCTTTATTTAGAGGTGGTCTTTATAAAGAGGTGGTCTTTATTTAGAGGTGGTCTTTATATTGAGGTGGTCTTTATTTAGTGATGGTTTTTATTTAGAGGTGAGCTTTATTTAGTGATGGTCTTTATTTAGAGGTGGTCTTTATTTAGTGATGGTCTTTATTTAGAGGTGGTCTTTATTTAGAGGTGGTCTTTATTTAGAGGTGGTCTTTATTTAGAGGTTAGAGGTGGTCTTTATTTAGAGGTGGTCTTTATTTAGAGGTGGTCTTTATTTAGTGATGGTTTTTATTTAGAGGTGAGCTTTATTTAGTGATGGTCTTTATTTAGAGGTGGTCTTTATTTAGAGGTGGTCTTTATTTAGTGATGGTCTTTATTTAGAGGTGGTCTTTATTTAGAGGTGAGCTTTATTTAGAGGAGCTTTATTTAGAGGTGAGCTTTATTTAGTGATGGTCTTTATTTAGAGGTGGTCTTTATTTAGAGGTGGTCTTTATTTAGTGATGGTCTTTATTTAGAGGTGGTCTTTATTTAGAGGTGAGCTTTATTTAGAGGAGCTTTATTTAGAGGTGGTCTTTATTTAGTGATGGTCTTTATTTAGAGGTGGTCTTTATTTAGAGGTGGTCTTTATTTAGTGATGAGCTTTATTTAGAGGTGGTCTTTATTTAGAGGTGTAGAGGTGGTCTTTATTTAGAGGTGGTCTTCATTTAGTGATGGTCTTTATTTAGAGGTGGTCTTTATTTAGAGTCTTTATTTAGAGGTGGTCTTTATTTAGAGTCTTTATTTAGAGGTGGTCTTTATTTAGTGATGGTCTTTATTTAGAGGTGAGCTTTATTTAGAGGTGGTCTTTATTTAGTGATGGTCTTTATTTAGAGGTGGTCTTTATTTAGAGGTGAGCTTTATTTAGAGGTGGTCTTTATTTAGAGGTGGTCTTTATTTAGAGGTGGTCTTTATTTAGAGGTGGTATTCATTTAGTGATGGTCTTTATTTAGAGGTGGTCTTTATTTAGAGTCTTTATTTAGAGGTGGTCTTTATTTAGTGAAGGTCTTTATTTAGAGGTGAGCTTTATTTAGAGGTGAGCTTTAACATATGTTGGACTGTATTCTGTTTTCAAAATTCTGTTTCAGACGAATGAGCGTGAATGTGAGAAGTCGTGTGAGTTTCTATATTATATCAATCTTTATAAAGCCGGTGACTGTCCTAGACCGGAAACTGCCGTCGGATTCGAAGCCGTATGTCTGGCTTCCTGTAGCATAGATGGCAATTGTGCAGAAAACACCAAGTGTTGTCCGAATCTGTGCGGGTACGTGTGTCGAACACCCGATTACAGAAATTACAGTGAGTAGAATAATTACATCTCAGTAATTGTGATATATATGTAATGTCATTATGTCATTATGTCATTATGTGTATATGTAATGTGTAATGTGTAATGTGTATATGTCATTATGTGTATGTGTAATGTGTAATATGTATATATACTATATAATATGTAATGTGTAATGTGTAATATGTATATGTAATGTGTATATGTAATGTATAATATGTAATGTGTAATATGTAATGTATAATATGTAATGTGTATCTGTAATGTGTAATATGTAATGTGTATATGTAATGTGTAATATGTAATGTATAATGTGTAATGTATAATATGTAATGTGTATCTGTAATGTGTAATATGTAATGTGTATATGTAATGTGTAATATGTAATGTGTATATGTAATGTGTATATGTAATATGTAATTTGTATGTGTAATGTGTAATATGTAATGTGTATATGTAATGTGTATATGTAATATGGTATATGTAATAATATATATGTAATAATATATATGTAATGTATATGTAATAATACATATGTAATGTATATGTAATAATATATATGTAATGTATATGTAATAATACATATGTAATGTATATGTAATAATACATATGTAATATGTATACAGTTATGTCTAGTAGCCTTCATGGAAAGAAAACAAAATCCATGCTAAGGAGCTCTGTGGTTACTGTATTTGACATCAAATATCTCACCACCACCCCACACCACCGACCGTTGTAAGTTCAAAAGTGAGGAAGCTATCCAACTTGCTTACGGAAGGTCGGTCGTTCTATCCGGGTGCTTATCCGTGCCTGACACTGATCGGAGGAACACCGGAGGGGGGGGGTCTTCCTCCACCAATAATAGTTGGAGAGTCGCCGATGACTTACATGTATGCTGTTGATGCGACTTAGCCTGGTTTCCAGTCTGTCGATTTTTCACTTTAACTTCTGGCAAAATGACAGCCTGGGGAAACTTGATTTCCGATCGTAGCGCCATCTACTTACACCCTAATTTATCAGGGTGTAGATTTGAAGAACGACAACTCTTTTTTTGGGCTTTGGAAAATTTAACCGACACAGCTTCCTCGGTGTGCCTCAGTGTGGCTACAGACCTGGATGTAACAGCACTATATAAGCATGTAGCATTCATTATATTTTGCTACAGACGGATCTGTAGCCCAGTGGTAAAACGCTGGACTGGTAATCCAGGGATCGCAGGTTTGATCCCCCGTCTGACCCTAATAAAATTAACAGTCTTTCAGATGGGACGTTAAACCGAGGTCTCGTGTCGGTGCTTTACACTGTGCACGTAAAAGAACCAGAGGAGACTCTGTAATGGGTCTCTGTCTGTATCATTGCACTATCCTCCAAAATCTAAAATGACTAATCTCTTCAGGAGGCGTCGCTCATATGGGCAATTGGTAGCGACGATAAATAAACGTAAAACACACACATATATTTTTCTTTCAATATTCTTGAGAAATAACACAAACTATTCTGCTGTAGATTTGCCTGAAGTTCCTGCTAACATTACATGTGAAGAGCGAAGACAGGGGAGAGCACTTCGCTTGTCCTGGATCTTGCCTTTTGCTAACTGGACGGTTCCTGGCATTGCGGTGTATGTGCTGGAACACAGAAACACAACAAGCCAGAAACCAATCTGGAATGAAAATACTCCCTGGAGAACAGCACGTCTGGTATTGCATTATAGAATTCTTATAGAGAATACCTTTCATGTTGTGTCAACTGTTCGATGAATGTCATTGAAAACGAATATCACTTTTTACTTGTATGTCAGAAATATAGACAATTACGTAAAGATTTTATGAAACCATATTATTGTAGATGGCCAAATATATACAAATTCGAAAACGTAATGTCAAATAAATCCGTAAAGAATGTTAACAATCTCGCGAAATATATCTTTTTTGCTTTTCGATTAAGAAAACATCTAGGTAATACATAAATACATGAACAGTGCAGTAATTATATTTCATGTGTCACTTATTGTACTTTTTCATCAACTAATTGTTAACTTATATATTCAAACTTCTCAGAAAACTGTATCATGTATTTCACTATTTGTCAAACTTCATCATTTGTGGCTATAAATGTGCTTATGCTATTTAATGCCAATAAACATTATGTTATGTTAAGGTTATGTTTACCAGGGTTCATTCTAGGTCAGAATTTTTGGGAGAAGTGAGAAAGCGCGTGATCGCTTCCTTAAATGGTGTTCTTTAATATACTTCTGCAAAATAGGGTTAAAATGCACAGTACAACCGTTAAATACAACATTTGAATTGAAGGAGTGCTTTATAATGGCCACGTGTATTTTACTAGACACAATTTTGTTTGAAAATCGTAAAAACCAAAAAATATTTATTTTTTTATAGGGAGAAGTGGGGCCCCCAGAGGGCGAAGTCAGGGTCCCTAGGGCGACAATTTCGCCCACATCGCCCTCTAGAATGATCCCTGGTTTACACAATTTCTTACAACATTTAGTTTAATCGCTCTCGAGACCTCATTCCTGATGGATCCACGTCCATGAGGGAGCGACGATCAGCAATGTGGGTTTAAGTGTCTTGCCTGAACTTGCATCCTCTCGATTATTAGGTGAACAACGTATCTATTTCATCACATAGGCTGCCATAAAATACGGTTTAAGTTCAAGACCTTACAAATTTTAAAATTAGAAGAAACCATTTTGGAAAGAAATAATCTGCTGTTCTGTTTACGGTTTTAGATTTTGCAGAATTCACAGTTTTAAAAAAAATGTATGAAAAGTGCTTTACAATGAACAAAGAATGAAAAGTTGGTCTGGTCCATAGAGACTACCCACGGAAATGGTCAAAAGTTGTCTGTGGTTGCAGATGGTCTCTATTCAGTGGCGTCTGTGGTCCAATGGTAGAGCGTCGGATTTGGAATCAAGCGGTTCGGGTTCGATACTCGATCAGGCCACGTATGTAGTATCATTGCGCAAGGCACCTCACACACATTGCTTAGTACTGGTTAACCACTTAGGTAAGCTAAGCCTGCCCAGGAAAACATGTCTAGGTCCCCGCAAGGGGTTTGACATGAATGGAACATACATACATACATATTCAGAGGTTGTGTTTTAAACACAAGATTAACTTTAAATATAAATATTTGAAGATTCTATTTTATAAATTATGAAATAGGATGAAAAATTACAATATAGTTTTATATGTACCTTGTAATATTTTACAGACAAAGTCCAGGAAAATTTTACTAAAAGAGATTCATGCGGGTCATTGGTACCAGTATCGTGTTGCCGCGGTAACGCCGAGCGGAACTCAGGGATATTCCATACCATTATCACCATTTAAATCATCCAGACGTAAGTATTTGTTTATAATGTATCAAACATTGTCCTTTGTTAACCCATTTCATTCTGGATACCGTTCAAACAGTATTTGCAAAGAACATAGAGCCAGATCAGCCGCCACGGAACATGCCGTCTGATCAGTCTCTATGCTGTTTGCTATTCAGATGATCTTGCTAAGACACTTGGCTATGTAGCAAACAACATAGATCCTGATCAGCATGCAGCGTCACGCTGCGGCTGATCTGGATCTATGTTGTTTGCAAAAGTCTTTAAATGTATCCAGAATGAAATGGGTTAAAGGAAAACAGTTGGCAGACTTGTTTGCCCATATAAGCACCATCTGCTTTGCGGTAGGTCAGTGGTTCTACCTGGGTGCCAGACCATGCCTGCAATACTGCTCAGATGTGCACCCGGGGTCTACCTCCACCAATAATAGAGAGTTTTTTGTTTGTTTTTTTAAATATTGAGCTACATATATATACAGTCAAACCTGTGTTAGTGGTCACCTCTATTAAGCAGCCAGATTGAAGATTCCCAATATGTTTGTTTTAATATAACATTTGACTTAGAAAATGATGTACATTATATCCCATTGAAAATGCTGATGTATACACAAACTTCATAAATTATTGCATTTTTTATGAACTCAAAATTTAGCCCAGTTTCATTCAGAAAAGAGAGAAAATAACAATTTGTCGTAATAAATGTCATAACTCGAGGCTTATGGAAGGATACAGCATAAATTCAGTATTGTCAAGACAAAATATGGCCTTTGTCTTATGGCTGAGATGGACTTATGGCCGAGATGGACATATGGTCGAGATGGACTTATGGCTGAGATTGACATATGGTCGAGATTGACATATGGTCGAGATGGACTTATGGCCGAGATGGACTTATGGCCGGGATGGCCGAGATGGACTTATGGCCAAGATGGACTTATGGCCGAGATGGACTTATGACCGGGATGGACGAGATGGACTTATGGCCGGGACGGACGAGATGGACTTATGGTCGAGATGGACTTATGGCCGAGATGGACTTATGGCCGAGATGGACTTATGACCGGGATGGATGAGATGGACTTATGGCCGAGATGGACGTATGGTCGAGATGGACTTATGGTCGAGATGGACTTATGGCCGGGATGGACTTATGGCTGAGATTGACATATGGCCGAGATGGACTTATGGCCGAGATGGACTTATGGCCGGGATGGACTTATGGCCGAGATGGCCGGGATGGACTTATGGCCGGGATGGACTTATGGCTGAGATGGCCGGGATGGACTTATGGCCGAGATGGACTTATGGCTGAGATGGACGTATGACCGAGATGGACTTATGGCCGGGATGGACTTATGGCCGAGATGGACTTATGGCAGGGATGGACTTATGGCCTAGATGGACTTATGGCCGGGATGGACTTATGGCTGAGATGGTCGGGAATATATTGCAAGATTGAAAAAGAAAAAAGAATCTGCTTTACCAAATTTCTGCTATACCACACAACAGATTGCATGTTTAATACATAACCTGCCAAATAAATTGGACGGAATGTGCAAACAACATAGATCCAGATCAGCTGCGGCATAGCGCTATGGTTGAGATGGACTTATGACCGGGATGGATGAGATGGACTTATGGACGAGATGGACGTATGGTCGAGATGGACTTATGGTCGAGATGGACTTATGGCCGGGATGGACTTATGGCTGAGATTGACATATGGCCGAGATGGACTTATGGCCGAGATGGACTTATGGCCGGGATGGACTTATGGCCGAGATGGCCGGGATGGACTTATGGCCGGGATGGACTTATGGCTGAGATGGCCGGGATGGACTTATGGCCGAGATGGACTTATGGCTGAGATGGACGTATGACCGAGATGGACTTATGGCCGGGATGGACTTATGGCCGAGATGGACTTATGGCAGGGATGGACTTATGGCCTAGATGGACTTATGGCCGAGATGGACTTATGGCCAAGATGGACTTATGGCCGGGATGGACTTATGGCTGAGATGGTCGGGAATATATTGCAAGATTGAAAAAGAAAAAAGAATCTGCTTTACCAAATTTCTGCTATACCACACAACAGATTGCATGTTTAATACATAACCTGCCAAATAAATTGGACGGAATGTGCAAACAACATAGATCCAGATCAGCTGCGGCATAGCGCTGTGTCTGATCAGGATCTATGTTGTTTCTTATTCAGACAAGTGTTTTAGCTCCACTATCCGAATAGCAAACAGCATAGAGCCTGATCAGACGGAACGTTCTGTGCAGTCTGATTTGGCTTGGCTCTATGCTGTTTGCAAAAATGACATTAGTTGTAATTGGCAGGTTACGGGTTAATACAAAACATGCATGCTTACAATGTTTGAGCGTATGACAATATAATTACTGCATTTCCTATTCTGCACTTTGCATGCTGGGTGTAAATAAGAATTCATTCATGTGTTTTTCTCACGTTGGACGGGTAATCCAGGGATCGCAGATTCGATCCCCCGTCTGACCCTAATAAAATTAACAATCTTTCCGATGGGACATTAAACCGAGGTCTTGTGTCGGTGCTTTACACCGTGCACGTAAAAGAACCAGAGGAGATATGACCATTAAATACAATATTTGAACAGAAGGAATGCTTTACAAGGCTAGTGTATCTTACTGGACAATATTTACCGTAATTGTAAAAAAAAAGAAAAGAAGTGGTGCCCCCGAAGTAAGGGTCCCAAGGGTGACCACTTCGCCCATGTCGCCCTATGAGTTATGACTTTCACCGCTGGCATGCAAGGAGTTTAATTTGTACTGATACAGCTTAAAATCAAAGTCATTCAATTATTCATAATTTCAAAGATTTTATAATGTGTCATATTTTGTGCAAAGGACACCAAGTACCGGGGTGGGGTATCTTACACTAACATATTTTTTATTAGATTAAAATTTGACACCAAGCCAGCGGGGGGAAAGTATGGATATGCCCTTTTAAATAGAATTTTAAATTATAAAATCTATTTATAATAATAAAAAAGCTAGCACTATGATTGAGAGTTGTGTTTATCTACTTGCTGAGTGATTGATTGTTTGGCACTGACTTGACATAGTTGGAAACCTGGCATTAATGCAAGTAAACGATGATGTAGATAAAATAGTTGTGGGCGATGGTGCAAGATTATTTTAACACCAACCCGACAACAATGTCTACAGTCGTGTTACCCGTGTTAGCAGTCGTGTTACCCGTGTTAGCAGTCGTGTTACCCGTGTTAGCAGTCGTGTTACCCGTGTTAGCAGTCGTGTTACCCGTGTTAGCAGTCGTGTTAGCAGTCGTGTTACCCGTGTTAGCAGTCGTGTTACCCGTGTTAGCAGTCGTGTTACCCGTGTTAGCAGTCGTGTTACCCGTGTTAGCAGTCGTGTTACCCGTGTTAGCAGTCGTGTTACCCGTGTTAGCAGTCGTGTTACCCGTGTTAGCAGTCGTGTTACCCGTGTTAGCAGTCGTGTACCCGTGTTAGCAGTCGTGTTAGCGTCGTGTTACCCGTGTTAGCAGTCGTGTTACCCGTGTTAGCAGTCGTGTTACCCGTGTTAGCAGTCGTGTTACCCGTGTTAGCAGTCGTGTTACCTGTGTTAGCAGTCGTGTTACCCGTGTTAGCAGTCGTGTTACCCGTGTTAGCAGTCGTGTTACCCGTGTTAGCAGTCGTGTTACCCGTGTTAGCAGTCATGTTACCCGTGTTAGCAGTCGTGTTAGCAGTCGTGTTACCCGTGTTAGCAGTCGTGTTACCCGTGTTAGCAGTCGTGTTACCCGTGTTAGCAGTCGTGTTACCCGTGTTAGCAGTCACCTCTATTAAGCCACTAACATGACATGAAACGTATATACAATGCATAATTATACAAGTGTGTTCATTTGTTTTGATCTGTACATTGTATATATAGAATGAATGCAATAAAATATGATTAAACTAATTTGATTAACCTAAGCAACCAACCTGTATTAACCCTTTCAACCCCAAGTAACTGACATGGACTGGTCCATGATATTTTTAGACCAATAAATTAATAACAAAATTACATTTGGATCAGTTCATTTATCAAAATGGGTAATTTTATCTAAAAATAGTAATAATTATTACTTGCAAAAAAGTGCAGATCCTGATGAGACGGCTCGTTACGAGCCGGCTCATCTGGATCTACACTTTTCATAAGCCTATTTAGAGGCCTGTGGGGTTGAAAGGGTTAAGCAGCCATTTACAATTTCTCTGTGTGGTAAATGATCAATCTCGGAAGTAGTGTCCTTAGGTAAGACACTTGGATTGCCTCTCTTCCGCATGTCGGTGGGTTCCATCAAGAATGATGTCTCGAGAGCAATTAACCTAATGTTGTAAAAACAATCAAACCTAATTAAATTTTATAATATTTTATTAAAGAAATATTATTTGTATTTGCGCTATTTAATGGCAGATAAAACATGGTTTGGAGATCTGACGCACATGAATTATCCACGCAGGACGTAGCCGTAAATGATTAATTCCGGCAATAAGAACGACAAACCATGTTTGCCATTTTAAATAGAAATATTATTTTGATTCCAACATGACCAAAATATCTAAACAGTACACAAATCGTTTTATTTGTTAGAGTGCAAAAATGACGGAACAAATGTACAAAAATGCTAGCACAAGCTTGACATCATTCGCTAAACAATGTTTTATTACAGATTTAAGCACTGTAAATTTCTTCTTTGCATATACATAACATACAGACAAAATGCAGAGTCATTTTAGAATAAAAATTAATCTCTATTAAGCAATAACATCGACTGAACATTCACGCTTAATCACTGCCTTCACTTGTTGCTTAACTATGAATATCTATCTGGCTTTGCATCAATCCTTCGAAGCGAAAAATTGTGCTGTATTATTTATTGTTATGCAGAATTTGTGTGGTGTTTTACGTTTATTTATCGTCGCTACCAGTTGCCCATATGAGCGATGGCTCCTGAAGAGCTGAAGAGATTAGTCATTTTAGATTTTTGGAGGATAGTGAAATGATACAGACAGAGACCCATTCCAGGGTCTCCTCTGGTTCTTGCACGGTGTACCGCACCGACACAAGACCTTGGTTTAATGTCCCATCTGAAATACTGTTAGTTAATTTTATTAGGGTCAGATGGGGAATCGAACCTGCAATCCCTGGATTACCAGTCAAGCGTGTTACCACTGGACTACAGATCCGTCTGTGAGAATTTGTTTTGGACTTATTCCATCTGGCTTGTGGAATGTCGTGGTTCTGCTCAGGTGGCCATCCATGTCTGAAATACTGCTCGAAGGGGCATCCAGGACCTTTTTCCACCAATAATATCTGGCTCAAAAAGTATGTTGGCCAATCATTGGTCATGAATCGTTTCAGAAATATTTGTCATTATTGTTGCGAAATTGCACCTCTGGATTTTCGAATTGTTTTTCGCCTATTATGCATATAGTGTGACCTAATTATTTTATGGATACTTTTTTATGATATGGTCTAAACTATACATTTTTTCTCTCGACAAGTTGAAGTCGTGATAGCGTAGTGGTAGCGCGTTCGCTTCAGGTGCGAAAGGCCCGGAGTTCCCACTAGAGCTGTTGCGATTGTGCCCTTAGGCAAAGCATTAAATTCCATGTTGCCTCTTCTCTCTCCCTCGTTGCGATGGATTCAATCAGGATTAATAGAAGTTGTAAGAACTTTTTGCGAGTCTGCGTTTTTGCGAGTCTGCCTCCGTGGTCGAGTGGTTAAGGTCGCTGACTTGTATACCACTGTAACCTATCATCACTGATGGTCACGGGTTCGAGCCCCGCTCAGACCGTGTCTCATTTATATGAAAAAGTTGGCAGTTTCTTACGGAGGTTAGTGCACCCAAGTACTGGTTAACCGCTGGAGCCTGCCCAGGAAAGGTGTTGTTAGGTAAACTGCCCGCCGGCGATATAGCCCAAAATGGTGCTGATGCAGGCGTAAAACCCGAAATATAACATATCATATCATTTTCAGGTGTTCAGAGACCTTCCCCCCCACTAAACATCACGGAGGGAGCAACCACACTCCGGAAAGGTCACGTAGATGTTCTCATACACTGGGATACACCTAAATACTCCGATATACCCATATCGAAATACATGGTAAGTACACTGGGATGCACCTAAATACTCCGATATACCCATATCGAAATACATGGTAAGTACACTGGGATACACCTAAATACTCCGATATACCCATATTGAAATACATGGTAAGTACACTGGGATACACCTAAATACTCCGATATACCCATATCGAAATACATGGTAAGTATTTGGCTGATACCTTCTACGTAAGCTGTCACTGGTACCGGTAAGTATTTGACTGATACGGTCTATGTCAACTGTCACGGAAACTGATATACCAATATTGAAATACATGGTACGTATTTGGCTGATATGTTCTACGTAAGCTGTCACTGGGAAAGACCTAAATACTCCGATATACCGGTACCCATATTGGAAATACATGGTCTGTATTTGGCTGATACATTATATGTAAGCCGTCGCTATGAAAGACATAAGTACTCTGATATACACATATGGAAATACATTGTCTGTATTGAGGTGTCTATCGAGTTAGATGTCTCCAGGGGTGGGGGTGAGGTGTCTATTAGGTGAGATGTCTCCGGGGGGGGGGGTGAGGTGTCTATTGAGTGAGATGTCTCCGGGGAGGGGGGGGGAATGAGGTGTCAGACATTCATGCAATGCCTACATAATTACTCCCCCGGAATAAAGTAGGTCATAATACGGTTTTGTATGTGAAGTAGTCAGTCATCAAACGTTCTGCTTCTTCAAATGTGCACAAGTTGATCCTACACTTTTTGTGTCTGCATTGCTGAAAAGGTTAATTTCTGCCGCATTGGCATTACATTAAATTTTGTGAATGGTGGGGTATCAAAATACTATCAACAAGATATTAGAAATATACGTAATAATAATATATGCAATCAATGCCTGAAAGTCAGAAATAGTTTGTGTTTCTTTTTTAAATTTCAAGTTTTTCATTATACAGTCAAACCTGTCTTTAAGTAGCCACCCAAGGGAGTCAGAGAAAGTGGCTGCTTAGCACAGGTGGCTGCTTAATAGAGGTCTAATATATAATAAAACAACGTATTGACAATCTGGAAACTGGCTGCTTAATACATGCTGGCTGCTTAATGGAGGTGACCACTAACACAGGTTTGACTGTATGTTATAATTATATTGGTGTAAATAGTTTATACAAATTTATTTTAGCTCGATTGCGAAACACGTTCTTACAACTTATATTAATCACTCTCGAGACCTCATTCCTGATGGAATCTATCGCCACGAGGGAGAGAGAAGAGGCAACATGGAATTTAAATGCCTTGCCTAAGGGCACAATCGTAATGGCTCCAGCGGGGCTCGAACTCCAGACCTTTCTCACCTGAAGCGAATGTGCATCCACTGCGCTATCATGACTTCCACTATTGGTGTAATTGAAATGAGTTGTGTTTCAGATCACATGGGTAGAGCGCCTGTCCAAGATTAGCCCAGTATTGGTGAAGATACCGGTACTGGAGGAAACTGTCCCTGGCGTAAGTACATGACTGTGTACTCAATTCTTATTGGGCATTCAATTTGAATATACTGCGTTTTGTTTTTTACCCTATTAGCTGTGTAAGATAAAATTGTTTTTGCAGATGTTTCCTACAGGTATATTGGAATTATTAGATACTTAAATATGTGCATGCTGGGTAAAATAAAGGCTATAAATAGTACAAATAATTGTAGCAGACGACAATTCATTAATATGTTTTTCTTACTTGTAATGAAAACTCGGGAAATATGTCATGGAATTTCATTACAATTGTGTCGTTGCGACACAATTCTAATTTAAAAAGTTTATGCTTAATTTATTTTACTACGATTGCGAATCAAGTTCTAACAACTTATATTAATCACTCCCGTTGGCGAGGATGAAAGCGTATATGTGGTCATTCGTGTGTGAGGAAACCGGAGTACCCGGAGAAAACCCACCTGTCCGATCTGACGACAACCGTACCAACTCACATACTTCCTGGTCCGAGGATCGAACCCGGGTTGTATTGGTGAGAAGAGAGCGCGCTAACACTGCGCTAATCGGACACAATTCTAATGAAATTGCATGACATATATGACTTGTTATTTTCACCGTTCCCGTGCAAAGGAGATTAATATAGATAACATATTGTCAGCCGTAGGAGTGACGGATTTGATTTGATAATATTTTATTGCTCTATGTACATGTATATAATGTCTGCCTCCGTGGTCGGGTGGTTAAGGTCGCTGACTTGTATACCACTGTAACCTATCATCACTGATGGTCACGGGTTCGAGCCCCGCTCAGGCCGTGTCTCATTTATATGAAAAAGTTGGCAGTTTCTTACGGAGGTTGGTGCACCCAAGTACTGGTTAACCCGAAATGGTGCTGATGCAGGCGTAAAACCTGAAATATAACATATAACATGTATATAACAATCACAATCGTTGTACAAATAGAAAGTTAGTTTATACAAATTTATTTTAGCTCGATTGCGAAACAAGTTCTTTCAACTTATATTAATCACTCTCGAGACCTCATTCCTGATTGAATCCATCACCATGAAGGAGAGAGAAGAGGCAATGTGGAATTGCCTAAGGGCACAATCGTAATGGCTCCAGCGGGGCTCGAACTAATAGAAATTTAGCAAATGTGTTGGGCCACAAGTTCTAACAACATTAGTGATTGGCCCTCCCCCATAAAATAAATTACGAACAACAGAATGTAAGTGGCGTAGTTAGTGCTGAAAACATGTACATAATGCATTTTACAAGATTTAATATAGTTAGTCTGTGAATTTTCAAAGAAATGTGCTAATTTGCTCAATCCACTGTCCAGTTTTTTAGTCTGTGAATTTTCAAAGAAATGTGCTAATTTGCTCAATCCACTGTCCAGTTTTTTAGTCTGTGAATTTTCAAAGAAATGTGCTAGTTTGCTCAATCCACTGTCCAGTTTTTTAGTCTGTGAATTTTCAAAGAAATGTGCTAGTTTGCTCAATCCACTGTCCAGTTTTTTAGTCTGTGAATTTTCAAAGAAATGTGCTAATTTGCTCAATCCACTGTCCAGTTTTTTAGTCTGTGAATTTTCAAAGAAATGTGCTAATTTGCTCAATCCACTGTCCAGTTTTTTAGTCTGTGAATTTTCAAAGAAATGTGCTAATTTGCTCAATCCACTGTCCAGTTTTTTAGTCTGTGAATTTTCAAAGAAATGTGCTAGTTTGCTCAATCCACTGTCCAGTTTTTTAGTCTGTGAATTTTCAAAGAAATGTGCTAATTTGCTCAATCCACTGTCCGGTTTCCCAAGAAAAAGATCTTTACATAACAATGTTTCATTTGCAGCATGTACAGGCATTCAAACTGAAGAAGTTGAAGCCGGGCACCACCTACCATATACATGTAAGTACAACATATTACACAGTTTCAAATCCCTGTGGCTTGCCTGGACTGCAAATGAACCCAAAGTTATGTTTACTCGATTGTGAAACAAGTCTTTCATCTTTAGACTAATCATTTTCGAGAACTCATTCCTTATGGAATGTGTGAGAGTTGTCCCCCTTGGTCTCTAGAAATGTTTCATATGTATGAGAGTTGTCCCCCTTGGTCTCTAGAAATGTTTCACAAGTATGAGAGTTGTCCCCCTTGGTCTCTAGAAATGTTTCATATGTATGAGAGTTGTCCCCCTTGGTCTCTAGAAATGTTTCGCATGTATGAGAGTTGTCCCCCTTGGTCTCTAGAAATGTTTCGCATGTATGAGAGTTGTCCCCCTTGGTCTCTAGAAATGTTTCGCATGTGTGAGAGTTGTCCCAATTGGTCTCTAGAAATGTTTCGCATGTATGAGAGTTGTCCCCCTTGGTCTCTACAAATGTTTCGCATGTGTGAGAGTTGTCCCAATTGGTCTCTAGAAATGTTTCGTATGTATGAGAGTTGTCCCCCTTGGTCTCTACAAATGTTTCGCATGTGTGAGAGTTGTCCCCCTTGGTCTCTAGAAATGTTTCATATGTGTGAGAGTTGTCCCCCTTGGTCTCTAGAAATGTTTCGCATGTATGAGAGTTGTCCCCCTTGGTCTCTAGAAATGTTTCACAAGTGTGAGAGTTGTCCCCCTTGGTCTCTAGAAATGTTTCACAAGTATGAGAGTTGTCCCCCTTGGTCTCTAGAAATGTTTCGCATGTATGAGAGTTGTCCCAATTGGTCTCTAGAAATGTTTCGCATGTATGAGAGTTGTCCCCCTTGGTCTCTAGAAATGTTTCACAAGTGTGAGAGTTGTCCCCCTTGATCTCTATAAATGTTTCACAAGTATGAGAGTTGTCCCCCTTGGTCTCTAGAAATGTTTCACATGTATGAGAGTTGTCCCCCTTGGTCTCTAGAAATGTTTCGCATGTATGAGAGTTGTCCCCCTTGGTCTCTAGAAAAGTTTCACCTGTGTGAGAGTTGTCCCCCTTGGTCTCTAGAAATGTTTCGCATGTATGAGAGTTGTCCCCCTTGGTCTCTACAAATGTTTCGCATGTATGAGAGTTGTCCCCCTTGGTCTCTAGAAATGCTTCACATGTATGAGAGTTGTCCCAATTGGTCTCTAGAAATGTTTCGCATGTATGAGAGTTGTCCCAATTGGTCTCTAGAAATGTTTCACATGTGTGAGAGTTGTCCCCCTTGGTCTCTAGAAATGTTTCGCATGTATGCGAGTTGTCCCCCTTGGTCTCTAGAAATGTTTCACATGTATGGGAGTTTTCCCCCTTGGTCTCTAGAAATGCGTCACATGTATGCGAGTTGTCCCCCTTGGTCTCTAGAAATATTTCATATGTATGAGTGTTGTCCCCCTTGGTCTCTAGAAATATTTCACAAGTATGAGAGTTGTCCCCCTTGGTCTCTAGAAATGTTTCACAAGTGTGAGAGTTGTCCCCCTTGATCTCTATAAATGTTTCACAAGTATGAGAGTTGTCCCCCTTGGTCTCTAGAAATGTTTCACATGTATGAGAGTTGTCCCCCTTGGTCTCTAGAAATGCTTCACGTGTATGAGAGTTGCCCCACTTGGTCTCTAGAAATGTTGCGCATGTATGAGAGTTGTCCCCCTTGGTCTCTAGAAATGTTTCGCATGTATGAGAGTTGTCCCCCTTGATCTCTAGAAAAGTTTCACCTGTATGAGAGTTGTACCCCTTGGTCTCTAGAAATGTTTCACATGTATGAGAGTTGTCCCCCTTGGTGTCTAGAAATGTTTCACATGAACGAGAGCTGTCCCCCTTGGTCTCTAGAAATGTTTCATATGTATGAGAGTTGTCACCCTTGGTCTCTAGCAATGTTTCATATGTATGAGAGTTGTCCCCCTTGGTCTCTAGAAAGTTTCATATGTATGAGAGTTGTCCCCCTTGGTCTCTAGAAATGTTTCATATGTATGAGAGTTGTCCCCCTTGGTCTCTAGAAATATTTCATATGTATGAGAGTTGTCCCCCTTGGTCTCTAGAAAGTTTCATATGTATGAGAGTTGTCCCCCTTGGTCTCTAGAAATGTTTCATATGTATGAGAGTTGTCCCCCTTGGTCTCTAGAAATGTTTCACATGTATGAGAGTTGTCCCCCTTGGTGTCTAGAAATGTTTCACATGAACGAGAGCTGTCCCCCTTGGTCTCTAGAAATGTTTCATATGTATGAGAGTTGTCCCCCTTGGTCTCTAGAAATGTTTCATATGTATGAGAGTTGTCCCCCTTGGTCTCTAGAAATGTTTCATATGTATGAGAGTTGTCCCCCTTGGTCTCTAGAAATGTTTCACATGTATGAGAGTTGTCCCCCTTGGTCTCTACAAATGTTTCACATGTATGAGAGTTGTCCCCCTTGGTCTCTACAAATGTTTCGCATGTATGAGAGTTGTCCCCCTTGGTCTCTAGAAATGTTGTTTATATTAATATTGTTTTGTAGATTGTATATTAATGTTGTTTTGTAGATTGTATATTGATATTGTGTTGTAGATTGTATATTAATATTGTGTTGTAGATTGTATATTAATGTTGTGTTTTAGATTGTATATTAATATTGTGTTGTAGATTGTATATTAATATTGTGTTGTAGATTGTATATTAATGTTGTTTTGTAGATTGTATATTAATATTGTGTTGTAGATTGTATATTGATATTGTTTTGTAGATTGTATATTAATGTTGTTTTGTAGATTGTATATTAATATTGTGTTGTAGATTGTATATTAATGTTGTGTTGTAGATTGTATATTAATGTTGTGTTGTAGATTGTATATTAATGTTGTGTTGTAGATTGTATATTAATGTTGTTTTGTAGATTGTATATTAATATTGTGTTGTAGATTGTATATTAATGTTGTGTTTTAGATTGTATATTGATATTGTTTTGTATATTGTATATTAATATTGTGTTGTAGATTGTATATTAATGTTGTGTTTTAGATTGTATATTAATGTTGTTTTGTAGATTGTATATTAATGTTGTTTTGTAGATTGTATATTAATGTTGTTTTGTAGATTGCCGCGAAAGTCCAGTATGGAAATAGGGAGTTACGTAGCGGCAAAGCATCGAAATATATCACAACTTACGCTCCACCAAACGCTAAGCAAGGTATGAACCGTGGGAGTTAGACCAGTTTTCTTGTAGAACAAGGACCGTAGGGTCTGTAGTGGTAGTCCAGCTTGGAAATACCACAGGCGTTTGAAGTGTTATCAGTAGACATTTGTTTTTATTAGGGATGGCAACAAATATTCGAATATTCGCTCGATAATACTATTCCAGTATTCGAACATTTGCTCGATAATACTATTCCAGTATTCGAACATTCGCTCGATAATACTATTCCAGTATTCGAACATTCGCTCGATAATACTATTCCAGTATTCGAATATTCGCTCGATAATACTATTCCAGTATTCGAATATTCGCTCGATAATACTATTCCAGTATTCGAATATTCGCTCGATAATACTATTCCAGTATTCGAATATTCGCTCGATAATACTATTCCAGTATTCGAACATTCGCTCGATAATACTATTCCAGTATTCGAATATTCGCTCGATAATACTATTCCAGTATTCGAACATTCGCTCGATAATACTATTCCAGTATTCGAATATTCGCTCAATAATACTATTCCAGTATTCGAATATTCGCTCGATAATACTATTCCAGTATTCGAATATTCGCTCGATAATACTATTCCAATATTCGAATATTCGGGGAAAAAATATTATATTGTTTGGAAATGCTTGAATCGCTCAGAGAATAAGAAAACTGGTGGTGTAATCTATGCAAATTGGATTTAACATATTCAGGAACAATATCAATCTGAATAATCATTTTGAAGAAGATGACGTTTACGCGTAAAACATAAGTTAGGTTAGTTGGCAATTTTTATAAGAGTTTGAGTGATTTTGAGTTTTTGATAGAATTCTATCGAATATTCGAATACCTTCCCGACCGAATATTCGAATAGCAAAATCGCTATTCGTTGCCATCCCTAGTTTTGATTTATTATGAATTATGTCTAAAACAAACTAGGAAACAAATTAACTCCGTTCATCTTTTTTCTTTCACTATTTGCCATACCAGACAAATGGTTTGTAGACCATTCCGGATTATTTTCATTTTGTTTGACCCAATTAAGATCTCCCATTTCCTACGGGTCCCAGTATTATATAGGACTATTGTAGATGGGTGGCCACCTTCAGGGCCATAATCTTGTGGTAAAAAACTCGTGTTTTTATAGGCGAGTATGGCCAGTACATGTATCCTTGACTGATTATTTACCGTTGATGTGTCCTGCTTGTTGGGTTAGAGGTATTTGAAACTAAAGTATAAATAGTATTTGTATGAGAGTTGTCCCCCTTGGGACTCATGTTTCATACTTTTGAAGAAATGCTGATATATGGATATGGGTGTGTATGTTTGCAGTTATTATCATTTCCAGACAATAAATTCTTTTCTTTATTTGTAAACTTTATTTTTGCAAGGCAAGTTTTAACAACTTATATTAATCACTCTCGTTGGCGTGGATGAAAGTGTATAATGTGGTCATTCGTGTGGGAGGAAACCGGAGTACCCGGAGAAAACCCATATGTCCGATCAGGCGACGACCGTACCATCTCGCATTCTTCCTAAATTCAATCCACTGTCCTATTAGCGCAGTAGTTAACACGCTCGCTTCTCACCAATGCAACCCGGGTTCGATCCTCGGACCGGGTTGTATGTGAGATGGTACGGTGGTCGCCAGGTCGAACAGGTGGGTTTTCTCCGGCTGGTTTCCTCCCACACTAAAGACCACATATACGCTATCATCAGCGCCAATGAGAGTGATTAATATAAGTTGTTAAAACTTGCTTCGCAATCGTTAAATAAAGTTTAAACTAAATTCAATACAAAATAACAACATAACATTCACTGCAAAGTTGTTTCAAATAATGCTCCATTGTTATAATGTTCCCTGATAACTACTTGTGCTGCATATCCACTGCAGGTTGATAACTACTTGTACTGCATTTCCACTGCAGGTTGATAACTACTTGTACAGCATATCCACTGCAGGTTGATAACTACTTGTACAGCATATCCACTGCAGGTTGATAACTACTTGTACAGCATATCCACTGCAGGTTGATAACTACTTGTACAGCATATCCACTGCAGGTTGATAACTACTTGTGCTGCATATCCACTGCAGGTTGATAACTACTTGTACTGCATATCCACTGCAGGTTGATAACTACTTGTACAGCATATCCACTGCAGGTTGATAACTACTTGTACTGCATATCCACTGCAGGTTGAAATGTTGTCAACACGAACGTTTTCGGACTCGAGCCATCAATGACATCATTTGCGACATATGGTTGCATCGTTTTCTATCATAATTATTTCAGCCTAAAATAATTTTTTTTTATTTAAGCGAATGATCGAATAATATTTCACCTATGAACATAGAAAGCTATTATTATCACGCGTAGCGTCTCTCATGATAGTGTGGCTTTCAATGTTCATTCGGCGAGTAACTGAAATGAACAAACATACACGTGTGTTACAATATTATAGTCGAGAAGTTAACTGTATTTTGTAGATATAGAGTAACTGAAATGAACAAGCATACATGTGTGTTACAATATTATAGTCGAGAAGTTAACTGTATTTTGTAGATATAATCTACATAGAAGGGTCGTTTGCAACATTAGTCAATGGTAACAAATCAGGTAAATTGGAACAAGTGTTGTGAACTCTTCAGTTATAAATAGATTACTATAATGCTCGTGGTATTTGTTTAATACAAACGTGTCACCTGTTACTACAGTAATAGAAATGCATGCATAGAATGTATAATGAATCCGCCTCTGTGGTCGAGTGGTTATGGTCGCTGACTTGCATACCACTGTAACCTATCATCACTGATGGTCACGGGCTCGAGCCCCGCTCAGACCGTGTCTCATTTATATGAAAAAGTTGGCAGTTTCTTACGGAGGTTGGTGCACCCAAGTACTGGTTAACCGCTGGAGCCTGCCCAGGAAAGGTGTTGTTAGGTAAACTGCCTGCCGGCGATATAGCCCAAAATGATGCTGATGCAGGCGTAAAACCCGAAATATAACATATAACATAAGAATGTATAATGAATCGTATAATATTATATTCTCCTGAAATCAGAAATCTGTGAGTGTATTATTCCCTATATTGGAAGTGCCTATGTATACCGGTATATATTCCCTATATTGGAAGTGCTTATGTATACCTGTATATATTCCCTATATTGGAAGTGCTTATGTATACCTGTATATATTCCCTATATTGGAAGTGCTTATGTATACCTGTATATAAGGTCCGCCTCCGTGGTCGAGTGGTTAAGGTCGCTGACTTGTATACCACTGTAACCTATCATCACTGATGGTCACGGGTTCGAGCCCCGCTCAGGCCGTGTCTCATTTATATGAAAAAGTTGGCAGTTTCTTACGGAGGTTGGTGCACCCAAGTACTGGTTAACCGCTGGAGCCTGCCCAGGAAAGGTGTTGTTAAGTAAACTGCCCGCCGGCGATATAGCCCAAAATGGTGCTGATGCAGGCGTAAAACCCGAAATATAACATAACATAATACCTGTATATATTCCCTATATTGGAAGTGCTTATGTATACCGGTATATATTCCCTATATTGGAAGTGCCTATGTATACCTGTATATATTCCCTATATTGGAAGTGCTTATGTATACCTGTATATATTCCCTATATTGGAAGTGCTTATGTATACCTGTATATATTCCCTATATTGGAAGTGCTTATGTATACCGGTATATATTCCCTATATTGGAAGTGCCTATGTATACCTGTATATATTCCCTATATTGGAAGTGCTTATGTATACCTGTATATATTCCCTATATTGGAAGTGCTTATGTATACCGGTATATATTCCCTATATTGGAAGTGCCTATGTATACCGGTATATATTCCCTATATTGGAAGTGCTTATGTATACCTGTATATATTCCCTATATTGGAAGTGCTTATGTATACCTGTATATATTCCCTATATTGGAAGTGCTTATGTATACCTGTATATATTCCCTATATTGGAAGTGCTTATGTATACCTGTATATATTCCCTATATTGGAAGTGCTTATGTATACCTGTATATATTCCCTATATTGGAAGTGCTTATGTATACCGGTATATATTCCCTATATTGGAAGTGCCTATGTATACCGGTATATATTCCCTATATTGGAAGTGCCTATGTATACCTGTATATATTCCCTATATTGGAAGTGCTTATGTATACCTGTATATATTCCCTATATTGGAAGTGCTTATGTATACCGGTATATATTCCCTATATTGGAAGTGCTTATGTATACCGGTATATATTCCCTATATTGGAAGTGCTTATGTATATATTCCCTATATTGGAAGTACTTATGTATACCGGTATATATTCCCTATATTGGAAGTGCTTATGTATATATTCCCTATATTGGAAGTACTTATGTATACCTGTATATATTCCCTATATTGGAAGTGCTTATGTATACCTGTATATATTCCCTATATTGGAAGTACTTATGTATACTGGTATATATTCCCTATATTGGAAGTGCTTATGTATACTGGTATATATTCCCTATATTGGAAGTACTTATGTATACCGATATATATTCCCTATATTGGAAGTGCTTATGTATACCGATATATATTCCCTATATTGGAAGTGCTTATGTATACCTGTATATATTCCCTATATTGGAAGTACTTATGTACACCGGTATATATTCCCTATATTGGAAGTGCTTATGTATACCTGTATATATTCCCTATATTGGAAGTGCTTATGTATACCTGTATATATTCCCTATATTGGAAGTGCTTATATATACCTGTATATATTCCCTATATTGGAAGTGCTTATGTATACCCGCATATATTCCCTATATTAAGTGCTTATGTATACCTGTATATATTCCCTATATTGGAGGTGCCTATGTATACCTGTATATATTCCCTATATTGGAAGTGCCTATGTATACCTGTATATATTCCCTATATTGGAAGTACTTATGTATACCTGTATATATTCCCTATATTGGAAGTGCTTATGTATACCTGTATATATTCCCTATATTGGAAGTGCTTATGTACACCTGTATATATTCCCTATATTGGAAGTACTTATGTATACCTGAATATATTCCCTATATTGGAAGTGCCTATGTATACCTGTATATATTCCCTATATTGGAAGTGCCTATGTATACCTGTATATATTCCCTATATTGGAAGTGCCTATGTATACCTGTATATATTCCCTATATTGGAAGTGCTTATGTATACCGGTATATATTCCCTATATTGGAAGTGCTTATGTATACCTGTATATATTCCCTATATTGGAGGTGCCTATGTATACATGTATATATTCCCTATATTGGAAGTACTTATGTATACCTGTATATATTCCCTATATTGGAGGTGCTTATGTATACCTGTATATATTCCCTATATTGGAGGTGCTTATGTATACATGTATATATTCCCTATATTGGAGGTGCTTATGTATACCTGTATATATTCCCTATATTGGAGGTGCTTATGTATACATATATATATTCCCTATATTGGAAGTACTTATGTATACCTGTATATATTCCCTATATTGGAGGTGCCTATGTATACATGTATATATTCCCTATATTGGAAGTACTTATGTATACCTGTATATATTCCCTATAGTGGAGGTGCCTATGTATACCTGTATATATTCCCTATATTGGAAGTAGTTATGTATACCTGTATATATTCCCTATATTGGAAGTGCCTATGTATACCTGTATATATTCCCTATATTGGAAGTGCCTATGTATACTGGTATATACTCCCTATATTGGAAGTGCTTATGTATACCTGTATATATTCCCTATATTGGAAGTGCCTATGTATAGCTGTATATATTCCCTATATTGGAAGTACTTATGTATACCTGTATATATTCCCTATATTGGAGGTGCTTATGTATACCTGTATATATTCCCTATATTGGAAGTGCCTATGTATACCTGTATATATTCCCTATATTGGAAGTGCCTATGTATACCTGTATATATTCCCTATATTGGAAGTGCCTATGTATACCTGTATATATTCCCTATATTGGAAGTACTTATGTATACCTGTATATATTCCCTATATTGGAAGTGCTTATGTATACTGGTATATACTCCCTATATTGGAAGTGCTTATGTATACCTGTATATATTCCCTATATTGGAAGTGCCTATGTATAGCTGTATATATTCCCTATATTGGAAGTACTTATGTATACCTGTATATATTCCCTATATTGGAGGTGCTTATGTATACCTGTATATATTCCCTATATTGGAAGTGCTTATGTATACCTGTATATATTCCCTATATTGGAAGTGCTTATGTATACCTGTATATATTCCCTATATTGGAAGTGCTTATGTATACCTGTATATATTCCCTATATTGGAAGTGCTTATGTATACCTGTATATATTCCCTATATTGGAAGTGCTTATGTATACTGGTATATATTCCCTATATTGGAAGTTCTTATGTATACTGGTATATATTCCCTATATTGGAAGTGCTTATGTATACCTGTATATATTCCCTATATTGGAAGTGCTTATGTATACCCGCATATATTCCCTATATTAAGTGCTTATGTACACCTGTAGATATTCCCTATATTGGAAGTGCTTATGTATACCTGTATATATTCCCTATATTGGAAGTGCTTATGTATACCTGTATATATTCCCTATATTGGAAGTGCTTATGTATACCTGTATATATTCCCTATATTGGAAGTGCTTATGTATACTGGTATATATTCCCTATATTGGAAGTTCTTATGTATACTGGTATATATTCCCTATATTGGAAGTGCTTATGTATACCTGTATATATTCCCTATATTGGAAGTGCTTATGTATACCCGCATATATTCCCTATATTAAGTGCTTATGTACACCTGTAGATATTCCCTATATTGGAAGTGCTTATGTATACCTGTATATATTCCCTATATTGGAAGTGCTTATGTATACCTGTATATATTCCCTATATTGGAAGTGCTTATGTATACCTGTATATATTCCCTATATTGGAAGTGCCTATGTATACCTGTATATATTCCCTATATTGGAAGTACTTATGTATACCTGTATATATTCCCTATATTGGAAGTGCCTATGTATACCTGTATATATTCCCTATATTGGAAGTGCCTATGTATACTGGTATATACTCCCTATATTGGAAGTGCTTATGTATACCTGTATATATTCCCTATATTGGAAGTGCCTATGTATAGCTGTATATATTCCCTATATTGGAAGTACTTATGTATACCTGTATATATTCCCTATATTGGATTGGAGGTGCTTATGTATACCTGTATATATTCCCTATATTGGAAGTGCCTATGTATACCTGTATATATTCCCTATATTGGAAGTGCCTATGTATACCTGTATATATTCCCTATATTGGAAGTGCCTATGTATACCTGTATATATTCCCTATATTGGAAGTACTTATGTATACCTGTATAATTCCCATTTGGAAGTGCTTATGTATACTGGTATATATTCCCTATATTGGAAGTCTTATGTATACTGGTATATATTCCCTATATTGGAAGTGCTTATGTATACCTGTATATATTCCCTATATTGGAAGTGCTTATGTATACACCTGTATATATTCCCTATATTGGAAGTGCTTATGTACACCTGTATATATTCCCTATATTGGAAGTTCTTATGTATACCGGTATATATTCCCTATATTGGAAGTGCTTATGTATACCGGTATATATTCCCTATATTGGAAGTGCTTATGTACACCTGTATATATTCCCTATATTGGAAGTTCTTATGTATACCGGTATATATTCCCTATATTGGAAGTGCTTATGTATACCGGTATATATTCCCTATATTGGAAGTGCTTATGTACACCTGTATATATTCCCTATATTGGAAGTTCTTATGTATACCGGTATATATTCCCTATATTGGAAGTGCTTATGTATACCGGTATATATTCCCTATATTGGAAGTGCTTATGTACACCTGTATATATTCCCTATATTGGAAGTTCTTATGTATACCGGTATATATTCCCTATATTGGAAGTGCTTATGTATACCGGTATATATTCCCTATATTGGAAGTGCTTATGTACACCGGTATATATTCCCTATATTGGAAGTGCTTATGTATACCTGTATATATTCCTATATTGGAAGTGCTTATGTATACCGGTATATATTCCCTATATTGGAAGTGCTTATGTATACCTGTATATATTCCCTATATTGGAAGTGCTTATGTATACCTGTATATATTCCTATATTGGAAGTGCTTATGTATACCTGTATATATTCCCTATATTGGAAGTGCTTATGTATACCTGTATATATTCCTATATTGGAAGTGCTTATGTATACCGGTATATTTGATTTCCCAGGATCCAAAATCCTTGGAAATAAATATCCTTGGAAATAAGTATCCGCGAGTGTGTCGGACAATGGTATAACATAATATTTTGCGAATAGTTATCAGGTTGCTGTATTGTGTTTCGTTGTAAGATTTTCGGAATACAAATTTGCCACATCTATTTATACATTCATGTGTTCTCATGCGAAATGACTGCCATGCGATGGTCCAATTTACTTTGAAATGAATTCACCAAATGTCAAAAAAATATTCACTGTAGAACTCTACTCTGAGTGGCGGGCTTAGTGTTGCTGTGGCCAGAGTGGTTATGGTTGTTAACTTCAAATCACCACATGCCCCTCACAACTGTAGGTTCGAATCCATCCCAGGAATCTCTGTCTTCAAATTATTTCATATGAGGAAGCTATCCAGCTGACTTGCATGTGGTCGGTGGTTCTACTCAGGTGCTCATCTATGAATGAAATACAGCTCGGAGGGGCACCTGGGGTCGTCCTCCACCAAGAAGTGTGTGAGATGATACGATGGTCGCCAGATCGGACAGGTGGGTTTTCTCCGGGTACTCCGGTTTCCTCCCACACGAATGACCACATTCATGCTTTCATCCGCGCCAACGAGAGTGATTAATATAAGTTGTTAAAACTTGCTTCGCAATCGTTGTAAAATAAATAAAGTTTAAACTAATAATATACAGTGTAGCCTAAGTATGACCTAAGCTGTTGGTGCCACTTTAATACCCCAAAAATAAACCAACACTTAGTGCAGCTGTCTGTAACTGTATTGTGCAGCTGTCTGTAACTGTATTGAGCAGCTGTCTGTAACTGTATTGTGCAGCTGTCTGTAACTGTATTGTGCAGCTGTCTGTAACTGTATTGTGCAGCTGTCTGTAACTGTATTGTGCAGCTGTCTGTAAATGTATTGTGCAGCTGTCTGTAACTGTATTGTGCAGCTGTCTGTAACTGTATTGTGCAGCTGTCTGTAACTGTATTGTGCAGCTGTCTGTAACTGTATTGTGCAGCTGTCTGTAACTGTATGGTGCAGCTCTCTGTAACTGTATTGCAGGTGACACGAATGTTCCTTGGAACATGCTCCTTTCAGTTACTACTAATATGAAATCTGATAACCCTGGTTTCCTGCTTTGCAAATGGTGATGAATTTTAGTTTGTAATATTTTACTATTATGTGTTACAGGGGAATAGAATGCTTTTAACATTGGACTTATGCAGAGATTTTTGAAGTACGGTGCTACGTTTGAGGTGTAAAATGGCTGTCTAACATACATGACTTGTAGTCTCAATTATTTTCAGTTTTGCAGTTTGATTAATATATAATAAAGTTAAAGATATATTCCTGTTCAAACTGATGTCACAAACAAGTTGCCATCATAGAATTGTATTCGTTAACAAATTAAGTACTACACAAGTTTTGCAGAAAAGTAATCCATCCTTTTTAACATCTTTAAAGTACTTGATCATTGTTGAAATGCCGTTGTCTCTGGTACGGGTCGTTGTCTAATGTTGTTAAAACTAATCTCTTCAGGAGGTGTCGCTCATATGGGCAACCGGTAGCGACGATAAATAAACGTAAAACACACACTCTCTTCATAGCTCCAATTCTCCGTAGCAAATCGTAACGGCAGTAAAATTAATGTGCGTACATCACTTTTTAGCATGCTTTATTAATATTGCTGGAATAAAAAATGGGACAATGGCATATAACGCAATTTCGATCTTTGAACAGGAATATGTCTTTAATCTTTTTACAGAGACTTATAAATATAACAGAGATAGGAAATTTGCACATATCATATAAAATACCTGAATGAACACGCAGCTTTGCAACTCTATGATATTGCTGTTAGCTATAAAATAACCTATTCAACACCAAGTAACTGACATGGACTGGTGCATGATATTTTTAGACCAATAAATTAATAAGAAAATTACATTTGGACCAATTCATTTATTAAAATGGGTAATTTTGTCTAAAAATAGTAATATTACTGGCAAAAAGTGCAGATTCTTATTAGAGACGAGCCAGCTTATCTGGATCTACACGTTTTGTAAGCCTATTTAGAGGTCTATGGTGTTGAAAGGGTTAAGCATGATTTTGATATTCATATGTAGTATGTTCGTGAGAAGGTGTTGGGCTTGGCGATATTTCCAATCTCTTGTCATTTATATGTCTCTGTTTCTGACACGTTTGAATTCTATTTTGTTTTGTGACTAACTATCGCACAAAAGTAGCATCTTTTGTGCAGATACAACTAGAATGTGGTCAACCTTCTCTGTAATCCATCGGTTAGGACCTCCGTCTCGTCCCAGTAGTCCATCAATAGGGCCTCCATCTCGCCCCAATAGTCCATCGGTTAGGGCCCCCATCTCGTCCCAGTAGTCCATCGGTTAGGGCCCCCGTCTCGTCCCAGTAGTCCATCGGTTAGTGCCTCCGTCTCGCCCCAGTAGTCCATCGGTTAGGACCTCCGTCTCGCCCCAGTAGTCCATCGGTTAGTGCCTCCGTCTCGTCCCAGTAGTCCATCGGTTAGGACTCCGTCCGTCCCAGTAGTCCACAATTAGGGCCTCATCTCGCCCCAGTAGTCCATTGGTTAGGACACCCATCTCGTCCCAGTAGTCCATCGGTTAGTGCCTCCGTCTCATCCCAGTAGTCATCGGTTAGGACCTCCGTCTCGTCCCAGTAGTCCATCAATTAGGGCCTCCATCTCGTCCCATAGTCCATCGATTAGGACCTCCGTCTCGTCCCAGTAGTCCATCGGTTAGTGCCTCCGTCTCCTCCGTCTCGCCCCAGTAGTCATCGGTTAGTGCCTCCGTCTCGTCCCAGTAGTCCATCGGTTAGGACCCGTCTCGTCCCAGTAGTCCATCGGTTAGGGCCCCCGTCTCACCCCAGTAGTCCATCGGTTAGGACCTCCGTCTCGTCCCAGTAGTCCATCGGTTAGGACCTCCGTCTCATCCAAGTAGTCCATCGGTTAGTGCCTCCGCCTCATCCCAGTAGTCCCATCGGTTAGGACCTCCGTCTCGCCCCAGTAGTCCATCAATTAGGGCCTCCATCTCGTCCCAGTAGTCCATCAATTAGGGCCTCCGTCTCGTCCCAGTAGTCCATGGTTAGGACCTCCGTCTCGTCCCAGTAGTATTCACATTTCTCGTAGTATTGACTTTATGAAACCAGCATTAACAAATTTATTAATGATGTTGGAAATATGATAATTATCCATAAATGGAGGTAAATAGTTATTACAAATAGTAATGTTATAAAACCAGTCCACTTGAGTGTAGATCTTAAAGTCATATTCCACGAGAGTGATACCATAAGTTGTTAAAACTTGCTTCGCAATCTGTCGCAATCATTGTACAATAAATAAAGTTAAAACGTATTCCTGTTTGAAATAACGAAATTGCTCTGTATTGGAATGTCTCTTTTCTTTTTTACGCCCCAGCAATTTTAAATTAAATAATAAAATATGCAAAAAGTGATTTACATACATCCATTTCTTATATCACATATTTACTTTATCGATTATTTGAGTGGAATTGTTATGGCAATATAATGCAATAATCATATCAACTCTAGAATATCTCGGTGTGCAGCACATTCTAATCATCCATTCCTTATAATATCTCGGTAAAATCTTAAACCATTTCATTCTGGATACATTTAAAGGCTTTTGCAAACAACATAGATCCAGATCAGCCGCAGCATGACGCTGCATGCTGATCAGGATCTATATCGTTTGCTACATAGCCAAGTGTCTTAGCAAGATCACCTGAATAGCAAACAGCATAGAGCCTGATCAGATGGCACGTTCCATGGCAGTTGATCTGGCTCTATGTTCTTTGCAAATACTGTTTGAACGGTATCCAGAATCAAATGGGTTAATGGATTTTTAAAAAGGTTTTAGCAAATTTCAAAAATACAATCTCTGAGGTTGTAACAATTTAGCATTACATTTGTATTTGAATAGTTACAGTAAATTAATAGCGTTATCAATAACGTAGTACATGTACGGTATATATAGTAATTAATTGGCTGTCCGATTAGCGCAATGGTTAGCATGCTCGCTTCTCAACAATGCAACGCTGGTTTAGTTTATACACATTTATTTTAGCTCAATTGTGAAAAAAGTTCTTACAACTTATATTAATCACTTTCAAAAGACCTCATTCCAGATGGAATCCATCGCCACAAGGGAGAGAGAAGAGGCAACGTGGAATTTAAATGCCATGCCTAAATGCACAATCGTTACGACTCCAGAGAGGCTCGAACTCCGAACCTTTCGCACCTGAAGTGAACACGCGCATCTACTGCACTATCACGACTTCCACATGGGTTTGATCCTCGGACACTCGTGGGAAATATGTGAGATGGTACCGTGGTCACCAGATCGAACATTATGGGTTTTCTGAGGGTACTCCGGTTTCCTCCCATACAAATGACCACAAATACGCTGTCATCTGCGCCAATGAGAGTGATTAATTAAGTTTTTACAGCTTCAAAGTTGATTCGCAATCGTAAAAATTGATGCTAACCCAGTATAAAGTGAATAATTGGAAGCTATGTTTTCTTTGATTTCAGACAATCAAAAACAACCATACTCTGTATATGCTGACATTATAAAAGTAGAACAGTTAGAAATTATAGACGATATGCCATATTTCGACAAAGGCTCGTTAAAAGCCAAACTGACGTGGAAAGTCGGGCCAGGTAACCTCAATACTTTAATCATTAATTATGTATTTTTGCCTTTGCTGTATGTCTGATTTTACATTTTTGCCTTTGCTGTAGGTCTGATTTTACCTTTTTGCCGCCAGTCTGTCTGGTTATACCATTTTGACATTGCCGCCAGTGTGTCGGGTTTTACCTTTTTGCCTTTGCTGTCCGTCTGCCAAGTTTTGCCTTGCTGTCTGACTGTCTGATTTTACCTTTTTGCCTTTGCCGCCAGTCTGTCTTGTTTTATCGTTTTGCCTTTGCCGCCTGTCTATCATTTTGGATTTTCACCAAGCTTAGCAGGACACATCTGTACAATGTCTAGTTTTGCATATTGTAATCCCGTTCCGGTTGGATGATTTTTGGCAGATATACGGCCCTTTAAACATTTTGACAACACAAAGCTTAACAGTGCTTCATCTCCAAAACCCCTTGTTGGATTTTCACCACACTCGTCAGGAAGCATCAGTATGACGTCTAGTTGTGCATATTGTAATTCTGTTCAGGTTGGATGATTTCTTTACGTTTATTTATCGTCGCTACTGGTTGCCCATATGAGCGACTTCTCGTGAAGAGATTAGTCATTTTAGATTTTTGGAGGATAGTGCAATGATACAGACATAGACCCATTCCAGAGTCTCCTCTGGTTCTTTTGCGTGCACGGTGTAAAGCACCGACACGAGACCTCGGTTTAAAGACCCATCTGAGAGAGTGTTAATTTTATTAAAGTCAGACGGTGGGTCGAACCTGCGATCCCTGGATTACCAGTCCAGCGTGTTACCACTGCACTACAGATCCGTCTGTAAGATTTACGGCCAGTTGAACATATTTATAACCTAGTCTGTGTCTCCAAAACTAATACTACATAATTATGAACTTTTATTGTAACGACTTCATAATTCACTTCCACGGATCTGTCTAGTCACAGACTAGTAACCCAGGGATCGTAGGTTTGATCCCCCGTCTGACTAATATCTTCAGAAGGAGTCGCTCATATGGGCAACTGGTAGCGACGATAAATAAACGTAAAACACTCACTTCCATGATTTTATTACTCCTGAAGCAACAGTGGGTGGGGAGCGTACGTTTATACTATTATTGTTTTATTTTCAGATTTCCAAAACATAGTGAAGAGTTTCATGATATTCTGGAAGCCATATTCGTGTGACCAGAATTTTGCTGTGCCAAGACCGCACTCGGCTACATCAGACGTAAGTTTTCTGCACCATATGATTGGGCCTTGATAGCCGAGTGTTTCTGGTTGTTGACTTGAAGTCACACACCCCCTAGCTTGCCCCGTGTACGTTCCATTCCACCAGCTTGAAGTCACACGCTCCCTAGCTTGCCCCTGTACATTCCATTCCACCAGCTTGAAGTGATACGCCCCCTAGCCCCTATAGGGTCCATTCCACCAGTGGTTTAGATATATTTCAAATGAGAAAGCTGTGAAGCTTGTTTGTAGAAAGTCCAGGGATCTACCACGGGGCCCTACCTCTGCCTCTAGGTACACCTCAGGGCTCATTCTAGATGGCAACTTGGGCGAAATAGTCGCCCTAGGAATCCTTACTTTGCCCCCTTGAGGCCCCACTTCTCCCTCTACAATTTTCACACATTTGTGCAGTAAGATAAACTTGCCCATTATAAAGCACTCCATCTAGTTAACAGGGATCATTTTAGAGGGCGATGTGGGTGAAATAGTGGCCCTAGGGACCTTGACTTCGCCTCTGGTGGCCCCACTTCTCCCTAAAAAATTACAATTTTCATACAAAATGTTGGCCAGTAAGATATACTTGCCCATTATAAAGCACTCCTTCTATTATAATGTTGTATTTAATGGTCATATTGTGTCTTTTAGCTCTATTTTGTTGAAATTTATTCATAATTATTAACACAATTTAAGGACGCAGTCACGCGCTTTCTCACAGAAAGAGCTGGAGACTCACCATATAATCTGAGCTGTCTGTCTGCCGCATTTAAAAACAACCAAATCAAAGTTCACACTTGAAAACTGCTTTTGATATACCGTCATTTGCTATGTATACGCGCACTTTTATTACTGAAATCCTTGAAGAATTTGTCTAGTGCGCATTATACACGGGTACAGCCTTCACGACATATTTTTCCAGGCAGAATTGTCCAAAATGTAGCAATATTTTCAACCCCCATCCACTTTTCAATAAGTAGGTACGTTTGGCAAACGTTATGAAATAACTCTTCAAACAATGTACTGATGATATATAATGCATTGATTTAGATCAAATATGAACATAGATAGCATTTACATGTATTTGCTTTGAATTTGGGAAATTTCATCAAAAACGTAAATGCCAATAACAATGGCGAATGTTGAAACATGATTTTATTGATTGTCTATTTGCTGTACAAGTGACCATCAGACTTTAATTGGAAAATTATGTTTAATTGTAGTACAGTAAAACCCCTCTAATCTGGAACCCCCAGATCCCCAATCTTTCGTTCTTTATATACAATTGTTTGTGATTAGCTCCACTATCAGCCACATTTCCCCATTAACACAGGATTTATGGTTCTTAGATTGTATACAATTATATTTATAATAACAATACAAGTGCCTGTCCATGTCATCCATTCTGTTATTTGAAGTTTACGACTTACAATATATATGTATTCATATCACAGTTGCCGTTATTTAAAGTTTATGACTTACAATATATATATCCATATAACAGGTGCCGTTATTTGAAGTTTACGACTTACAATATATATGTTTATCCATATCACAGGTGCCGTTATTTGAAGTTTACGACTTACAATATATATGTCTTTATCCATATCACAGGTGCCGTTATTTGAAGTTTACGACTTACAATATATATGTTTATCCATATCACAGGTGCCGTTATTTGAAGTTTACGACCTGCAATACGAGTGCCAGTACAATCTTCGAGTTAGTGCTGTTACCAAATCGGGTGTTCAGGGAAGACCGATGATGGTGAAACTACGTACACCAGTCTGTGGGAAAATCCTCGTTAAAAGCGACAGTCTGTTGCCTGAATGTCCAGAACGAGGTTCGTTTCTTTATTAGTTGGATTATTGACTATTAGGGAAATAGAACTGGACTATTTCTGAAGTGTCCTTACCAACATAGTACGCTTGTCTTATATGCAGACCTCCTCCGTGATCGAGTGGTTGGTGATGTTTTACGTTTATTTATCGTCACTACCGATTGCTCATATGAGCGCCGCCTCCTAAAGAGATTAGTCATTTTAGATTTTTGGAGGATAGTGCAATGATACAGACAGAGACCCATTCCAGAGTCTCCTCTGGTTCTTGTACGTGCACGGTGTAAAGCACCGACACGAGACCTCGGTTTAAAGTCCCATCTGAAAGACTATTAATTTTATTATGGTCAGACGGGTGATCGAACCTGCGATTCCTGGATTACCAGTCCAGCATGTTAACCACTGGACTACATATCCGTCTGTTTTCGATTGGTTAATGTCGCTGACTTGTTTACCACTGTAGCCTATCATCTCTGATGGTCACGGTTTCGAGCCACTCTCGGGCCGTGTCTCATTTATATTGTAACATATTGGGGTTATATGTTGATTATGTTAATTAATTACCTCCATAACAAAAAGTTGGCAGTTTCTTACGGAGGTTGGTACACCGCTGGAGCCTGCCCAAGAAAGGTATTGTTAGGTAAACTGCCCGCCAGCAACATAGCCCAAAATGGTGCTGATGCATGCGTAAAACCCGAAACAAACAAAAGTATATGCTAATATCAATATGTTATTTGCAGTCAAACATGTGTTGTATATTTCACATAATTTGCAGTGGACTTGTTTTTATTAAAACTGCATGTTTAGTCTTCATTTTCTGATTGGCTGCATCTGTCTGTCTCATACTCACTCAAATCACAAGCTTTCTGATTGGCTGCATC
This sequence comes from Archivesica marissinica, assembly GCA_014843695.1. NCBI lineage: Eukaryota > Metazoa > Mollusca > Bivalvia > Venerida > Vesicomyidae > Archivesica > Archivesica marissinica. The sequence goes on along the minus strand of CM026389.1, from coordinate 19,025,772 downwards.
TGTCTGTCTCATACTCACTCAAATCACAAGCTTTCTGATTGGCTGCATCTGTCTGTCTCATACTCACTCAAATCACAAGCTTTCTGATTGGCTGCATCTGTCTGTCTCATACTCACTCAAATCACAAGCTTTCTGATTGGCTGCATCTGTCTGTCTCATACTCACTCAAATCACAAGCTTTCTGATTGGCTGCATCTGTCTCAAACCCACTCATATCAGTCTCATCTTCCCTGATTAGTTGAATCTTTCTCTGATTCAATGAGTATTAAGCTTCCTGATTGGCTGCATCTGTCTCAGACACACTCAGTCCCAACCTCTCTTATTGGATGCAACTTTCTCAAGACTCACTCAGTCCCAAGCTGCCTAATTGGTTGGAATTCTCTCACACTCACTCAGTCCCAATCTTCTGATTGGTTGGAAAGGTTGCAATCTAACTCAGTTACAAACGTTCTCATTGGTTGGAATTGTGTCAGTCTCAAGCTTTCTGAGTGGTTCAAATTGTCTCAGCTTTGCAAATTATATTATTGTTTCACTTGAGGCTTAGTTTCATTTATTGTTTGATGTTAGTTTCATTTATTGTTTGATGTTAGTTTCATTTATTGTTTGATGTTAGTTTCATTTATTGTTTGATGTTAGTTTCATTTATTGTTTGATGTTAGTTTCATTTATTGTTTGATGTTTGCAGTTGCACAAGTGCCAAGAAATCCAAGGGGAGTTCAGGCAGTCAGTATTCACAAGAATTGTAGTGTTGACATCAACATAACCTGGAGGCATCCGAAATCAGATCTACCTATAGGTAAATATATGTATACATCAACACCAGCATAACATGGGGGCATCCTAGGTCGGGTCTACCTATAGGTAAATATATGTATACATCAACACCAGCATAACCTGGAGGCATCCGAAATCAGATCTACCTATAGGTAAATATGTGTATACATCAACATAACCTGGAGGCATCCGAAATCGGATCTACCTATAGGTAAATATATGTATACATCAACATAACATGGGGACATCCTAGGTCGGGTCTACCTATAGGTAAATATATGTATACATCAACACCAGCATAACATGGGGGCATCCTAGGTCGGGTCTACCTATAGGTAAATATATGTATACATCAACATAACATGGGGGCATCCTAGGTCGGGTCTACATATAGGTAAATATATGTATACATCAACATAACATGGGGACATCCTAGGTCGGGTCTACATATAGGTAAATATATGTATACACCAGCATAACATGGGGACATCCTAGGTCGGGTCTACCTATAGGTAATATATGTATACATCAACACCAGCATAACATGGAGGCATCCTAGGTCGGGTCTACCTATAGGTAAATATATGTATACATCAATGTAACATGGGGACATCCTAGGTCGGGTCTACATATAGGTAAATATATGTATACATCAACATAACATGGAGGCATCCTAGGTCGGGTCTACCTATAGGTAAATATATGTATACACCAGCATAACATGGAGGCATCCTAGGTCGGGTCTACCTATAGATAAATATATGTATACATCAACATAACATGGGGGCATCCTAGGTCGGGTCTACCTATAGATAAATATATGTATACATCAACATAACATGGGGGCATCCTAGGTCGGGTCTACCTATAGGTAAATATATGTATACATCAACACCAGCATAACATGGGGACATCCTAGGTCGGGTCTACCTATAGATAAATATATGTATACATCAACACCAGCATAACATGGGGACATCCTAGGTCGGGTCTACCTATAGGTAAATATATGTATACATCAACACCAGCATAACATGGGGACATCCTAGGTCGGGTCTACCTATAGGTAAATATATGTATACATCAACATAACATGGGGACATCCTAGGTCGGGTCTACCTATAGGTAAATATATGTATACATCAACATAACATGGGGACATCCTAGGTCGGGTCTACCTATAGGTAAATATATGTATACATCAACATAACATGGGGACATCCTAGGTCGGGTCTACCTATAGGTAAATATATGTATACATCAACATAACATGGGGACATCCTAGGTCGGGTCTACCTATAGGTAAATATATGTATACATCAACATAACATGGGGACATCCTAGGTCGGGTCTACCTATAGGTAAATATATGTATACATCAACATAACATGGGGACATCCTAGGTCGGGTCTACCTATAGGTAAATATATGTATACATCAACATAACATGGGGACATCCTAGGTCGGGTCTACCTATAGGTAAATATATGTATACATCAACATAACATGGGGACATCCTAGGTCGGGTCTACCTATAGGTAAATATATGTATACATCAACATAACATGGGGACATCCTAGGTCGGGTCTACCTATAGGTAAATATATGTATACATCAACACCAGCATAACATGGGTGGCACACTGCTAACTCAAACATCATGTGTTTGATCCTTGGCTAGAACGTACCAAAATAATGTCGCGTATTTCCCAACCGTATAAGATTTTTGTTCCAGCTTATAGACTAAGATCATACAGGTACACTATGTATCAGAGGACATTATCAAGACCGTAGCTAGAGAGTGATTTTAAATGCCTTGCCTAAGGGCACAACCATTACGGCTACAGCTGGGCGCGAACCCCCGACCTTTTGCACCTGAAGTGAGTGCGCTACCACTGCGCTATCACAACTTCCTAGTTGGTTGGTGCGGCTATAAACTCCAAAGACAAACATCAAAGGTTGATCAAATGATACAAAATTGATTGAAATAACACTGTAACTTATCATCACTGATGGTCACAGGTTCGAGCCCCGCTCAGGCCGTGTCTCATTTATATGAAAAAGTTGGCAGTTTCTTACAGAGGTTGGTGCACCCAAGTACTGGTTAACCGCTGGAGCCTGCCCAGGAAAGGTGTTGTTAAGTAAACTGCCTGCCGGCGATATAGCCCGAAATGGTGCTGATGCAGGCGTAAAACCCGAAATATAACAATAACAAATAACAGTGTGTGAAGTTTAGCTGTATCATGTTACTGTTTTGTTCCGTTGTATGTACAGTAGAGACAGTTTCTTGTGTCAGGTTGCATAGGGTTCTGTGCATCAAATACTTAGATTCATAGTTCATAGATGAAGTACTTTCTAAAGACCACAAGATCCCCGCTGGAGCCGTTTCAATTGTGCCCTTAGGCAAGGCATTTAAATTCCACGTTGCCTCTTCTCACTCCCTCGTGGCGATGGAATCCGATTCCATCAGGAATGAGGTCTCGAGAGTGATTAATATAAGTTCTGAGAACTTGTTTTGCAATCGTGCTAAAATAAATTTGTATAAAATTAAAGACTACAATATCGCTATCAGGAGTGTAGCTTGGACTTGATATACATATATGTGTATGGAGCATTAGGATAGGGGGTGCGGATGTATACTCCCAGGAAGGTTTGGGAAGTCTATATAACTGTAGCTGCATACTGAGGCATTTTTTTTGACGATTAATGATGAACATACTTGTGCAGTTGTGAAAATCTTTTATCAATTCAAAAAGTAATGAAATACCAATTTATTTCTATATTCGATGGGTTCACTTCACATCATAAACCCCCCTTCACATCATAAACCCCCCAACCCCCTTACGGAAAGGGATTCGAATAAGTTACTATGTAACTTTTTTCCCAATCCTAACTGTGCTATTGCAACTATTCCTATATTATGTACCATTCTTGAATAAAATATTGTTTAAACTAACCCCCTTACCTTTCATTTTTTATTGCATTTTTAGTATTTTCAATTTTTGAAGAAAATGTGTGGGCATGTCGGAAGCATTGACAATAAAAACTTGCATGGATGTTATCAACAGAGAGAGACTGTAGCAATTTTATTGCTTAACCCTTAAAATGCCGAATAAATTGAAAAGAATGTGCAAACAACATGGATCCAGATCAACCACGGCGTAATGTCACATCTGATCCGGATCTATGTTGTTTACTATTTAGCCAAGTGTATTAGCTTCACTTTCCGAATAGCAAATAGCATAGAGCCTGATCAGACGGCATATACTGTTTGCAAAACCAATTAGAGTTGTGATTAGCATTTTACGGGTTAATGCTATAATTTATGAATTTCAATAATACGGATATATGTAAAAGAGTATAATGTATTAATTGCAATAATATAATTATATAGATATACTACATATGTTACTATAAATAGTAACAAAATATATGGTATTTTCAGCGATTACAGCCCTTACCAGAGCATTATAAAGTAATCGGCCCTCCTCACGTGAGGGCCAATTATCAGTAATTGGCTCTCTAAATCAAATCCTGCGACACAAACGGTTATCTTGACAAATATGGCTACTTCTGAACGAGTGTTAGAATGTGAATTGATAATTTTCAATGTCTTATTACATAATGTCATGTTTATCATACAAATTTGTAGTTATGGTAATTGACCTGATAATTATGTCAGGCTGATGTAAAATAAAAATTAAAATGTAATAAATCGACTTTGTATTATATTTGAATTAAAGGTTATATATACATTTTTTGTAATTACAAAAGACGGATAATGCATTTCTAGAAATGACCAGCGGGTAAAGACACAATAGGGAATAGTTGAACACTAAAACTTATAGTGCCTATATGTCTAGTGGTTAAGGCGTCCACCTACGGAGTGGGAGGTCAAAGATTCGAACCTCGGCAGGGGTTTGTTCTGATATGGCCGGTTGGTGAGCCGCCAGCTAGTTAAATAATGGTTACCGATTGCCTACCAGTTTGGCGCCAGGCATACAAGTGTCTCGGTCGCATAACAGCCAGAGGGCCGCTATGCTTCTTGCGGGCCGATTAATCACGACTCGGCCCTCCTCCCTGCTCAGCCATGTACTATCATCTAAATATGTATATTATGTATTTCAGATTCCTATAAAATTACGTACGAACAGACGGACGATTTTAAAGAACAAACAGTAGATACAGCTGGTATTGTGTATAAACAAAAACCTGTTGAGATTAGACTAGAAAAGGTAAGAACTGGTAACATGACTTCACATTTATCATACCGCAACATCTGGTTACGGAACAACAGTAAAAACAAAGGATTCCAACTAAAGATACAAATATGCATTTCGGGATAAATTAGACTTTATATATCAAAGGGAGATGATAGACGAACCAGGACTGTTGCTCATTGGCAATTAGGAGCATGTGAGATTATTTATAGACAAGTGTCCCCCCAACTTCTACATCCAAAACCCGCTCCCCACCCACCCCATTTAGCAGCTTGTACTTTAATACATGAATATAGTGTAGGGCGATATGCTGATTGTTAATTTGTATTGAATACAGTCAAACCTGTGTTTGTGGTCACCTCCATTAAGCAGCCAGCCTATATAAATTCAAACAGTATTTGCAAAAGAACATAGAGCCAGATCAGCCGCCACACAACGTGCGGTCTGATCAGGCTCTATACTGTTTGCTATTCAGATGATCTTGCTAAGACACTTAGCTATGTAGCAAACAACATAGATCCTGATCAGCATGCAGCGTCACGCTGCGGCTGATCTGGATCTATGTTGTTTGCAAAAGCCTTTAAATGTATCCAGAATGAAATGGATTAAGCAGCCAGATTCCCAATATGTTGTTTTTATTTTGCCCTCTATTAGGCAACCACCTGTGACAAGCAGCCATTTCCTGTGATTCCCTTGACTGGTTTCTTAATTAAGGCAGGTTTATAGATATAACAAAGACAGTTCAGGAAATGCAACATAAATAAATGTGTTTCTTGTTTCACAGATAACCAACTTCCTGGTACCCGGCTTGAAGCCTTTGGAACGATATGTGATCAAGATCCATGCAGTTTCGAGGGCTGGAATAGGGGAACCAGCATTTATAGAAATATTAACACCGAGTATTATACCGTGCGGATCGGACAAAGATCCTGGTAAGCAAATTGTTTATTAATTGCAAGATTCTCGACCCAGAAAAAACCCTCATTTTGACCACGCCCTCCTGATCATATGGAATATAAACAAATTATTTCAATGAGAATAAGCAATTCATGTATAAGACATAAGCAAGTTGAACATGCATTACTATAAGACATTACAGTTTTATGCCCCCTTTTATGACTACATAACATTGTTATGCCCCTTTTATAATTTTAACTACATTACATTGTTATGCCCCCTTTTATATTTATAACTACATTACATAGTTATGCCCCCTTTTATAACTACATTACATTGTTATGCCCCCTTTTATAACTACATTACATTGTTATGCCCCCTTTTATATCTACATTACATTGTTATGTCCCCTTTTATAACCACATTACATTGTTATGCCCCCTTTATAACCACATTACATTGTTATGCCCCCTTTTATAACTACATTACATTGTTATGCCCCCTTTTATAACTACATTACATTGTTATGCCCCCTTTTATAACTACATTACATTGTTATGCCCCCTTTATATCTATATCTACATTACATTGTTATGTCCCCTTTTATATTTATTCTACATTACATTGTTATGTCCCCTTTTATAACCAATTACATTGTTATGCCCCCTTTTATAACTACATTACATTGTTATGCCCCCTTTTATATTATATCTACATTACATTGTTATGTCCCCTTTTATAACCACATTACATTGTTATGCCCCCTTTTATAACTACATTACATTGTTATGTCCCCTTTTATATTTATATCTACATTACATTGTTATGTCCCCTTTTATAACCACATTACATTGTTATGCCCCCTTTTATAACTACATTACATTGTTATGTCCCCTTTTATAACCACATTACATTGTTATGTCCCCTTTTATAACCACATTACATTGTTATGCCCCCTTTTATAACTACATTACATTGTTTCCCCCTTTTATATTTAATCTACATTACATTGTTATGTCCCCTTTTATAACTACATTACATTGTTATGTCCCCTTTTATAACTACATTACATTGTTATGCCCCCTTTTATATTGATATCTACATTACTTGTTATGTCCCCTTTTATAACTACATTACATTGTTATGCCCCCTTTTATATTTATATCTACATTACATTGTTATGTCCCCTTTTATAACTACATTACATTGTTATGCCCCTTTTATATCTACATTACATTGTTATGTCCCATTTTATAACTACATTACATTGTTATGTCCCCTTTTATAACTACATTACATTGTTATGCCCCCTTTTATATTTATATCTACATTACATTGTTATGCCCCCTTTTATAACTACATTACATTGTTATGTCCCCTTTTATAACCACATTACATTGTTATGCCCCCTTTTGTAACTACATTACATTGTTATGCCCCCTTTTATAACTACATTACATTGTTATGCCCACTTTTGTAACTACATTACATTGTTACGCCCCCTTTTATAACTACATTACATTGTTATGCCCCCTTTTGTAACTACATTACATTGTTATGCCACCTTTTATAACTACATTACATTGTTATGCCCCCTTTTATAACTACATTACATTGTTATGCCCCCTTTTATAACTACATTCTTCCGCCATCAATAAAGCCAGGCAGGTATATAATGTTTGGATTGTAAATTTGTATAAACTAAATGAAACTTGGTATATACACCATTGGTATGAAGAGGACAAGCGTTTGTTGCCTGTACTTGCAGGTTCGATAGTTTTCATTAATTATGGTCTCTTTTGTACTTTACCAGATGATGCCAGATCAATAAAATTGACGGCATACATTTCTGGAGGTGTCGCCCCCAATGGGTGATAAGTAAAAACTGAAATGATTTTGAATTAATTTTTTTTCAGAACCACCGGACATAGTCTTGGAGAAAACAACAACAGACACACCTTCTACAGTATTTATGGTAACGCAGGACAGTAGTATCATAGAGGGCAGCACTATGAGGGTCTCCATAGCAACACATACCAAATATAGCAACCCTATCGCTAGAACGTCTACGCAATATAACGAAAACACAGCAGAAGTGGATATAGATATTTACAAAACTGTTTATTATGTTTGCATATTTATATATAAATATTTTAATAAATCCTGACATTCAGGAGTGGTTTCATGTGTAAGTGATCAGTATTTGGACTGTTGTAAGTACAGTGAAACCTGTGTGTTAAATGGTCACCTCCATTAAGCAGCCAACATGTATTAAGCAGCCAGTGTCCAGATTCACAAAATGCTTTGTTATACATTTAATTATTAAGCAGCCACCTGTGCTAAGCAGCCACTTTCTGTAATTCCCTTGGCTGGCTGCTTAAGACAGGTTTGCATTGAATTGGTCAGGATTTGTTTTTGAGACATTGTGGGTATGGTTACGATATATCAAGTTCATTTTTGTTAATTATGTCCAAGTGCCCCTTTTAATGTGTCGCCGAGGTGATTTATACCAATATACAACTATATCTGCATATATACGACAGCCATTTAGCTATCGTGGATATGCAGTTAGTATATCTACCCCACCTAAATAGATATCACTGGCATATCTACCCCACCTCCATAGATATCACTGGCATATCTACCCCACCTCCATAGATATCACTGGCATATCTACCCCACCTCCATAGATATCACTGGCATATCTACCCCACCTCAATAGATATTACTGGCATATCTACCCCACCTCAATAGATATTACTGGGAGTGTATATACCATACATGCTCTACTGGGAGTACCGTACATGCTCTACTGGGAGTACCATACATGCTCTACTGGGAGTACCATACGTGCTCTACTGGGAGTACCGTACGTGCTCTACTGGGAGTACCATACATGCTCTACTGGGAGTACCGTACGTGCTCTACTGGGAGTACCGTACGTGCTCTACTGGGAGTACCATACATGCTCTACTGGGAGTACCGTACATGCTCTACTGGGAGTACCGTACATGCTCTACTGGGAGTACCGTACATGCTCTACTGGAGGCCGTACATGCTCTACTGGGAGTACCGTATGTGCTCTACTGGGAGTACCGTATGTGCTCTACTGGGAGTACCGTATGTGCTCTACTGGGAGTACCGTACATGCTCTACTGGGAGTACCGTACATGCTCTACTGGGAGTACCGTATGTGCTCTACTGGGAGTACCGTACATGCTCTACTGGGAGTACCGTACATGCTCTACTGGGAGTACCGTACGTGCTCTACTGGAGTACCGTACATGCTCTACTGGGAGTACCGTACATGCTCTACTGGGAGTACCGTACGTGCTCTACTGGGAGTACCGTACGTGCTCTACTGGGAGTACCGTACATGCTCTACTGGGAGTACCGTACATGCTCTACTGGGAGTACCGTACATGCTCTACTGGGAGTACCGTACGTGCTCTACTGGGAGTACCGTACGTGCTCTACTGGGAGTACCGTACATGCTCTACTGGGAGTACCGTACGTGCTCTACTGGGAGTACCGTACATGCTCTACTGGGAGTACCGTACATGCTCTACTGGGAGTAGTACCATACATGCTCTACTGGGAGTACCGTACGTGCTCTACTGGGAGTACCGTACATGCTCTACTGGGAGTACCGTACATGCTCTACTGGGAGTACCGTACATGCTCTACTGGGAGTACCGTACATGCTCTACTGGGAGTAGTACCATACATGCTCTACTGGGAGTACCGTACGTGCTCTACTGGGAGTACCATACATGCTCTACTGGGAGTACCATACATGCTTGCCTATAAGACAAGTTTTTACCACCAGATAAATGAGTGCTAAAAAAATATATTTAAAACCAAAAATAATTATGTTTTTAGAAAAGAAAGCACTATGACACTGAAACTGCCTTTAACTTGCACTGGCTAGACATGCAATTTATACTTGTCCATTTTATCAACCCGTCTTATGAGAGTGCATGCGGAAACCCGCAGATTTCAGGACCAAGGTAGGGCGACGTCTTATAGGCGAGGATGGACGGTATACGAGATTATGAATGTTGGTTGGCTGTCAATGTATGTGATATTGGTGATTGTGTCTAGAGGCTGTCGATGTATGTGATATTGGTGATTGTGTCTAGAGGCTGTCGATGTATGTGATATTGGTGATTGTGTCTAGAGGCTGTCGATGTATGCGATATTGGTGATTGTGTCTAGAGGCTGTCAATGTATGTGATATTGGTGATTGTGTCTAGAGGCTGTCGATGTATGTGATATTGGTGATTGTGTCTAGAGGCTGTCAATGTATGTGATATTGGTGATTGTGTCTAGAGGCTGTCGATGTATGTGATATTGGTGATTGTGTCTAGAGGCTGTCGATGTATGTGATATTGGTGATTGTGTCTAGAGGCTGTCGATGTATGTGATATTGGTGATTGTGTCTAGAGGCTGTCGATGTATGTGATATTGGTGATTGTGTCTAGAGGCTGTCAATGTATGTGATATTGGTGATTGTGTCTAGAGGCTGTCGATGTATGTGATATTGGTGATTGTGTCTAGAGGCTGTCGATGTATGTGATATTGGTGATTGTGTCTAGAGGCTGTCGATGTATGTGATATTGGTGATTGTGTCTAGAGGCTGTCGATGTATGTGATATTGGTGATTGTGTCTAGAGGCTGTCAATGTATGTGGTATTGGTGATTAGAGGCTGTTAAGTCATCTTCATCATTTCTACAAATACGGGAGTTTTGTTCTATTAAGTCAATTACAATGAAAATGTTGGTCTATAGTAAGCTATTTTTATATTTTGTGGAAGTCCTAATAGCAGTGGTAGCCCTTTCGCGTCAGGTGCAAAAGACCCGGAGTTTGAGCCTCGCTGGTACCTTAGGCAAGGCATTTAAATTTCACATTGCCGTTTCTCTCTCCCTCGTGGCGATGATGGAATCTGGTCTCAAGTGTGATTAATACAAGTTGTAAGAACTTCTTGTTTCGCAATCAAACTAAAATAAATTTGTATAAAGTAAGTCATGCAGCAATGCCCCCCGATCTCTTGCTTCTCTCGGAAAAAGGCATACAGCGCCGTCCACACACTCCCATTTGATCATCTGGAGCATGTATATTTATCCTCTAGCCACACCAAGAAAGGCGGCCAACTACCCCTCCTAGTAACTAATTCCTGGAACTGCACCTTTGTAAAAGCCTCAATATTTTGGAGGAGTGAACGGAAACCTCCCATAATTCCTTTCATATTTATGTTAAGTATACACATGAGATTTGCCAAAGCAGTGAGATTTGGAGATTTTCAATTTCTTGCGTTTTTGTGCCGTTTGTGGGTATGAATGCCAGTTTGTTGATTGTGGGTTAAAAATGTGAATCAAGGGGCTGGTTATATATAAAAATTGTGTATAATTACATTTATTCAGTGAATAATATTGTCCGTCCATGTTCATATATTGCCGAGTTCAGAATATTTTATCGATTATTATCAATGTGCCAAATGACTGTATGTAGGATATTTATTGTTTCTATAAAATGCTTTAAAATGTATTGAATATCTGAAGTATGCATGTGTTTTGATGGTGGTTACAATGTATCCTCCTGGTTGTACAGTGTAGACTGGCATGGCCTCTCTATCTTGGTTGCGGTTTCTTTCTTCGTTGTATTTGGTTACCGTGTGGACTGGTTTCTCCTATTCTGGTTACTATGTTCTCGGTGTAGACTGGTTTCTCCCATCCTCGTTACTATGTTCTCGGTGTAGACTGGTTTCTCCCATCCTGGTTACTATGTTCTTGGTGTAGACTGGTTTCTCCTATATTGGTTACTATGTTCTCGGTGTAGACTGGTTTCTCCCATCCTGGTTACTATGTTCTTGGTGTAGACTGGTTTCTCCTATCCTGGTTACTATGTTCTTGCTAGTTCTCGGTGTAGACTGGTTTCTCCTATCCTGGTTACTATGTTCTTGCTAGTTCTCGGTGTAGACTGGTTTCTCCTATCCTGGTTACTATGTTCTTGCTAGTTCTCGGTGTAGACTGGTTTCTCCTATCCTGGTTACTATGTTCTTGCTAGTTCTCGGTGTAGACTGGTTTCTCCCATCCTGGTTACTATGTTCTTGGTGTAGACTGGTTTCTCCTATCCTGGTTACTATGTTCTCGGTGTAGACTGGTTTCTCCCATCCTCGTTACTATGTTCTCGGTGTAGACTGGTTTCTCCCATCCTGGTTACTATGTTCTTGGTGTAGACTGGTTTCTCCTATATTGGTTACTATGTTCTCGGTGTAGACTGGTTTCTCCCATCCTCGTTACTATGTTCTTGGTGTAGACTGGTTTCTCCTATCCTGGTTACTATGTTCTTGCTAGTTCTTGGTGTAGACTGGTTTCTCCTATCCTAGTTACTATGTTCTTGCTCGTTCTCGGTGTAGACTGGTTTCTCCCATCCTTGCTCGTTCTCGGTGTAGACTAGTTTCTCCCATCCTTGCTCGTTCTCGGTGTAGACTAGTTTCTCCTATCCTGGTTACTATGTTCTTGCTCGTTCTCGGTGTAGACTGGTTTCTCCCATCCTCGTTACTATGTTCTTGCTCGTTCTCGGTGTAGACTAGTTTCTCGGTGTAGACTGGTTTCTCCTATCCTAGTTACTATGTTCTTGCTCGTTCTCGGTGTAGACTGGTTTCTCCCATCCTCGTTACTATGTTCTTGGTGTAGACTGGTTTCTCCTATCCTAGTTACTATGTTCTTGCTCGTTCTAGACTGGTTTCTCCTATCCTAGTTACTATGTTCTTGCTCGTTCTCGGTGTAGACTAGTTTCTCCTATCCTGGTTATTATGTTCTTGCTCGTTCTCGGTGTAGACGTATTAAATGTATATATATTACTAGGGTGCTACATATATTGATTGTGTTTATATTTAGTCATAAAATGGCATTATACATGCATATAATTTTGAATTATTCATACGACGTTGACAAGGTGTATATTTTTGTATTGTTATAAATATGTTATTAAATGTAAAAACTGCTATTGTTTTGTACGAAATCGAGAGACTAGTCTGAGAGATTGCAAACTACCATCTCGATATGTTAAATATGAAAGTAATTTTAAAATTCCACTTTTCGAAACACTGTATTCTCAGCCATAAGTCGAGGTTGACACTTTGGCTTAAATAAGCCGATTTTAAAAGTCGATAGTACTCTTTTTTTCCCATTACAGTTCACATGATTAAATATGGATGAGAAAAAGGTCGACTTATGGCGGGGAAATATACGGTAGCAATGTTTAAGTCAGGATTCACCTAAATATATCCCAGTCAGTCGCCACTGGCACATGTTTTGTCAAACTATATGGCCCTTAGTTGGCTCCAAGTAGCTGACTGGAACTCCGACTGATGCCCGTGGTAAAGGAGCCCCGACTGATGCCCGTGGTAAAGGAGCCCCGACTAATGCCCGTGGTAAAGGAGCCCTGTATGATGCCCGTGGTAAAGGAGCCATTTTGGAGCAATGCAAAAGACTCCATGCCATGACCCCAAGTCAAATTTAGTGAAGGTGTCGCTTTGTAGCTCTTCTTAATAAACAAGGGGACGGAGCCTATGGCTGAATCCTAGATGATATAAAGAGGTACCGAGTTAAACCCCCAATGCATCCATTCGACAAGCTATGTAAATATCCGCAGTATTTCAATCTCTGCTTAACATGTCCTCTTCAATACAATGCATCCGAAACCAATATCATTTGTAATTTACACAACGACAATATGAAACAATAAATTCGTTCAGGTCTATCGCGCTTTGCCACGTGTGATGATATTGGTTGTTTATGGAGTTGGCACCAACAACTTGGTTCATATGGCGACTCTCCAGTTATTGTTAGCGGAGGAAGACCACGGATGCCCCCCGTCCGAGCAGTATTTCAGGCACACTGGTAGAACCACTGACCGTACACAAGCCAGCAGGATAGCTTACTCATTTGAAAGAATTCAAACATCCAGCGCTGAGGGATTTGAAGTTTACAACCGTAACCACTCGGCCACTAATGTTTCTTTCAATGGTTATTCGCTGAAATATTGATTACCGGTATTCACTCGTACAACAAAAACTAACCTGTACCCTCGATGGGCATACACTGCTAGTCACAAATGCCTTTTTTACAAAACGAGAGTAGTATCGATCAGAAATATGGTAAAAACAAACATCTGACACCTCATGCATCAGACACCTCATTGGTCAGACAATATCAAACATCCGACACCTCCTTGGTCAGACAATATCTAGCATCCGACACCTCCTTGGTCAGACAATATCTAGCATCCGACACCTCATTGGTCAGACAATATCAAACATCCGACACCTCATTGGTCAGACAATATCAAACATCCGACACCTCATTGGTCAGACAATATCAACCATCGACACCTCATTGGTCAGACAATATCAAACATCCGACACCTCATTGGTCAGACAATATCAAACATCGTTATATTGACGTTTTCCACTCCTGAAAGTGGACCTATTTGCTCTATTGAAAGTTTTGCTCTTGAAAGTTGACATTTTGCACTCTTGAAAGTGAACGTTTTGCTCTCTTGAAAGTGTACCTTTTGCACTCTTGAAAGTGGACGTTTTGCTCTCTTGAAAGTGGACCTTTTGCACTCTTGAAAGTGGACATTTTGCTCTCTTGAAAGTGAACGTTTTGCTCTCTTGAAAGTGGACGTTTTGCTCTCTTGAAAGTGGACGTTTTGCTCTCTTGAAAGTGAACGTTTTGCTCTTGAAAGTGAACGTTTTGCTCTCTTGAAAGTGGACGTTTTGCTCTCTTGAGAGTGGACGTTTTGCTCTCTTGAAAGTGGACATTTGGCTCTCTTGAAAGTGGACGTTTTGCTCTCTTGAAAGTGGACATTTGGCTCTCTTGAAAGTGGCCGTTTGGCTCTCTTGAAAGTGGACGTTTTGCTCTATTGAAAGTGGACGTTTTGCTCTCTTGAAAGTGGACATTTGGCTCTCTTGAAAGTGGGACGTTTTGCTCTCTTGAAAGTGGGCCGTTTTGCTCTCTTGAAAGTGGCCGTTTTGCTCTCTTAAAAGTGAACGTTTTGCTCTCTTGAAAGTGGACGTTTTTGCTCTCTTAAAAGTGGACGTTTTGCTCTCTTAAAAGTGGACGTTTGGCTCTCTTGAAAGTGGCCGTTTTGCTCTCTTAAAAGTGGACGTTTTGCTCTATTGAAAGTGGACGTTTTGCTCTCTTGAAAGTGGACATTTGGCTCTCTTGAAAGTGGACATTTGGCTCTCTTGAAAGTGGGACGTTTTGCTCTCTTGAAAGTGGACGTTTGGCTCTCTTGAAAGTGGCCGTTTTGCTCTCTTAAAAGTGAACGTTTTGCTCTCTTGAAAGTGGACGTTTTGCTCTCTTAAAAGTGGACGTTTTGCTCTCTTAAAAGTGGACATTTTGCTCTCTTGAAAGTGGATGTCTTGCTCTCTTGAAAGTGTACCTTTTGCACTCTTGAAAGTGGACGTTTTGCTCTCTTGAAAGTGGACCGATTGCACTCTTGAAAGTGAACGTTTTGCTCTCTTGAAAGTGGACGTTTTTCTCTCTTGAAAGTGGACGTTTTGCTCTCTTGAAAGTGAACGTTTTGCTCTCTTGAAAGTGAACGTTTTGCTCTCTTGAAAGTGGACGTTTTGCTCTCTTGAAAGTGGACGTTTTGCTCTCTTGAAAGTGGACGTTTTGCTCTCTTGAAAGTGGACGTTTTGCTCTCTTGAAAGTGGACATTTGGCTCTCTTGAAAGTGGCCGTTTGGCTCTCTTGAAAGTGGCCGTTTGGCTCTCTTGAAAGTGGACGTTTTGCTCTCTTGAAAGTGGACATTTGGCTCTGTTGAAAGTGGCCGTTTTGTTCTCTTGAAAGTGGACGTTTTGCTCTATTGAAAGTGGACATTTGGCTCTCTTGAAAGTGGACATTTGGCTCTCTTGAAAGTGGGACGTTTTGCTCTCTTGAAAGTGGACGTTTGGCTCTCTTGAAAGTGGCCGTTTTGCTCTCTTAAAAGTGGACGTTTTGCTCTCTTGAAAGTGGACGTTTTGCTCTCTTAAAAGTGGACATTTTGCTCTCTTAAAAGTGGACATTTTGCTCTCTTGAAAGTGGATGTTTTGCTCTCTTGAAAGTGTACCTTTTGCACTCTTGAAAGTGGACGTTTTGCTCTCTTGAAAGTGGACCGTTTGCACTCTTGAAAGTGAACGTTTTGCTCTCTTGAAAGTGGACGTTTTTCTCTCTTGAAAGTGGACGTTTTGCTCTCTTGAAAGTGAACGTTTTGCTCTCTTGAAAGTGAACGTTTTGCTCTCTTGAAAGTGGACATTTGGCTCTCTTGAAAGTGGCCGTTTGGCTCTCTTGAAAGTGGCCGTTTGGCTCTCTTGAAAGTGGGACATTTTGCTCTCTTGAAAGTGGACGTTTGGCTCTCTTGAAAGTGGCCGTTTTGCTCTCTTAAAAGTGGACGTTTTGCTCTCTTGAAAGTGGACGTTTTGCTCTCTTGAAAGTGGACATTTTGCTCTTAAAAGTGGACGTTTTGCTCTCTTAAAAGTGGACATTTTGCTCTCTTGAAAGTGGATGTTTTGCTCTCTTGAAAGTGGACGTTTTGCTCTCTTGAAAGTGGACATTTGGCTCTCTTGAAAGTGGACATTTGGCTCTCTTGAAAGTGGGACGTTTTGCTCTCTTGAAAGTGGACGTTTTGCTCTCTTAAAAGTGGATGTTTTGCTCTCTTAAAAGTGGACATTTTGCTCTCTTGAAAATGGATGTTTTGCTCTCTTGAAAGTGTACCTTTTGCACTCTTGAAAGTGGACGTTTTGCTCTCTTGAAAGTGGACCGTTTGCACTCTTGAAAGTGAACGTTTTGCTCTCTTGAAAGTGGACGTTTTTCTCTCTTGAAAGTGGACGTTTTGCTCTCTTGAAAGTGAACGTTTTGCTCTCTTGAAAGTGAACGTTTTGCTCTCTTGAAAGTGGACGTTTTGCTCTCTTGAAAGTGGACGTTTTGCTCTCTTGAAAGTGGACGTTTTGCTCTCTTGAAAGTGGACGTTTTGCTCTCTTGAAAGTGGACATTTGGCTCTCTTGAAAGTGGCCGTTTGGCTCTCTTGAAAGTGGCCGTTTGGCTCTCTTGAAAGTGGACGTTTTGCTCTATTGAAAGTGGACGTTTTGCTCTCTTGAAAGTGGACATTTGGCTCTCTTGAAAGTGGACGTTTTGCTCTATTGAAAGTGGACGTTTTGCTCTCTTGAAAGTGGACGTTTTGCTCTATTGAAAGTGGACATTTGGCTCTCTTGAAAGTGGACATTTGGCTCTCTTGAAAGTGGACATTTGGCTCTCTTGAAAGTGGGACGTTTTGCTCTCTTGAAAGTGGACGTTTGGCTCTCTTGAAAGTGGCCGTTTTGCTCTCTTAAAAGTGGACGTTTTGCTCTCTTGAAAGTGGACGTTTTGCTCTCTTAAAAGTGGACGTTTTGCTCTCTTAAAAGTGGACATTTTGCTCTCTTGAAAGTGGATGTTTTGCTCTCTTAAAAGTGGACGTTTTGCTCTCTTGAAAGTGGACGTTTTGCTCTCTTGAAAGTGGACGTTTTGCTCTCTTGAAAGTGGACGTTTTGCTCTCTTGAAAGTGGACGTTTGGCTCTCTTGAAAGTGGACGTTTGGCTCTTTTGAAAGTGGACGTTTGGCTCTCTTGAAAGTGGACATTTGGCTCTCTTGAAAGTGGACGTTTTGCTCTCTTGAAAGTGGACGTTTGGCTCTCTTGAAAGTGGCCGTTTTGCTCTCTTAAAAGTGGACGTTTTGCTCTCTTGAAAGTGGACGTTTTGCTCTCTTAAAAGTGGACGTTTTGCTCTCTTGAAAGTGGACGTTTTGCTCTCTTAAAAGTGGACATTTTGCTCTCTTGAAAGTGGACATTTTGCTCTCTTGAAAGTGGACATTTTGCTCTCTTAAAAGTGGACATTTTGCTCTCTTGAAAGTGGACGTTTGGCTCTCTTGAAAGTGGACGTTTTGAACTCGTGAAAGTTGACACGTTTACATTTTTCTCCTGAATGTCGACTTCTTTCCTGAAAGTTGACTTTCCTGAAAATTGACTTTGTTTGGTATAAGTAAATAATTTATGTGTATCATACTCCACAAGCATAACAATAAACATTAGGCAGAAACACCAAGTGGATCTATACGTTACCTAAACATAATTCATGTAACTTAATTTTGTTTAAAATGTAATTTGTATGTGTTATAATTATAATTATATTTAAACTAAAAACAACTAAACCTAAACATGATTCAAACTAAAACATTATGAAATTTGATGCAATGGTAAGGCAAAAAAACACTTGTAGCTCTACCAAACGAGTTACCATTAGAAGTGACGGGTACCGTAAAATATTACGGTATATGTGTATAACACGTCTAACAGAGTGAGTCCAGTGATGGAGATCTCCACATACGAGGCTCCCGCTACGCCTGTGCCGTCTCAGAATAAGGTATATGTGATTGGTGGTATGTGAATAGATATATACAAGAAACACATACCCTTGACATCATTACAGAAAACAATTTATTTGTTTCAATAAAATACATTTCAAGTATTCCAATTTAATAGAAATATTTGTTATAGTTGTCGAATAACGCTATAAAACAGCAACACAGATTTGTGTATCTTGGCAAATATTTGCATACATCTTGTTCTTACGGATGCTAACTATACGTGTTAAACAAACCCATAACATGTTATAAATCACTCGCTCATTCACTTCATTTAATCTGTTTAAATAACTTTTAATGACTCACTTCAAATTTTCAACAAAAACACAATAAATATAGCCTGCTTCGAAGCATAAATACACTAGAACCAGTCATCCGCTTCGAAGCATAAACACACTAGAACCAGTCGTCCGCTTCGAAGCATAAACACACTAGAACCAGTCGTCCGCTTCCAAGCATAAACACACTAGAACCAGTCATTCGCTTCCAAGCATAAACACACTAGAACCAGTCGTCCGCTTCCAAGCATAAACACACTAGAACCAGTCGTCCGCTTCCAAGCATAAACACACTAGAACCAGTCGTCCGCTTCCAAGCATAAACACACTAGAACCAGTCGTCCGCTTCCAAGCATAAACACCTAGAACCAGTCGTCCGCTTCCAAGCATAAACACACTAGAACCAGTCGTCCGCTTCCAAGCGTAACACACTAGAACCAGTCGTCCGCTTCCAAGCGTAAACACACTAGAACCAGTCGTCCGCTTCCAAGCGTAAACACACTAGAACCAGTCGTCCGCTTCCAAGCGTAAACACACTAGAACCAGTCGTCCGCTTCCAAGCGTAAACACACTAGAACCAGTCGTCCGCTTCCAAGCGTAAACACACTAGAACCAGTCGTCCGCTTCCAAGCGTAAACACACTAGAACCAGTCGTCCGCTTCCAAGCATAAACACACTAGAACCAGTCGTCCGCTTCCAAGCATAAACACACTAGAACCAGTCGTCCGCTTCCAAGCATAAACACACTAGAACCAGTCGTCCGCTTCCAAGCATAAACACACTAGAACCAGTCGTCCGCTTCCAAGCATAAACACACTAGAACCAGTCGTCCGCTTCCAAGCATAAACACACTAGAACCAGTCGTCCGCTTCCAAGCATAAACACACTAGAACCAGTCGTCCGCTTCCAAGCATAAACACACTAGAACCAGTCGTCCGCTTCCAAGCATAAACACACTAGAACCAGTCGTCCGCTTCCAAGCATAAACACACTAGAACCAGTCGTCCGCTTCCAAGCATAAACACACTAGAACCAGTCGTCCGCTTCCAAGCATAAACACACTAGAACCAGTCGTCCGCTTCCAAGCATAAACACACTAGAACCAGTCGTCCGCTTCCAAGCATAAACACACTAGAACCAGTCGTCCGCTTCCAAGCATAAACACACTAGAACCAGTCGTCCGCTTCCAAGCATAAACACACTAGAACCAGTCGTCCGCTTCCAAGCATAAACACACTAGAACCAGTCGTCCGCTTCCAAGCATAAACACACTAGAACCAGTCGTCCGCTTCCAAGCATAAACACACTAGAACCAGTCAACACGCCAACACATCAAAATAAGTCAACACATCAAACTGATGGCACAGGTTTCAGAATTATTACAGAACATGTGCCACAATACAGTGATACTGCTACGATTGCAGCACAACATTTACTATGTCTACAGTTAAACCTGTGTTAGCTGCCACCTCTATTAAACAGTCAATTACAACATTCCCAATTTGTTCAATAATTAACCTCTATTGAGAAGCCACTTTGACAAGACAGCCATTTTGCATCATTCCCTTGACCGACTGCTTAAGACAGGTTCGAAAAGTAATTTGATTTTGAATTGTGTGTATTAGACTGGTGGTAATTAAACTCTGTGCAACTCCGCCAGTTATTTCACGTTACCAGAGTAGTCTCACTCAGCTGACCTACAATCCCGAGTTTCATCTCGGGTAGCAGTGTTTTCATATAGATGTCACCCTTATTCCCGCACAGACAGCAGCTTCTCCCTGTTTGGTCACCCTTATTCCCGCAGACAGCAGCTTCTCCCTGTTTGGTCATCCTTATTCCCGCACAGGCAGCAGATTCTCCCTGTTTGGTCACCCTTATTCCTGCACAGGCAGCAGATTCTCCCTGTTTGGTCACCCTTATTCCTGCACAGGCAGCAGATTCTCCCCGTTTGTAAGGTCTGGTATAAGCCATGTAATGCATACAATAGCTGAAAATGTTACTAAAATAGCTCAGATGTTTTTGGTTTTTGAACAGGTTCTTAGATATACACCAATTTCTCATTAATTACCGTACAAACTCGCCTATAAGACGAGTATTTTTACCATCATATTATGGCATCAAAATGGCTCCCCGTCTTATAAGTGAGTGCTAAAATAAAAAAAAATTAAAATGTTTTTTTAATTTTTTTATTTTTAAAATATGGTATCCATAATATATGTTTCAGAAAAGAAATCACCTTGACACTGAAACTTTCTTCAACTAGCACTGGACAAACATACAATTTATACATTATCTGGTGTCCATTTTAACAACATGTCTGATATGCGAGTGCATGCCAAAACCCACAGACTTCATGGCCAAAGTATAGGGGTCGAGTCGTCTTATAGGCGAGTATGGATAGCAAATCTACTTCTGCTGGCACAATCAGCAACAAAGATCAACCAGTAACATGATAACCAGATAAAGCTGCTTTGTTTAAAGCGGAAAGTATAAGGTGCATAAGCATTAATGCTTCAATATTTTGAAAATAAATAATTGAATATTTCGTAAGAAAAGTATCCGTAAATGGAGACAGTTGACAAATATTGTACATTTGTGAATATATACTTCTCAAAAATTGTACTAAAATGTGAATACATTCTAAGAAAATGCATAATTGTGAGGGTAGTGTCCAGTCATACAGGTCTAGTATATTTACACTGGCAAAGGACAATAAGAAGATCTCTGTTTCTCTAGATGGGAAGTTCAAACGTCACACCTACAGAAGCTTCCTTCGCCAACGTCACAATACCTGCCAACTTAACGGCCTGTAAGAAACATAGAAATATACGGTTAGCAGTAACAATACATGCACTAATATAGCAGCTTGTAAGACATATACGGTCAGCCATAACAATGCATGCATTAATATAGCGGCTTGTAAGACATATACAGCTAGCAGTAACAATGCATGCATTAATATAGCGGCTTGTAAGACATATACAGCTAGCAGTAACAATGCATGCATTAATATAGCAGCTTGTAAGACATATACAGCTAGCAGTAACAATGCATGCATTAATATAGCGGCTTGTAAGACATATACAGCTAGCAGTAACAATGCATGCATTAATATAGCGGCTTGTAAGACATATACAGCTAGCAGTAACAATGCATGCATTAATATAGCGGCTTGTAAGACATATACAGCTAGCAGTAACAATGCATGCATTAATATAGCGGCTTGTAAGACATATACAGCTAGCAGTAACAATGCATGCATTAATATAGCGGCTTGTAAGACATATACAGCTAGCAGTAACAATGCATGCATTAATATAGCGGCTTGTAAGAAATATACAGTTAGCAGTAACAATGCATGCATTAATATAGCGGCTTGTAAGAAATATAGGGTTAGCCGTAACAATGCATGCATTAATATAGCGGATTGCAAGAAATATACGGTTAGCAGTCATTATGCCCTCTAACGTAACAATGGCCGTATTATCACAATCTAAAGCACAAACTAAAATTGTGGACACTACACTAATAAATCTTCCCTTTGTTTCTTTCCTATTGTTTGCTTTCCTTTGGTGTTTAGAAATGCACCAACAGCAAATGCCACATAGGAAGTTACCAGATTTAACTGGTGAAGGACACCCAGGTAGAACCACTGATATCCGCAAGTCACCTGTTTTCTGGGTTTGAACCTCAAGCGTTGGGGTCAGGTAATTTCTGTAGTGAACGACATCGGCAAACGAGATTCCTCGGACTACAGGATACCAGTACCCTTCCTTATCTCGGTAACGATGTTCTAGAGTATTCATTTGTTTAGTTTTTTGGGGGTTTAAAGTCGCACATATAGCCTAGGTCATGCTATGCAGACTCTCCAGCTATTGTTGGTGGAGGAAGACCCCCCTAGGGTACCCCCTCAGAGCCGTATTTCAGACACAGTCGGTCATCTGGGTAGAACCACTGACCTTCCACAAGCCAGGTGGATAGCTTCACAACATAAAAGAAATCAACGCCCCAATTGGGATTCGAACCTACATCGGTGAGGGAAACTGGATTTCAAGTCAACGACTGTAACCATTCGGTCATGGAGAACCCTTCTAAGAGCTATAAATGCAGAAATTGTTACCATTTTAGCTGCCTGGTCCAGATCATCTGAAGCAAACATACGGAGTGGACTGGCCGCTAATATCGCTTTAGCATCCTCTACTCTAGTACCTGAATATACAACAATACAAAGTCTTTAGCAGGCTGAATATACAACAATACAAAGTCTTTAGCAGGCTGAATATACAACAATACAAAGTATTTAGCAGGCTGAATATACAACAATACAAAGTCTTTAGCAGGCTGAATATACAACAATACAAAGTCTTTAGCAGGCTGAATATACAACAATACACAGGCTTTAGCAGGCTAAATATACAACAATACAAAGTCTTTAGCAGGCTAAATATACAACAATACAAAGGCTTTAGCAGGCTAAATATACAACAATACAAAGTCTTTAGCAGGCTAAATATACAACAATACAAAGTCTTTAGCAGGCTAAATATACAACAATACAAAGTCTTTAGCAGGCTAAATATACAACAATACAAAGTCTTTAGCAGGCTAAATATACAACAATACAAAGTCTTTAGCAGGCTAAATATACAACAATACAAAGTCTTTAGCAGGCTAAATATACAACAATACAAAGTCTTTAGCAGGCTGAATATACAACAATACAAAGTCTTTAGCAGGCTGAATATACAACAATACAAAGTCTTTAGCAGGCTGAATATACAACAATACAAAGGCTTTAGCAGGCTAAATATACAACAATACAAAGTCTTTAGCAGGCTAAATATACAACAATACACAGGCTTTAGCAGGCTGAATATACAACAATACAAAGTCTTTAGCAGGCTGAATATACAACAATACAAAGTATTTAGCAGGCTGAATATACAACAATACAAAGTCTTTAGCAGGTTGAATATACAACAATACAAAGTCTTTAGCAGGCTGAATATACAACAATACAAAGTCTTTAGTAGGCTAAATATACAACAATACAAAGTCTTTAGCAGACTAAATATACAACAATACAAAGTCTTTAGCAGGCTAAACTAAATTAAAATAACTAATATGCTCATAGGAGGCCATTTGCTTTTCTGCATCTTTTTTATTTGAGCCAGAGTGAATGCTTTGTGGGTTTGCAGTCGCACAATAGGCGTACTATTGTGGAAGTCATGATAGCGCAGTGGATGCGCGGTCGCTTCAGGTGCGAAAGGTCCAGAGTTCGAGCCCCGCTGGATCCGTTACGATTATGCTCTTAGGCAAGGCATTTAAATTCCACATTGCCTTTTCTCTCTCCCTCGTGGAGATGGATTCCATCAGGAATGAGGTCTCGAGAGTGAACATAAGTTGTCAGAACTTCGCAATCGAGCTCAAATAAATTTGTATATACTAAAACCCAACTACTGGTACACAACATCACCTAAAACTATACCCACAAACAAACCTACTTTTGCGAAAATTACCATTTGTAAATTACCTCCCTTTATCGATATTTGAACAAAATCAGCAGTAACTGTGGCTTACTAAAAGTTAACACTAGGATCAATTTGCATAAGCTTTGTAGTGTTTTATTTTCCCAACTGAAGAAAAAATACACAAAGAGAACTTGAGCATAGTTTACACATGCATAAATAAAGACCAGGGAAAAATGTAATCGTGAAACGGTTTACCTTGTAATCTCACAACAATTGGTATTTTAAGATCTAACGTTTCTCCTGCCTGTACAATTCCGTGCGCAATAACATCACATCTCATGATCCCACCGAATATATTCACTAAAATGGAATTTACCTGGGGAAAAAAAGTACACAAACTATACAGAATATGCAAATGAAAAGTTGTAAAACTAATATATAGCACGTTCGCTACATTTCAATAGCATTTTCCACACATACATTCCCTTTCTACTCCATAGGAGCTTAACTTGGCCGACTTGATCCGCAATAAATGTTGTGTTTGTTTGATTTGGGGCTTAAAGTGGCACCAACAGCTTAGGTTATATGGGTCTATTATTGGTGGAAGACCCTCGGGTGCCCCTCCGAGCAGTATTTCAGGCAGGGACGGACACCTGAGTAGATATGTTATATTTCGGGTTATACGCCTGCATCAGCACCATTTCGGGTTATACGCCTGCATCAGCACCATTTCGGGCTATATCGCCGGCGGGCAGTTTACTTAACAACACCTTTCCTGGGCAGGCTCCAGCGGTTAACCAGTACTTTGGTGCACCAACCTCCGTAAGAAACTGCTAACTTTTTCATATAAATGAGACAGCCTGAGCGGGGCTCGAACCCGTGACCATCAGTGATGATAGGTTACAGTGGTATACAAGTCAGCGACTGTAACCACTCGACCACGGAGGTGGATCACACGATGCTATTGTGGCAGTGGTCATGTTTTTGCGCTGTAACACATTATGGCTATACAAAGCAGCAAATGACAGGTACACAGAAGCCAGGGTACAATACCCGACTCCTGGCCTCTATTTCATTGTGTACCAGTGTTTGTCTTGAGGGAAATGTCCCGCAATGTGCGACAACACCCCCCGACTGTAGGAATGAATGAAATTAGACTTGGCACCAATAATCCCCGAGAAGTTTCTGATATCCGGCCAATGGTTGCTGAGAAATAATGCTGATAAGAATAGCGGGACGGACGGAATCAAAGGGCCATAACTCGATGAGAAATCAGTCAAGTGGGAGAACGTTGATGAGGTTATTATATTTTATTTTTATTATTATATTTCGGGTTTTACGCCTGCATCAGCACCATTTTGGGCTATATCGCCGGCGGGCAGTTTTACCTAACAACACCTTTCCTGGGCAGGCTCCAGCGCTTAACCAGTACTTGGGTGCACCAACCTCCGTAAGAAACTGCCAACTTTTTCATATAACTTTTTGATGATGTACACAACTAGGCGAATAACCAATCACTCCTGAGAAGCTTCACTGATTCCTGGCCAGTGGTTGCTGAGAAATAGTGCAGAAAAGAATAGTGGGCCGGACACATTCAAAGGGCCATAACTCAATGAAAAATCAGCAATGTGCCATCTGATCAGGATTTATGCTGTTTGCTATTCGGATAGTGGAGCTAAAACACTTGGCTGAATAGCAAACAGCATAGATCCTGATCAGACGTGGTGCTACGCCGAAGCAGATCTGGATCTATGTTGTTTGCAAATGTGATTATATTTACTCAGCAGGCAAAGGGCTAAATTCAAATTTGGAGTTAGCGACATCCATATACCATTTACACCCCAGTTATTGTTATATTTCGGGTTTTACACCTGCATCAGCACCATTTTGGGCTATATCGCCGACGGGCAGTTTACCTAACAACACCTTTCCTGGGCAGGCTCCAACGGTTAACCAGTACTTGGGACCACCAACGTAAGAAACTGCCAACTTTTTCATATTTACACCCCAGTACAAACACAGAAATAATTTTAGACAACTCTACTTACATTAGGGTCCGATGTGATTAGTCTGAATGCCTCCGTCACCTGTTTGGAAGTGGCACCACCGCCAACATCCAGGAAGTTTGCTGGCCTTCCACCGTGCAGCTTGATAATATCCATGGTAGCCATGGCCAAACCAGCCCCATTTACTGCAAGATAAAACAAGCCCCATTTACTGCAAGATAAAAACCAGCCCCATTTACTGCAAGATAAAAACCAGCCCAATTTACTGCAAGATAAAAACCAGCCCCATTTACTGCAATATAAAAACCAGCCCCATTTACTGCAAGATAAAAACCTGCCCCATTTACTGCAAGATAACAACCAGCCCCATTCACTGCAAGATAACAACCAGCCCCATTTACTGCAAGATAAAAAACCAGCTGCATTTACTGCAAGATAAAAACCAGCCCCATTTACTGCAAGATAAAAACCAGCCACATTTACTGCAAGATAAATACCAGCCACATTTACTGCAAGATAAATACCAGCCACATTTACTGCAAGATAAATACCAGCCACATTTACTGCAAGATAAAAACCAGCCACATTTACTGCAAGATAAATACCAGCCACATTTACTGCAAGATAAATACCAGCCACATTTACTGCAAGATAAAAACCAGCCCCATTTACTGCAAGATAAAAACCAGCCCCATTTACTGCAAGATAAAAACCAGCCCCATTTACTGCAATATAAAAACAACCATCAAATTAATGTTTCCCTATTTTTGAGGTTTAAAGTCGTACAAACAGCGTATGTTATATTCAACTCTCCAGATATTTCTGGTGGGGAAAGTGCCCCATGATGGGATGGGCCCCATCCATGCAGTGCAGAGCTCCAGATAACCAACATTTTTGGACTAAGTTCTGGAATATTTCATTCATTCTTCAACAATATATGTGGAAGTCATGATATACCGTCAAATTTTATACGTGTTCGCTTCAGGTGTGAAAGGCCCGGAGTTCGAACCCAGCTGGAGCCGTTACGATTGTGCCCTTAGGCAAGGCATTTAAATTCCACATTGCCTCTTCTCTCCCTTGTGGCGATGGATTCCATCCGGAATGAGGTCTCGAGAGTGATTAATATAAGTTGTTAGAACTTGTTTCACAATCGAGCTAAAATAAATTTGTATAAGCTAACAATATATAGAATTTTAGAGTTTTTTAGAATCGTTCTCTTTGAGACGATTCTAAAGAACATCAAAGTTCTTAATTTGAAAATAAAAAGGGGAAGCTCTACAGTGTTTAATGCACAGGCACCCGGGTAGAACCACCGACCTTCTGCAAGCCAACTGGATAGCTTCTTCACTAGAAAGAATTCGACACCTCAAGTGGGATTCGAATCTGCATCGGTGAACGGGCATGTGATTTGAAATAAATGACTGTAACCACTCGGCCACCACATCAAAATAAATAAAAATAAGAAGTATAACGCTACTAGTACTCTTCAGTTACCAAATAGTAACCGTTGCCATGCTGTAGGCGAAATGTAGCCTGGGAACAGGCGTCGATATATTTTGCCTGGACAGTCAAATAAATATATTTTAACACCGGGACTATTAATTGGGCTGTAAAATAAATGTGTGTCTTGTGCCTGTGGGCTAGGCTAATGGTTAAAGGCAGCTAAGTCCTACAATTGTAATATGTTATATTTATTTTATGTTATATTTCGGGTTTTACACCTGCATCAGCAGCATTTTTGGGCTATATCGCCGGCGGGCAGTTTACCTAACAACACTTTTCCTGGGCAGGCTCCAGCGGTTAACCAGTACTTGGGTGCACCAACCTCCATAAGAAACTGTCAACATTTTCATATAAATGAGACACGGCCTGAGCGGGGCTCAAACCGGTGACCATCAGTGATGATAGGTTGCAGTGGTATACAAGTCAGCGACCTTAACCACTCGACCACGGAGGCGGACTGGAGACCGCTGACTGCTTAATACAGGTTTGTTGTTTAATAGAGGAGACCGCTGACTGCTTAATACAGGTCAGTTGTTTAATAGAGGAGACCGCTGACTGCTTAATACAGGTTAGTTGTTAAATAGAGGAGACCGCTGACTGCTTAATACAGGTCAGTTGTTTAATAGAGGAGACCGCTGACTGCTTAATACAGGTCAGTTGTTTAATAGAGGAGACCGCTGACTGTTTAATACAGGTTTGTTGCTTAATAGAGACCACTGACTGCTTAATACAGGTTTGTTGCTTAATAGAGACCGCTGACTGCTTAATACAGGTTTGTTGTTTAATAGAGGAGACTGCTGACTGCTTAATACAGGTTTGTTGTTTAATAGAGGAGACCGCTGACTGCTTAATACAGGTCAGTTGTTTAATAGAGGAGACCGCTGACTGCTTAATACAGGTTTGTTGTTTAATAGAGGAGACCGCTGACTGCTTAATACAGGTTTGTTGTTTAATAGAGGAGACCGCTGACTGCTTAATACAGGTCAGTTGTTTAATAGAGGAGACCGCTGACTGCTTAATACAGGTCAGTTGTTTAATAGAGGAGACCGCCGACTGCTTAATACAGGTCAGTTGTTTAATAGAGGAGACTGCCGACTGCTTAATACAGGTCAGTTGTTAAATAGAGGAGACTGCCGACTGCTTAATACAGGTCAGTTGTTTAATAGAGGAGACCGCCGACTGCTTAATACAGGTCAGTTGTTTAATAGAGGAGACCGCTGACTGCTTAATACAGGTTTGTTGTTTAATAGAGGAGACCGCTGACTACTTAATACAGGTCAGTTGTTTAATAGAGGAGACCGCTGACTGCTTAATACAGGTCAGTTGTTTAATAGAGGAGACCGCTGACTGCTTAATACAGGTCAGTTGTTTAATAGAGACCGCTGACTGCTTAATACAGGTTTGTTGTTTAATAGAGGAGACCGCCGACTGCTTAATACAGGTTTGTTTAATAGAGGAGACCGCTGACTGCTTAATACAGGTTTGTTGTTTAATAGAGGAGACCGCTGACTGCTTAATACAGGTTTGTTGTTTAATAGAGGAGACCGCTGACTGCTTAATACAGGTCAGTTGTTTAATAGAGGAGACCGCTGACTGCTTAATACAGGTCAGTTGTTTAATAGAGGAGACCGCTGACTGCTTAATACAGGTCAGTTGTTTAATAGAGGAGACCGCTGACTGCTTAATACAGGTTTGTTGTTTAATAGAGGAGACCGCTGACTGCTTAATACAGGTTGGTTGTTTAATAAAGGAGACCGCTAACACAGACTTGACTGTACTAACCAAGGCAACCTATACTCCCGTCTAAACCGATATAGTTCAGCTCAGATTTTGCTGCAAGCTGTTCTCTGGCATCCTCTTGCGACCAGTCTCGTAACGTAAAGATATCTTTCTGTCGATATGCAGCATTGTCATCAAAATTCAGCTTGCAGTCCATACAGAACACTGCAACAGAATCACATTAGCGTTTTGTACAGTGATTTTCTTTTCAAAGCTTGTTTGTCAAACTCCATAAATTTATATGCTTAACCCGTAACCTGCCAATCACAACTACATGTATAGTCGCTTTTTGCAAACAGTATTGAGCCAGATCAGACGGCACAGAATGTGCACAGAACGTGCTGTTCGATTATGCTCTCTATGCTGTTTAGTTTAAACAGTATTTATTGCAAGACATAAATCACATATACATATACAACGACATGCATAATACATAATGCAAAGGATCAAGTAGGAAGCTAAATGCAGCTTTTATAAGACTGTTTCCTTATTCCTATGCTATTTGCTGTCGGATACTGGAGCTAAAATGCTTGCCCGAATAGCAAACAACATAGATCCTGATCAAACGAGGCGCTACACCCAATTTATTCGGCAGATTAAGGATTTATTAGCATGCACACTTTAACATGGGATTGATTAACAATGTATCTACATTGAAACACACTAATCATGCATCTGCATCACCATTATGGGCTATATCGCTGGTGGGCAGTTTACCTAACAAAACCTTTCCTGGGCTGGCTCCCGTGGTTAACCATACTTGGTGCACCAACCTCTGTCAGAAACTGCCAACTTTTCCATATAAATAAGACACGACCTGAGCAGGGCTCGAACCCGTGACATCAATGATAGGTTACAGTGGTATACAAGTCAGCGACCGTAACCACTCAAACACGGAGGCTGACCGGTAAATCAATAAATGTCTTTACACTTTGCTCTAGTGTGCAAACCAATCAAAAGCCTCTATTTCGTCTAATAACTGCAACATTATTTCCATATGGTGATGTTTATATTTTATGAACCAAATATGTAACTTATTGATTGCATGTCTATTTTGGGTATTGGACGCTCCGACTACCGAGTTACAGACAGCTTGCGCATACGCAACTGATGCAATATTGGCTGGAGCAAACTGCCAAAAAGCAGAAGGTGTATGCGTACATATACACTGCCCTATTGTCTCTGACAGATATGTACTGTCCTATTGTCTCTTTGACAGATATGTACTGTCCTATTGTCTCTTTGACAGATATGTACTGTCCTATTGTCTCTTTGACCGATATGTACTGTCCTATTGTCTCTCTGACAGATATGTACTGCCCTATTGTCTCTTTGTGTTGTCTATGTTTTAGATGAAGCATAATTAGCTGTCAATAACCTGAAGGTAGCAAACCTGTTCAAGGGATCAACCTCCAAATACCCCTCCAGTACCTAGCCCCATCGCTGCTCAAAATGCACCCGATCTCTTTTCTGACCCCCCAACCTTTATCCCACTCTAGAATAGACCCTATGATGTATATATACAAGTACCATTTCCACTGTTGTCCTCGGCCATCGGGTTGATCTCCAACATGGTAGCGTCGTATTTCATAAACATGTTGTAGAGATTCAAAAATGTTTCAGCTGCCTGTAAACACAAAATGAGGTTAATCGTTTTTTACCAAATATTTGAAGATTAAACCAGAGCTTCCAAATAACATTAAACCAGAGCTTCCAAATAACATTAAACCAGAGCTTCCAAATAACATTAAACCAGAGCTTCCAAATAACATTAAACCAGAGCTTCCAAATAACATTAAACCAGAGCTTCCAAATAACATTAAACCAGAGCTTCCAAATAACATTAAACCAGAGCTTACAAATAACATTAAACCAGAGCTTCCAAATAACATTAAACCAGAGCTTCCAAATAACATTAAACCAGAGCTTCCAAATAACATTAAACCAGAGCTTAAAATAACATTAAACCAGAGCTTCCAAATAACATTAAACCAGAGCTTCCAAATAACATTAAACCAGAGCTTCCAAATAACATTAAACCAGAGCTTCCAAATAACATTAAACCAGAGCTTCCAAATAACATTAAACCAGAGCTTCCAAATAACATTAAACCAGAGCTTCCAAATAACATTAAACCAGAGCTTACAAATAACATTAAACCAGAGCTTACAAATAACATTAAACCAGAGCTTCAAAATAACATTAAACCAGAGCTTCAAAATAACATTAAACCAGAGCTTACAAATAACATTAAACCAGAGCTTCAAAATAACATTAAACCAGAGCTTCCAAATAACATTAAACCAGAGCTTCCAAATAACATTAAACCAGAGCCTCCAAATAACATTAAAGATTCTCTATGCCTTTGTTTGCATTTACTTGTTAAAATATATGGAGAGGATCTTTTTCTACAGCATAAGTTGAGGGGAAAAATCACGATGAAAATCTGTATGAAATTCATGCGCTCCTATGATTTATATGATTGTTTATTCAGGTTTTATGCCTGCATCAGCACCATTTTGGGCTATATAGCCGGTGGGCAGTTTACCTAACAATACCATTCCTGGGCAGGCTCCAGCGGTTAACCAGTACTTGATACACAAATCTTTGTAATACACTACCAACTTTTTACATATGGAGACAAGGCCTGAGCGCGGCTCAAACTCGTGACCATCAGTAATGATAGATTGCATTTGGTATACAAGTCAGTCACCGTAACCACTCGACCATGGAGCTGGGCTGATTTATATGATACATAATTGGAATTACCGTAGTGCTGCACCTAAAATAGATACATGTGCATGAAGTAAATCTATTTTAAAAACGGGCAACACCTTGATTTTTATATACGCCAGGGTTCATTCTAAGTCAGATTTTTGGGAGAAGTGAGAAAGCTCGTAAATAGTGTTCTTTAATATACTTCTGCAAAATAGGGTTAAAATGCACAGTACAACCATTAAATACAACATTTGAATAGAACGAGTGCTTTATAATGGGCCAGTGTATCTTACTAGACAAAATATTGTTTGAAAATCCTAAAAACTGAAAACTGTATCATGTATTTCACTATTTGTCAAACTTCATCATTTGTGGCTATAAATGTGCTTATGCTATTTAATGCCAATAAACATTATGTTATGTTATGTTATGTTTACCAGGGTTCATTCTAGGTCAGAATTTTTGGGAGAAGTGAGAAAGCGCGTGATCGCTTCCTTAAATGGTGTTCTTTAATATACTTCTGCAAAATAGGGTTAAAATGCACAGTACAACCGTTAAATACAACATTTGAATAGAAGGAGTGCTTTATAATGGGCCACGTGTATTTTACTAGACACAATTTTGTTTGAAAATCGTAAAAACCAAAAAATATTTTTTTTTTAAGGGAGAAGTGGGGCCCCCAGAGGGCGAAGTCAGGGTCCCTAGGGCGACAATTTTGCCCACATCGCCCTTTAGAATGATCCCTGTACGCATGCATACTGAGTATATGGGATCCCAAAACATTAGAAGTAATGACAGCTGAAAGGTGGGTGGTTTCTCCATCACAACAAACTGACCTCAGTTATAATCGGAAAATGGGTAGATATATAGAGAATATATCACGTACGTTTGTCCTGTTTCTTTTACACTAAAAGTAGGCTGTCTACATGTGCACATTGTTATTTAGATGGCAAGTACACCACAAGTTATTAATATAAGCAGTGAATTTGAAAATATACAAATGAAACAAGTTAGTAAACATGGTTTATCGGGTAAGTTAGTGGTCAGAAATTGATGAAATGTTGTCGATCGGTTGTTGGAATGTTACTCTAAGCGTTTGTTTTGTAAAATTAAAGGCATCGAGAGCCTTTAAACCAGACCAATATTGATAGGTTGTTTCATTTAAAATAACACTACACATTCACTTATCTCATCTATACTGGCTGCATCAAAACACATATCGGCTGCCAGACTAACAGCCTGAGCTCTTGTGACTCCTGTGGTAATATCAATGGGTTCTTTAACAATGGCAGTAGGATTCTCCTGGGCCACATCTTCAATATTCATACCACCCTGTGAGCTACCTATCATCACTGGACCCTGTAACAAGAACGGATCACAAGAAATACATTAAGTATAAATTTACTCTCTATCTATCCAAGGACAGATGAATGGATTACAATTTTACACTCCCTTCTATTCATTGACAGATGGTTGAATTACAATTCTACACATTTATATATCAAAGAACCGTTTGAAGGAGAGATGAATGAATTACAATTTTACATTCTATCTATCCAAGGGGCAAGGAGAGATGAATGAATTACAATTTTACACTCTATCTATCCAAGGGGCAAGGACAGATGGATTACAATTTTACACTCTATCTATCCAAGGGGCAAGGACAGATGAATGGATTACAATTTTACATTCTATCTATCCAAGGGGCAAGGACAGATGAATGTATTACAATTTTACATTCTATCTATCCAAGGGGCAAGGACAGATGATGGATTACAATTTTACATTCTATCTATCCAAGGGGCAAGGACAGATGATGGATTACAATTTTACATTCTATCTATCCAAGGGGCAAGGACAGATGAATGAATTACAATTTTACATTCTATCTATCCAAGGGGCAAGGACAGATGGATGAATTACATTTGTACACTCTATCTTTCCAAAGACAGATGAATGGATTACATTTATACATTCTACATGTATATATATCCAATGGGCAAGGACAGATTTTTGGGGTTTAAAGTCGCACCAACCGCTTAGGTCATTACAGCTACTTTCAAACTATTATTGGTGGAGGAAGACCCTGGGTGCCCCTCAGAGCAGTATTGCAGGCACAGATAGGAACCTGGGCAGAACCACATACCTACCACAAGCCAGCTGGATAGCTTTCTCACATGAAATAATTCGACACCCCCAGTAGTAGTCGAACCTACAGCGACGAGGAACAAGTGATGAGAAGTCAACGACCGTAACCACTCGGCAACGGAGGCCCCCAAGGACAGATGGATGAATTCCAATTTAACACTTCATCAATGGATCACTTTATAACCAAGGACAGATGGATGAATTCCAATTTAACACTTCATCAATGGATCACTTTATAACCAATGGATGGACATGGGACTATGACTAACAGCATAGACAGTGAAAGTAATAACTGTGTTCCTTACGGCAGAAGCCCTCTCCATGACTATTGCGAAATAGAATTCTCTTCTGGCGTATAATCTCTCAACGACCATCACTGTGTTACATATCCTGCCTGCCTCCCCTGTCTGCTTCGTGAACAGTCTGTGCCCGATCATTTTGCCCGCTAAATTCTCGGCTTCTTCAGGGCTGAAATACCCCCATCACACATGTATAGAGATGTAACAGTATGCTTATACTAAAACCCTGTGTTAGTGATCAC
This sequence comes from Archivesica marissinica, assembly GCA_014843695.1. Lineage (NCBI taxonomy): Eukaryota > Metazoa > Mollusca > Bivalvia > Venerida > Vesicomyidae > Archivesica > Archivesica marissinica. Next base: position 18,990,992 of record CM026389.1, on the reverse strand, counting down.
CTCTATTAAGCAGCCAGCCTGTATAAAGCAGCCAGTTTCAAGATATGTTGTTTTATTACCTCTATTATGCAGTCACCTGTACTAAGCAGCCACTTTCTGGTGATTCCCTTGGCTGGCTGCTTAAAACAGATTTGACTGTATGCTACTGTATACTGGAGTGCACCACCTCCATAGAGATTACATGCACTATTTATCCTTTTATTCCACAACAGAAGAGGCAAATGACACTATTTTCCCCCCATTTTTTGAGGCCACTGATGGGCAAATTACATTATTCCCCCCCCTTTTTTTGAGGCCCCTGATGGGTAAATTACACGTTTTTATCTCCATATTGCTTTAACACTGTACTACATACCCAGTAATCAGCATCTATCGGAATAGACAACAGCAAATGTGCTGAAATATCGTCTTATATCTTGGATCACCTACAGATGTATGATGAAATACAATAAATGCTAACCTTTGAAGATTTTATACTTCACACCAAATTGTTCTATTTCAAGAAACAAGAGTTGTGTTTGTGTGTTTTACGTTTATTTATCGTCGCTACCGGTTGCCCATATGAGCGACGCCTCCTGAAGAGATTAGTTATTTTAGATTTTGCAGGATAGTGCATGATACAGACAGAGATCAATTCCAGAATCTCCTCTGGTTCTTTTACGTGCACGGTGTAAGCACCGACACGAGACCTTGGTTTAACGTCCCATCTGAAAGACTGTATGGACTACACCACTTACATTCTGTTGTTCTTAATTTATGATATGGGGATGGCCAATCACTAATGTTGTTAGGACTTGTGGCCCAGCCCATTTGCTAAATTTCTATTTGTACAACGATTGTGATTGTTATAATATGTACATAGAGCAATAAAATATTATCAAATGAAATGTTCTCTTAAATTCTTGAATTAAAATATGTGTGCAGAAATCAATGCTCTGCAGATATAACCCGCTGTACAACATACACGGTTCTTCATAATTCAGGGGTGTAGCTTGACCTTGGTATTTCGCCACCGAAAAGTTCAGAAATTCTATATCGCCACAGCTGCATTCAAGTCTTTACGGTACGCTATGACGAGAAATAAGGAACATATTTTTGCAGTTGTGAAAATCTTCTTTTTATCAATTAATTAAGGAATGAATCATGGCTTAATAGTTTCCATTGGGGTATGAACTACAGTGGACGTGGATGAAGTGTGTGGAGGCTGTCGATTCACTACTTATATAAAATTTACATTAATCATTTTTTTCAATGACACAAAAGAAATATACAACACACTTCGCAACTCTGCGTGTGTCATACATGTACCTGGTCAGTAGATCATCCTTGGAACAGGATAATAATGTAAGACATGCCCTTTCTTGGTAGGAATGCTGTCCAACACTGCGAATGCACATGACAGTACGAGTGCGCAAGTCAGCTACATACCATTAGTGAGGAAATTCATACGAAAATGGATTCAAACAGGACACATACGTTCATAGAAGGAAATCCCACGGTGATGCAAATATAAAGAAATTAAATACCGACTTATTTTCATATTCGATGGGTCTGCTGTTTATCACACTTGTCACACACCTCCACCCACCCCCTTACCATTCATTTTTTAATGCACTTTTCACATTTTCAATTTTTGAAGAAAATGTATAGGCACGTGTCAACATGTATAGGCACGTGTCAACAGTGTCTATAGGAAGCTACGCCACTGTAATTTACAGTGTGTCAAAATGATTGAGAAGTACAGTCAAACCTGTGTTAGTGGTCACCTCCATTAAGCAGCCAACCTGTATTAAGCAACCAGTTTCCATATTCCCAATATATTTTATTATACATTTGCCCTCTATTAAGCAGCCACCTGTGCTAAGCAGCTACGTTCTGTGATTCCCTTGGCTGGCTGCTTAAGACAGGTTTGACTGTACACATGCGTAAAATAGTTTATGTAAATCTCACTCTGGTAGACTGTTTATAATACAGCTGCCATGTAAGTTTATAAATTATGGTTAAACATTGGTATAACATTGGTTTATATATAACTTCTCATGACCTTTAAATAAGTATACTCTTGTTTCATGTATAATATTATGTTTAAATACATGTATTAGTTAGTTTAAACAATATTTTATTCAAGAATAGTACATAACATAGGAATACAGTCAAACTTGTCTTAAACAGCCAGCCAAGGGAGTCAGAGAAAGTGGCTGCTTAGCACAGGTGGCTGCTTGATAGAGGTTAAATATATAAAAAAAAAAACAATTGGGAAACTGGCTGCTTAATACAGGTTGGCTACTTAATGGAGGTGACCGCTAACACAGGTTTGACTGTAGTTGCAATAGCACAGTTAGGATTGAGAAAAAAGTTACATAAACTTATTCAAATCCCTTTCCTATGTATTAGTTGAGGGGGGGGGATTAGTTTAAAACAATTTATTTCCCAACCTAATACATATTGAGCAATGCATTACACATACATGTATCAAAATACAGAAAAAGGATTAGAATGAAAGACAAGTCTTATATCAAATTCTTCTCCTCTAAAAGAGGGGGGGGGGATTAGACAGGTTGTGAAGACTTCAGGAGGTTACAATGGTACTGTAAATCATCTACTCGGCAGAACTCCAGCTTGAGGGAATTTGGGGAGAAATAGAATTCCTGAGCTGCCCTAATTCTCTCTATTTTTGAGCCGACGGAGAAGCTCTTTCACATAGAATATACAGAAGTCGTGGACACGAGACAACAAGCTTCTCATTTGTTTTGTGGGTTTAAGGTAGCACCAACAGCTTGGGTCATACGGCGACTCCCCCGGGTGCCCCTCTGAGCAGTATTGCAAGCATGGATGGATACCAGGGTAGAACCACTGACCTACCGCAAGCCAGCTGGATAGCTTCCTCACACTAAAGAAACTTTTTCAAATCAAGAGACACGACCAGAGTGGGGGCTCGAACCTGTGACCATCATTGATGTTATGTTACAGTGGTATACAATCCAGCGACCATAACCACTCGACCACAGAAGCGATAAATACATCCCAAAAAATACAATGACTAATATATTTCTGGAATTGTTGCCCCAATTAGCGAGGGAGGTGGAACAGTAAGATACATGTATCAATATAAGCAAGTGGAAGTCGTGATAGCGCAGTGGATGCGCGTTCGCCTCAGGTGTGAAATGTCCGGAGTTCGAGCCCCGCTGGAGCCATTACGATTGTGCCCTTAGGCAAGGCATTTAATTTCCACGTTGCCTCTTCTCTCTCCCTCGTGGCGATGGATTCCATCAGGAATGAGGTCTCAAGAGTGATTAGTTGAAGTTGTAAGAACTTGTTTCGCAATAGAGCTATCTTTTTCTGATCTTTCATGTGATTTTTATTTACATTCTATTTTGCAAGATTTAACTTAATCAAACGTTAGCTTGACTTTCCGGTCCGGGCCGTTGTCTAATGTTGTTAAAACTTGTGGGCCAAACTATTTTCATGCGATGTATTGTATCTTTACGTGTATGACATATGTTAGCTTGACTTTCCGGTCCGGGCCGTTGTCTAATGTTGTTAAAACTTGTGGGCCAAACTATTAGCATGCGATGTATTGTATCTTTACGTGTATGACATATGTTAGCTTGACTTTCCAGTCCGGGCCGTTGTCTAATGTTGTTAAAACTTGTGGGCCAAACTATTTTCATGCGATGTATTGTATCTTTACGTGTTGATTTGCAATAAAATATGGTTAAATAAAACAAAAACATATAAACAGTTAAAGAAACATAAACAACAAACAAGAATCAATTCAATGCAGCACACTTTGTAAGAGAAACTTACGAGAATGCCAATTTGACACCACCCTTGAGGCCGCTAGAAAAGCTTCCTTTTCCTCTCCCGCCAGCCAGGACTTGAGCCTTGACCACCACATCCTGATTGCCGCTTTCATTCACTGAAATAAAACCTCGCATTTACTGTACTGTTTATGGAGATAATCTGAATAAGCTTTAAGCTTTCGATTAATTCCATATTCATTCTGTATACAATAGATATGTACTTGTACATTGTGAATGAATAAATATGTGTTAAACCAATTGCTGTACTGCTAACGAATATATCTACAATGAATGGTGAAGTTGTGTGGTTGCAGGGTTCATTCTAGGTCAGAATTTTTGGGAGAAGTGAGAAAGCGCGTGATTGCTTCCTTAAATGATGTTCTTTAATATACTTCTGCAAAATAGGGTTAAAATGCACAGTACAACCATTAAATACAATATTTGAATAGAAGGAGTGCTTTATAATGGGCCAGTGTATCTTACTAGATACAATTTTGTTTGAAAATCTTAAAAACCAAAAAAAAATTGTGGAGCCCCCATAGGGCAAAGTCAGGGTCCCTAGGACTACAATTTCGCCCACATCGCCCTCTAGAATGATCCCTGCAATTATAAGCGATATACATTGTACACAAACAATAACCTTTATTTTTCGCAATACAACACGGAAAGTGAAAATTCAAAACTCCAAATTAATTGAAAATATTCAAAATCATGAAAATTATAAAGTGTTCGCTAAATTATAGTATTTTATGTAACTCTTCTTTTTTTAAAATAAATGTGAAAGCAAACCTATAGTGATTATATCACCTGTTAATGAGATGGTACAGTGGTCGCCAGATCGGACAGGTGGGTTATCTACGGGTACTCTGGTTTCCTCCCACAGTAGGGTGCTTAGAACTGTACATTATTAAATTTGCATTTACCTAATTCTAATGCTAACTTCTGTACTTCCCCTACACTCTCCGTAACCCTGTACTTCGGAACTTTCACACCAGCTTCTTTGAGAAGGTCCCAGGATAAGTACTCGTGCAATGACAGGTTTCTCTTCGATTGCGAAGTTTGCGGCACTGACAAAGCCTGGAAAACATCATGCATACGTACAATAGTTCAGGACTTGGGGCTAGAGGTTGTCTCGGGAGCTCGGGCTACATGCAGCGTGACTCGGGGAGAAATACTAAATGGCATATTCCTGTTCAAAAGTCTAACAAGGCACCAGTAGACGAGGTCCGGATCCCTAGTGCGACATACCTAGGGTGGCTATTTCGTGAGCTCTGCATGGCACAAGTTAGTTTATTACAAATTTATTTTAGCTCGATTGCGAAACAAGTTCTTACAACTTATATTAACCACTCTCAAGACCTCATTCCTGATGGAATCCATCGCCACCAGGGAGAGAGAAGAGGCAACGTGGAATTTAAATGTCTTGCCTAAAGGGCACAATCGTAACGGCTCCAGTGGGGCTCGAACTCGCACCTGAAGTGAATGCGCATCCACTGCGCTATCACGACTTCCACCCAAGGGTGTCTCGCCATGTGTGAATGACAGTACACATGTATGTGTTGGTTCAGCGAAATAGAAAATGTCTGTTATGCTTCAAGGTCAATGGTAGGGTGGGGATTTACTGTTGGTGTTGAGAATTAGCCCAGCATGTGCACGCAAAAGTTTCAAAGCAGTAACGTTGATGGTTTTTTTACACATAATTTCTGAAATCGGACTCATTTTGGCCAAAATTCAAGTTCACGGTCACTTTTAACCCATTTCATTCTGGATACTGTTCAAACGGTATTTGCAAAGAACATAGAGCCATATCAGCCGTCACTGATCGTGCAGTCTGATCAGTCTCTATGCTGTTTGCTATTCAGATGATCTTGCTAAGACACTTGGCTATGTAGCAAACAACATAGATCCTGATCAGCACGAAGCGGCTGTTCTGGATCTATGTTGTTTGCAAAAGCCTTTAAATGTATCCAGAATGAAATGGGTTACAGGTGTCGACTTACTGTGGGTGTAGAGAATTAGTCCCTTGATGTGAAGTTTCAAAGCAATCAATCCATTTTCATACATCTAGAAGTTGCATAAAATGTTGCATCATTGTTTGAAATAAACAAGGTCCGTAACCTGGTTACCCATATCAGATATGTTTAGTATTCGGGTTGTGGGTATGTAGTATTTCCTGGCATTGAAGCGCATTCCCATATAGCTGCCCATACTTTGAGAACATTGTACCTCCAGGTCATTTTGTAGTGTGATGCGACCACCTGTCGCTTGCTGATCATCAGATCGAATACATATCCGGGCTCTACCTACATGTAGGTCAGAATTTTTGGGAGAAGTGAGAAAGTGCACGATTACGTCCTTAATTGTATTCTAAATGTCAACAAAATACGATTTAAAATACATAATATAACCATTAAACAGTTAAATAGAAGGAGTGCTTTACAATGGTCACTGTATCTTATGGGGCAAAATGAATGGCATGTTGTTTATTGTACTAATGATGCAGCAGTATCTTAGCTTATGCAGGGTTCCCGCTGTCGGTCACCAGTGGCGTCAATTGCGACAAAAAACATATACTGGTATTGGCGCTAAATTTTGTGAATTGGGGAAAATATTTAGCACAACTTTTCTAAAAAAAATATTTTTCATTTTTAAAAAATTGGCTCCAGTGTTTTTCAATTGGCGACAGAAGTGGCGCAGGCAAACATTCAGAGAGAGAGGGAACAGGTGGAAATACATAACACTGCATGTCCAAACTAGTTTGTCTACATGGTGGAGTGGGGGGTGGAGGGGGGTTGTGGAGAGGGTGCAGAAACTCTTCTTCTGATATAGTACCGACACCAATCTGGTGAATACTAGTACTGGATTGGTGGCGGTGCAGTAAAGTCTATTTACATGTAGATATATAAATAGTATATGTATAGTGTGGCTAAAAACGTCCAGTATGACGATGAGTCAAACGGAGAGTAACTGGCTGCACTTGCCCCTTAAAACTGTCGATGGTAGGGCAGTTTACGACTGGTTGAGGGAGGCTGTTCCAAAGTCTAATGGTGTCAGGGAAGAATGACTTCTCATAGAGTGTCCTGGCAAAAGGTACTAGATATGACATTCTATGGCTAACAGATGTAATCGGTGCAAAGCATGTGGTAGTAGGGACATGTATGTACCAGTTGCTATACAATACGGTACATCATGGTACACCCTGGTCTGTGCTCCTCGTCCTCTGGTAGTTGGAGAATACCATTTGTGCCGATCTACGCTGCATCAACCCCAGCTTCCTGATGTTGGTTTAGGTGACAGGATCCCACAGTGGAGTATTCCATCAGAGGTCTCACCAAAGTTTAGCCTGGGTTCCAGTCTTGTCGATTTTTCACTTTTTAACTTCTGACAAAATGACAGCCCGAGGAAACTGGATTTCTGATCGTAGCGCCATCTACTTACACCCACTTTTATGAGGGTGTAGATTTGAAGAACGACAACTCTTCTCTAAGATAATATTGCTAAATATAGAAACGGAATTATATCGGAAATTGCCGAACAGGCACGATTATACACGATCATTTCCGAATATACACGAATGCTCCCGTAGACTCATTTATATTGCAAACATATAATGTCCCGTTTCTGTGTTATATCGACGAGATGGCGGATTTTAAATATTACATTTAGATGGCAATGAATCGATTTGGTGTAATTGAACTAAGGACGACTTAAATATTGAGTATATATGTCAAATCAGATGCACATTGTACTTTTTAAAACTATTTATCGTTCCGTTGACCCGTAAACAATGGCGGCCAATTATAAAAGTTTTATCAACATTGCAATGCCTCGCTTTCGATTCAAGTACGTCATTAATTAAGTCACGTGCTAATAGGCCTATTAATAGGATTAATGCTAGTCAATAATTTCACGGACAATCCGTCCAGTTTCCCCAGGCGTTGATATGATCAGAAACTCAATACGGCCCAATTAATAGTCTCGGTGTTAAAATATATTTATTTGACTGACCAGGTAAAATATATCGACGCTTGTTCCCAGGCTAACCAAGGTTGTGCAGCATAGCTCTCTGGTCTTCCTGGGGCACTGATGGGTGTTGCGTTGCAGGAATGATTGGGTACTATTCACTTTCTTGCCGATGTTGTTAATGTGAGGATTCCAATAGATAGAATTGCGGATGGTGAGGCCTAAATGCTTTAATAGCTGAATCAACTTCTAATTTGATGCTGTGAATATAGTATGGAATGGAGATATAATTCCTCTTGTTAGTGATGTGTAGGTTTTGGCATTTCTGTGGATGAAATTCCATCAGCCAGTCCTTTTCCCATCGTTGTAAATTGTCCAGGTGTTTTTGTAAAGCATGAAAGTGGTTTTCTGACTTGATAGTCTTATAGAGCACATAGTCGTCTGCAAATAAACGTGCGATGGATTCTAAAGAGATATAATTTGATAGGTCATTTATATTAAGTAGGAACAGCAGTGGTCCTAAGACACTGCCCTGTGGAATGCCCGACTGTACCGGTGCTGTGTCCGATGAAGTGCTGTCCAGATTCACTTGCTGTGTGTAGTACTCAAGTAAGCATGGCTGAGAGTATGGGTCTCACATGGGTGTGTACATGTTCTGGAATGTGTACATTCTACGAATTTGGACGCTTGTATTCAACACAGGATAAATGGCGCTGCACGGCTTTCAACTCTCTTCAGTAAATGACGTCAGTGGTGTTGAAGAATATGTCATTGAAACTCGTTCACAGTTTCAATCATTTTTGGGGAAAAAGACATGTTTTTTAAATTATTTAGCCTTTGAACTTGAAGATATAGTTACATTTTCTTAGAATCTAGTTATACTACAATACTACTAGTATGGCACAAACGAAATGCATACCCTCGCCGCATTCTTCAAAATTATGTTTCGACAAAGTCGTCCGCTCGACCGCAGTACTGCGGACGCCATATTTACTATTTCCTGTCAATGTGATCCAAACGCTCTATACCACATGAATAAGTAAGCGCTCAATGCCAACGATAAGCTTTGTGGTCACGTGATTTTCAATGTCATGCCATTAAAGGTTTTCGCCCGATTTTTATGATTAAAGGTACACCTTACAAAACACTTTATTTTGAGTCAGATATGAGCAACATATTGAAATGAGACGGAGGAAGCCCTTCCAATAGTCTGCATAGCTATTAATGTTAAGGTTTTCCAGCCTATTTACCAAAATGAATGAATGTAGGCTATTGTTGCATATTGAGTATCTGCAATGTCTGTAATTGGGAGTGTATGTATGTATGTATGTATGTATGTATGTATATTCCTTTAATGTCAAACCCCTCGCGGGGACTTAGACATGTTTTCCTGTGCATACTTAGCCAACCTAAGCGATTAACCAGTACTAAGCAATGTGTGTGAGGTGCCTTGCTCAATAACACTACATACGTGGCCTGACCGAGTATCGAACCCGGGACCGTTCGATTCCAAATCCGACGCTCTACCACTGGACCACGGACGCCACACACAGTGTAGCTGTATATAGGGAGACTTATACTGTCTTGCTATAGAGCACAGACGGATCTGTAGTCCAGTGGTAACACTGGTAATCCAGGGATCGCAGGTTCGATCCCTCGCCTGACCTCAATACAATTAACAGTCTTCTTGGGACTTTAAACCGAGGTCTCGTGTTGGTGGTTTACACCGTGCACGTAAACGAACCAGAGGAGACTCTGGAATGGGTCTCTGTCTGTAACAGTATCATTGCACTATCCTCCAAACATCTAAAATGACTCATCTCTTCTGGAGGCGTCGCTCATAAGGGCAACCGGTAGCAACGATAAATAGACGTAAAACACACATTCACTATAGAGCTAGCTTATATAGCAACGAGGTAGAGTGTTCGTCTCCAGGTAATGGAGGATCAGGCAGTCGAAACCCAACTTGGGCTTGGTTACTTTAATGGTGTCAGAAGTGTTTTTCGGCCCCATGTGTGACTACACAGACTCGTATTTCGGTTGGAGATGGCTATACTCAGTTGAATTTCTGTATGAACGGTTAATTGATGTCTGGATTCAAAATATATGAAGAGGGGAGGAGTGTAGTGGTATATAGGGAGACTTATACTGTATCGCTGCAGAGCTAGCTTTTATAGCGACGCGGTAGAGTGTTCGCCACCAGGCAATGGAAAGCCAAGCAGTCCTGGGTTCGAACCCCGACTTGGTCTTGGGTTACCTTAGGATGTAGCCTGGGTTCAAGTCTGTGGATTTTAAACTAATTTAATTCTGGCAAAATGACATATCATCAGAAACTGAATATTAATGACCTCGGTGTTAAAATATATTTATATGATTGGCAAGGCAAACTATATCAACGCCTGTTCCCAGGCTAATTGGAATGTGCAACTTGCTAATAACTTACAATATTTTAGTTCTTTCGCGGCCACAACAGTGATTTTGTTTGCGTTTTAGGCGTGACGTCATTGCCTCGCACTTGTGACATTTCGATTCTTATCACGAGCTTGTTTGGGTTCCCGAAGGAGCGTGTTTGACGGTTAATTGTGCGCATGTTTAGTTATCAGGCGCGTAGCTCCTATACGGCACTGAAGGCCCGGGCATGCATGCAGATTGCCACAGAAAATTAAACCTCCAAATAAGCCAAACATGTAGTAACAGGTGGAGTGAGCATTAGCATGTCTATATGATATAAAATATAGACCAGCGGTCACAGATCTCACAAAGCGATCATATATTTGTGTAGTCAATGTGACATTTCATCTCTGTGTATCACAGGCACAAGACACACGTTATTTTTGTTTGCCCTATGGTCATATAGTAAGTAACATTACTTACTATACAACAATAGGGCAAAACGAAAAATTGTGTCTTGTGCCTGTGTTGTGTAGGCCTATAGCAATTTTATACCAAATTTCGTATCATTTTCAAAAATACATACATCTGAGAGTGCACCATTGACGTTCTAATATTCAACATTTTCCAGATCCCTCCACCACCACCCACTTACACCTTCAGGGGCGTACCCAGCCAGTTTTGATGTGGACTCCAAACTCGCACCTTCGGTTCTCGTGGTGTAGGGGGATGTGGGGGCATCCCCCCAGAAACATTTTAAAACCTGGACGTCATTTGGTGCACTCTGGCGACTCTGAGAACTAATTATATTCCGATAAATACACTTGGAAAACGTATGTTTTTTTATGCGGCAATTTGTAAAAATGTCTGAACTATACTGTACATCAGTGCATCGTCTGAGTTTCATATCTTTAGCTGGGTATGTGTATGAAAAGGGAGTGCATCTACATGTACGTAGATCTACCTGCTTGTGCCTATACTTGTGCTTTTACTTGCAAAGATAACGATATTGAAACTGTTCATTCATGCAGAAAGAAGCGGTGATTGGGACCTGCATTTGTATGCAATCTCCCAGATGATACCATACCTACATGCTGCAGGGCATACTCAGTATGCCAAAAGCACCAGGCTCTACCACCAAACCATGAAAACGGTCCAATCGGTAATGTCGGAAGACGATTACGCTCGATTCACAACCCACGGCTACTTTACCATACGACGTACGCACCACTTCTGGTCGGGTAACTTTACGGATCAGACAATAGAACAGAATCTCATGAGAATGCTAAAGAGCGCAGGAGGAATTACTCATGGCCGCGAAATCACTGAGAGCACACTTACATTCCTTTCCCTTCACTATTCCAATCTGCAAAAGCATCGAACAATTCACAAACGTCAATTGTACGTCATCATACCAGCATCGTGACCTCAATGCAGGTAGTGAGAGCAAGGACAAGCGAGACCACGAGACGTTCTACATGTGGTTATCGGCGCATTCACCATTCGTGTACACGTGCGAGTCTGTTGTGTGTCTATCAACAGGCATGATTGCGGGCAAAACAGTAAACTGCGACAATGCGTTTGAGGTAGGCTGCATCGCAGCCAGTGCCATGACAAATGGAAATTTTTCTGATGTAAAACTCAAGCGCAATGACAAAGTGAAGACTATCGCCAGTATGGCCAACACTGTTACGATCCGAAATGAACGCGTGACCATCAACCCAGCCGTTCTGTTCAGCCGCATTACATGTATACTGCGGGACAGTTCAGAGATGGAGGTATACTTGTCGTACGAGTTGGCTCCACAGCCACCATCGCTTTTCCAGGACGGGCTCATGAGAAAATCTCCGAAGAGTGCATTAGGCCAGCTTCTTCGATCTAAGGCCCCGCTTGAGTCTCGCTTTCCTGACGATGCCATGTATATCGTAGATGGCGGATATCTGCTTCGCGTTGTGATTTGGCCAGCAAATCCTACATATAGTCAAGTATGTGATTCATATGTATCGTACACAGAAAGGCACTATGGCAATGAGGCGATAGTCGTGTTTGACGGATACGAATGCACCACGTCTACGAAATCTGCCGAACAGAAACGAAGGGCCACAAAGTCATCTTCGAGGGACATCATGTTTGACGAGTCGATGCAAACTGTTACTACTCAATCTGCATTCTTGAGTAACGATGGAAACAAAACCAGGCTTATCAGCATGCTTGTACAAAAATTCAACGACAAATTCATAAAAACGAGACAAGCTGCTACAGATGCAGATCGACTCATAGTAGAGACTGCTTTATCAGAGAGCGGCTATTCCCATCCCGTGGTAGTGATTGGAACGGACACAGATTTACTCGTAATGCTGATCTCTCTTGCACCTCCTGATTGTGACATGTACATGCTCTGCTCAACCAATCCCATAGCACTCTACAACATCACTCTTATCCAAAATGCAGTTGGCAATAAAAAACCACACCTGCTTTTTGCCCACTCAGTGACGGGATGCGACACTGTATCGGCTTTGTTTGGCCTCGGAAAGAAGAAGGCGATAGATATTCTGGACCAATACACCGATGACGATTCTCTCGATGTATTCACCAATGAAACGAGCAGCAAAGAACAAATTGCCAGCGTGGGAGAAAAGTTCATACTGGAGCTCTATGGAGCACCAAAGTCTGTCGACAAGCTTGACAAACAGAGATACCTTTCCTACAATAAGTCTATACGACGATCATCACTGACTACTGCGTTCAAACTCGAATCCCTCCCCCCAACGTCACGCGCCGCATACTTCCATTCACTGCGAACGTATCTACAAGTGCAGCAGTGGATCGGCAACACGCCAGATGCTACGAAATGGGGCTGGTATCTGCAAGATGGCACTCTGAAGCCGGTGGAGACCGATCAACCAGCAGCCCCCGATACACTGCTCAAAATGGTTGCGTGTGGCTGTGATGTAGGGAAAGGTAATTGTGGCCGAGTGTGTGGGTGTAGGAAGCTGGCCTTGAAGTGTGGACCAGGGTGTAGGTGTGCCGAAAATGAACAGTTATGCTCAAATGCTCCGAGTTGTGAAGAACAAGAATAGGTAGATACCTACTGTATAAATGTTTCAAAGCATCCATGATATGTATGAATATAAAGTTACTGACTCAGAACATGTTTTATTGTATTCCTTACCCTAATAAATGTGTATGTAGCCATCAAAATTGTGAAGCTACGTTGATCTTAAGCGGAGATATAACAGTTTTAAGATTTTGGCGGCCATCTTGGACGCCATCTTGGATTTTGGAAAGAACTCCAGTGGGATTCACGGGGATTTCGGATATGTTGTTCCTAATGGTATTGGGAATGTTTCCTGAAAAATTCAGCCTTGGCATATGTTTTGCCCCTTCAGAATCTAATGCTCTTCAGCTATAAGAGTTTCACTTCTCCAAGGTCTGCTAACAGACATGCCTCGGGCAATATATCACAGGATCGTCCACAGTATCTCGGGGCAATAGTTTTGACTGTTCCCCGAATGGCAATGAATTAGCTGTTGCACAGTATTATATTGCATCGAGATGGAGAATAAAACTTTAGCCTGCATTTACATCGCTATTGTATTTCCTTCGTTGAACGTATGTGCCCTGATTGTGTATAATTTCGTATGAGGGTTTCCAACTAATGATAAGCAGTTGAAATGTGCACTCCGTGTTATGGGCATGCGCATTCGCAGTGTTTGGCAGCGTTCGTCGTGAGAAAAGGCGTGTCTTACAGTTTACGCGGTTCCAAGGATGATCTAATTATCACTTCCCATCCACACGATAAGTCGCAAATTTGGACTAAATACATTTTAACTGGAAATTGTGATACGTTTTTTTTGTCTCATTGAAAAGAATAATTAATGTAAATATAAGTAAAGAATTGCGAGTTAATAGTTTACATTGGGGTATCGGCCTCCACACACTTTAAACACACCCAATGTAGTTCATACCCCAATGGAAACTATTAACTCGCAATTCTTTACTTATATTTACATTAATGATTCTTTTCTTCGGCCTCCACACACTTTAAACACACTCAATGTAGTGCATACCCACTGGAAACTATTCATTCGTGATTCATTCCTTAAATATGTATCATCCAATCATAGGTACCAGTGTAGAAAGAACTGCATCATCTACTGAACCAATGGTAGCAGCGTTTCCTAGATCTGTGTACATCCGAGCGCTTCCCACCCATCCTCCCATTCACATCTCCTCTACTCTCTCCCTCATGGCGATGGATTTCACCCAGAAGGATGTATCACAGGGCGATTTGTGTGTTTTACGTTTATTTATCATCGCTACCGGTTGCCCATATGAGCGACGCCTCCTGAACAGATTAGTCATTTTAGATTTTTGGAGAATAGTGCAATGATACAGACAGAGACCCATTCCAGAGTCTCCTCAGGTTCTTTTACGTCCACGGTGTAAAGCACCGACACGAGACCTCGGTTTAATGTACCATCTGAAACACTGTTAATTTTATTAGGGTCAGACGGAGGATCGAACCTGCGATCCCTGGATTACCAGTCCAGCGTGTTACCACTGGACTACATATCCGTCTGTGTTTGGGTACAATGCGGGCTTGGTGACTGTTATGTCTCTGATCGTTCAACCTTGCTCTCGAAAACCGCCATGTCGACTGTTGTTAAACCATCATAATAGTCGATGTACATTGGTGGATAACAAGTGTACGGGTATGTATACTTATGATATATCAAATAGATCCCCGTAAATTAAAAACAAAACGTTGACAAAATTAATTGGAAGTATGGACAGCCTCCGTCTAGCGATATGCCTGTACCCTCTAATGTGTGTACTTATAATGTGCGGCTCACGGAGAAGTTACTAACGGAGATGATGCTCACTGATATGTTGCTCAGGGAGATGTTGATCACATATGTAATACTCACGGAGGTGCTGCTCAAGGAGGTGCTGCTCAAGGAGGTGATGCTCACGGAGATGATGCTCATTGAGGTGTTGGTCATGAAGATGATGCTGACGGAGGTGCTGCTCACGGAGAAGTTACTAACGGAGATGATGCTCACTGATATGTTGCTCAGGGAGATGTTGATCATGGATGTAATACTCACGGAGGTGCTGCTCAAGGAGGTGCTGCTAAAGGAGGTGTTGCCTACGGAGATGATGCTCACGGAGATGGTGCTCATTGAGGTGTTGTTCATGGAGATGATACTCACGGAGATGATGCTCAGGGAGAAGATGCTCATGGAGATGATGCTCACGGAGATGATGCTCACGGAGATGATAAGATGATGCTCACGCAGATGATACTCACGGAGATGATGCTCAGGGAGATGATGCTCACGGAGATGATGCTCACGGAGATGATGCTCACGGAGATGCTGCTCATTGAGGTGTTGTTCATGGACATTTAGTTCTTGGAGCAGTAGTAACACTTTCTAACGTTACGATTGTGAGGATTACCTTGTGAGGATTACCTTGTGAGGATTACCTTGTGAGGATCACCTTGTGAGGATTACCTTGTGAGGATTACCTTGTGAGGATCACCTATGTGAGTGAGCATTACCTGGTGTGGATTACCTTGTGAGGATTACCTTGTGAGGATTACCTTGTGAGGATTACCTTGTGAGGATTACCTTGGGAGGATTACCTTGTGAGGATTACCTTGTGAGGATTATCTTGTGAGGATTACCTTGTGAGGATTACCTTGTGAGGATTACCTTGTGAGGATTACCTTGTGAGGATTACCTTGTGAGGATTACCTTGTGAGGATTACCTTGTGAGGATTACCTTTATAAGTGAGGATTACCTTGTGAGGATTACCATGTGAGGATTACCTTGTGAGGGTTACCATGTGAGGATTACCTTGGGAGGATTACCTTGTGAGCATTACCTTGTGAGGATTACCTTGTGAGGATCACCTTGTGAGGATTACCTTTATAAGTGAGGATTACCTTGTGAGGATTACCTTGTGAGCATTACCTTGTGAGGATTACCTTGTGAGGATTACCTTGTGAGCATTACCTTGTGAGGATTACCTTGTGAGGATTACCTTGTGAGCATTACCTTGTGAGGATTACCTTTGGGAGTGAGGATTACCTTGTGAGGATTACCTTGTGAGCATTACCTTGTGAGGATTACCTTGTGAGATTACCTTTGTGAGGATTACCTTGTGAGGATTACCTTGTGAGGATTACCTTGTGAGGATCACCTTTGTGAGTGAGGATTATCCTTTGTGAGGATTATCTTGTGAGTGAGGATTACCTATGTGAATGAGGATTATCCTTTGTGAGGATCACCTTTGTGAGTGGGGATTACCTTTGTGAGTGAGGATTACCTTTGTGAGGATTACCTTTGTGAGGATTACCTTGTGAGGATTACCTTGTGAGGATTACCTTGTGAGGATCACCTTTGTGAGTGAGGATTATCCTTTGTGAGGATTATCTTGTGAGTGAGGATTACCTATGTGAATGAGGATTATCCTTTGTGAGGATCACCTTTGTGAGTGGGGATTACCTTTGTGAGTGAGGATTACCTTTGTGAGGATTACCTTACCTTGTGAGGATTACCTTGTGAGGATTACCTTGTGAGGATTACCTTGTGAGGATTACCTTGTGAGGATTACCTTGTGAGGATTACATACATGAGCAGTACTTTCATGATTTAATATAAACTCTGAATATCAGACGACAGTCTAACGAATAATCTTGAGCCGTCGACACCGGTAGTGTGAACTAAACATGCGACTGTAGCCTATAGCTAGTTAGTTGATCACTCGGTGTGGCCACACTATATATCACAGTACTAATGATCTCCCTTTCTACGGAGTTCTCAGAAAGAAGATGCTGTTTAGCTTTATCTAACGACTGTATAATACCGATACGATATTCTGGAGAATTTTCCGAAATTTGTTGCCCGAGTTCCCCCACCCAGTTGGCTGTATGAAACTGCACGCCTAGGATATCGCATTGGACATATAATTCCATTTCAGATATTGTTAATGTTGTCGTCTGTCCCCCATACCCGAGTTCGTCTGCTTTTGAATAGCAGATATATGCCAGAATGCCGCTTCGACTGCCACCGTCTACGCAGTGTACACCTCACACTGCCAGAACTATAGTATAATCACGTGTGCGTCCTGAACATTGTTCCTGTTAGTTTATACACATTTATTTTTAGCTCGATTGCGAAACTAGTTCTTACAACAATTAATCGCTCTCGAGACCTCATTCCTGATGGAATTCATCGCCACAGGAGAGAAGAGACAACGTGGAATGTAAATGCATTGCCTAAGGTCACAATCGCAACGGCTCCAGCGGGGCTCGAACTTCGGTGCGTGCGCACTTGAATACTTGAGGCGAACGCACTATCACGACTTCCTGTTATTACGTCAACATCAAGGAAGCCAGCGAAGGGCACGGTATAGGCCGCTGAAAATATGGGGTCAAATATATTATGACACACTTTTGGAATGCACGGTAGCCAAGATGTCGTTCAGTAGCTATATTGGGTAATGGGAAACGGGTGTATTTGGGCTTACCTTGGCGATGGAAACAGCCTGAAACAAATGCCATACGAACACATTACGACAGATAATTGATTTTGCATCGGTAACTAACTGGACTGTCATGTAATTGATCGTAGGGACAGGTGAGTGTGCCGTGAACCACAGAGGGATGTCACATTTCTAGGAATGAGCGTGACGTGGACCACAGAGGGATGCCACATTCTAGGAGTGAGCGTGACCTGGACCACAGAGGGATGCCACATTTCTAGGAGTGAGCGTGACATGGACCACAGAGGGATGCCACATTTCTAGGAGTGAGCGTGACATGGACCACAGAGGGATGTCACATTCTAGGAGTGAGCCTGACATGGAGCACAGAGGGATGTCACATTTCTAGGAGTGAGCGTGACATGGACCACAGATGGATGTCACATTTCTAGGAGTGAGCGTGACATGGACCACAGATGGATGTCACATTTCTAGGAGTGAGCGTGACATGGACCACATAGGGATGTCACATTTCTAGGAGTGAGCGTGACATGGACCACATAGGGATGTCACATTTCTAGGAGTGAGCGTGACATGGACCACAGAGGGATGTCACATTTCTAGGAGTGAGCGTGACATGGACCACATAGGGATGTCACATTTCTAGGAGTGAGCGTGAAATGGACCACAGATGGATGTCACATTTCTAGGAGTGAGCGTGACATGATCCACAGAGGGATGCCACATTTCTAGGAGTGAGCGTGACGTGGAACATATATGGATGTCACATTTCTAGGAGTGAGCGTGACATGGACCACATAGGGATGTCACGTTCAGGAGTGAGCGTGACATGGACCACATAGGGATATCACATTCTAGGAGTGAGCGTGACATGGACCACATAGGGATGTCACATTTCTAGGAGTGAGCGTGACATGGACCACATAGGGATGTCACATTTCTAGGAGTGAGCGTGACATGGACCACATAGGGATGTCACATTTCTAGGAGTGAGCGTGACATGGACCACATAGGGATGTCACATTTCTAGAGTGAGCGTGACATGGACCACATAGGGATGTCACATTTCTAGGAGTGAGCGTGACATGGACCACATATGGATGTCACATTTCTAGGAGTGAGCGTGACGTGGACCACAGAGGGATGTCACATTTATAGGAGTGAGCGTGACGTGGAACACATAGGGATGTCACATTCTAGGAGTGAGCGTGACATGGACCACATAGTGATGTCACTTTCTAGGAGTGAGCGTGACATGGACCACATAGGGATGTCACATTTCTAGGAGTGAGCGTGACGTGGACCACATAGGGATGTCACATTTCTAGGAGTGAGCGTGACGTGGACCACAGAGGGATGTCACATTCTAGGAGTGAGCGTGACATGGACCACAGAGGGATGTCACATTTCTAGGAATGAGCGTGACATGGACCACAGAGGGATGTCACATTTCTAGGAGTGAGTGGGAAACCCTGACACATCGTACTGAATGCATTAGGTGGCATGGGGGGACTTTGCCAGTATTTGAACTCAGCGAATAGATTGGCTAGGTGGCTAGGTGTCCAGGGTCGGGTGTTATAAAAATGTTCACACATTTCAAACTCGTGCTGTGCTCACGTGATTTGATTGGTTGATTCTGAGTTTTACACTTGGATGAACCAATCAGAAAGTTGAGACTGAGTTTGAGATTGGAGAAAAGTTTTATAACCTCAAGACCTGATTTGCTTCGGGTTCGCATTTCTTGAAGGAACAACGAGTCAGAGTCAGCAATTGTGTAGGTACGTGATAACTTTGAAGCAATGCTGTGTCACATATATATGAGAAACAGTTGTGTACGTGTGTTTTACGCTTAATTATCGTCGCTACCGGTTGCCCATATGAGCGGCGCCTACTGAAGGGATTAATCATTTTAGATTGTTGGAGGATAGTGCAATGATACAGAGAGCGGCCCATAAGAGTCTTCTCTTGTTCTGTTACGTGTACGGTGTAAAGTACCGAAACGAGACATCGGTTTGAAGTTCCATCTGTTAAAATTGTTAGGGTCAGACGGGGGATCGAACCTGTGACCACTGGATTCGCAGTCCAACTAGTTAACCACTGAACTACTGACCTGCCTGTGGGCTGCGCAATACGCCTAGAGGTTTGAGTTTGTTAATCTATACGACCATTAGGCGTTCCCTGACTATGCGCATAGTGATCTTTCTATTTGACATTTTGGGCGCCACAAATACATGGTAAGTAATACCGGGACCACCTCCATGAAGTGAGGTCCGTCTGGACACCTAAATGTTCACAATTACTAGGTCATTGGTTGTCAAGGAAACCACATGCCCCCAAGATGAAGTTAGATGGATCTGATGCAGCTGTTTATAAGCACATGCCATTTATTAACCATGTATTGTCCGGAATGTACAATTCACACCATTGAAGGCTTTCAGGAAAAATGATTTATGTATATGATATAATTATGTTAACATGTGTTTTCATTGCCACTGTCACGTACAGCAATGTCGTTTTAACCTATAAAGCAGCATTGCATCATAATAAAGGATGTTTTGGGTAAAATATAAATACTAATATGTGTGTGTTTACAAAAATCGAAATAGTCGCTCAGAAACGATAAAATTCCAATAAATTTAAACCGTCGTATACGCGAATTACCCATACGTAAAAATAGAATTTTTCAAATATCTTTTATTTCATACGATGTAATACTGCTTTAACCTGCCGAAGAAATTGAACTGAATTTGCAAACAACATAGATCCAGCTCAGCCGTGGTGTCCCTCCTCGTCGGCTCTTACTCTACGTCTGGTCTATCTACGGCTCTTTCCAAGGTTTAAGCTATATAAACTCTCTGGTCGGTTGTCTAGGGGTAAATTTCAGTTCTCTATCAATTCAATAATAACGTAACACAAAGTTCTTTTCTATCTATTTTACTCTATCGTCTATTTTTATATCCTCCTATTTCGTTTAATCACATCTCGTGAATCTCTGATCTCTTATCTATATCATAGTCACTTCAAGCCTCATTAATTTCTAGTGTCTTTATAAGATCACCGCCCTGTCGATAATTGGATTACATTTTTAATCTTCAATATACAATCAAGGATATCTCAATTAGACTGTCTATGTTGATCAGCCGCTCGCGTCTCTCAATAACTTCAATATCTCACAGTACTGTTCTGGTATCAATTTATTACCGCTATATATTAGAGATAATTCGTATCTCTTATCTTATTATATTAGCTATCACGTATTATATTCAAGCAATACGGTGCTACTTAATCCATTGCTACCCAATGTGTCCGTAACACTTAAGTTCAGTTTATAGTTCGTTTTATAAGTATATTAAATTAATATACTGAAGACATCTCGTCTTTTATATTAGCTATCACGTATTCTATTCAAGCAATACGGTGCTACTCACTCCATTAATATTCACTGTGTCCGTAACACTTAAGTTCAGTTTATAGTTCGTTTTATAAGTATATTAAATTAATATACAGAAGACATCTCGTCATTAGTGTCATAGAAACAGTAATTGTTTTCTATTTGAGATACACAATCAATCCTTGCATAAGGACAGCCTTTTGTGCTCTGATTTCTCTTTAATTTTACTCGGAATTATATACATTTCAGTCAGACAGCGTGGCGCTGACCACCTGTTACCTTACGCAATCAAAATTGTAACTTTAATGAAACAGCCAGACATATTGGCGCTTCATCAAAAGAAACCGACAACTATTACATAATCTCTCGCTGTGAGATAATATTTACGTACATCAGCCTCGCGGTAAGCTAAATTAACGATACACAAATTAAGTTCTCATGTAATCACTCTTTTTGCGCGCCAAAATAGCTTGTTGATTTTAGGCGCGAATATTGCATAAATATAGTACGGTCATTTCTATTTATAATATATACATTAGACAATCACAATACTTAGTATCGTGTGCAAAACAGCTGTTTTTGCACAGGTGTCGCGCTGCGTCTGATCAGTGTAAATAATTCGACTCGCCTGGAAACCTATTCTATTTTTAAACATGAATTTGAAGTCGAAACGTATCTAAACAGTATAACGGAAGCTAAATTCAAAATAGCCTTATCTAAATTTAGAACATCATCATCACATGACCTAGCAATTGAAAAAGGAAGATACTCAAATTTAAGTAGAAATTTACGAATTTGTAATAACTGTAATACCAACATGATAGAAAATGAATTTCATTTCCTTTTAGTCTGTACGAAATTTAAAGATTTAAGAAGAAAATATTTAAACCGTTATTTTTGTTCTTGGCCTAACATGCATACATTCTTATCTTTATTGACTTGTCAGTCACAAACACAGATCTTAAACCTTGCTAAGTATATTTTATTATGCAAATCACACAAGAAATCAATAGATCATTACCATCATTCCTTACAATGCTATTATACTGTTATATGTCATGCTTCTCTGTAAACTGTGTATATATGTGATGCTATAAGCATCTGCTGATGTATAATGCAATACATATTGTATTGTATTATTATTGTATGTTGTTTGCTATTCAGACAAGTATTTTGGCTCCACTATCCGAATAAGTGTCGTCTGATCTGGCTCGATGCTGTTTGCAAAACGACTTTAGTCGTGATTGGCAGATTAAGGGGTAAGGCGAATAGTTTGATTGTAATATCGCACGGCTAATTCAGATCGCTTGGCCAAAAATACTTAGTATGCTTACACGACTCTACAGTTCTTTAATGGTCCGAGCTCGCATATTGTACAGACGGATCTGTATTCCAGTGGTTAACACGTTGGACTGGTAATCCCGGGATCGCAGGGTCGATTAGGGTCAGTGAATATGAAGGTGTCCAGTAAATAATCGTGGGGGAGTTTATTAAACCTGGTTTTTATTAATTTCTGGATGAGCAGACCAAATTTGCAACAGGCCCAGTAGGATGGTTCGAGCGTCCTACCCCGTCAGACGGATCTGTAGTCCAGTGGTTAACACGTTGGACTGGTAATCCCGGGATCGCAGGGTCGATTAGGGTCAGTGAATATGAATGTGTCCAGTAAGTAATCGTGGGGAAATTTATTAAACCTGGTTATCATTAATTTCTGGATGAACAGACCAAATTTGCAACAGGCCCAGTAGGATGGTTCGAGCGTCCTACCCCGTCAGACGGATCTGTAGTCCAGTGGTTAACACGTTAGACTGGTAATCCCGGGATCGCAGGGTCGATTAGGGTCAGTGAATATGAATGTGTCCAGTAAGTAATCGTGGGGAAATTTATTAAACCTGGTTATCATTAATTTCTGGATGAGCAGACCAAATTTGCAACAGGCCCAGTAGAACGGTTCGAGCGTCCTACCCCGTCAGACGGATCTGTAGTCCAGTGGTTAACACGTTCGACTGGTAATCCAGGGATCGCAGGTTCGACCCCGTCTGCCATAATAAAATTAACTGTCTTTCAGATGGGACGTTAAATCGAGGTCTCGTGTCGGTGCTTTACAGGCACGTAAAAGAACCAGAGGAGACTCTGGAATGGGTCTCTGTCTGTATCATTGCACTATCCTCCAAATATCTAAAATGACTAATCTCTTCAGAAGGCGTCGCTCATATTGGCAACCGGTAGCGACGATACATAAACATAAAGCACACACTCCTACCACGAACACGTTTGAAATCCATATTTTCCTCTGTATTCTGAGCGCATTGAAGATTTGATCATACACACTTTTGATTATTTGCTTTCTTGTTAATACAAGTTTTTATGCAAACAAATCGAAAATGGTTTAATTATACAAACTATTGGCAGCCTTGATCTATATGTATTGTCTGCATAAATAACCTTTTTCTACCACAATTGTTTACATAACTATATATCCCCCCAAGGATTTATTCTTGTCACATGTTTGTGGATTCCAGAATATTGCAAACCGGACCTAAGTCGTAATGGTGAACCGAACAAAGACATAAACATGATCGAGACACCGACATTAGTCAAAACAGTTGTCCTTTGTGGATTCCAGAATATTGCAAACCGGACCTAAGTCGTAATGGTGAACCGAACAAAGACATAAACATGATCGAGACACCGACATTAGTCAAAACAGTTGTCCTTTGTGGATTCCAGAATATTAGACTAGACCAATTTTCTGAAAATGGCCCTAGATAAAGTGCTAGGGGCAAATCGTAGTACAATTGGTAAACGAGCGGTTTTATTATAATTTGGGTATGCCGAATTTGATGCATGTGTTTACCAAGCCGAAATATGTGTCCTTGACCTTCACAAGGTCAATTTAAAATGGTGACCATTTTTTACATATATTTTAATAGCAAAACAACAATAACAGTCCTGTACTTACTATATCTTGTTCACATTGGTACAAATATGTATTGTTCAATAATTTAGTTACCATATATATTGTATGCTATTTTAAGTTATTGTAATTTCAACCTCAACGGTCAAGGTCAAGGCCAACAGCGAAATTGAAGGTCAAATGATGACGATTGCAATAATGTTGAAGTTAATCGCAGTAAAGTACTGAGTGTGGCTCAAGATTTAGTGTATGGTGTGAGTGGGGGTAAGAAATGATCCCCAAAACACATCGGCCTGGGAAGTACATTACATCAGGCAACTCGCTCGAAACACCTGGTGCAATTATTTCATAATGCAGGTCATTGCCTGAGCTACAATCAGGTTTT
Source organism: Archivesica marissinica (assembly GCA_014843695.1). Lineage (NCBI taxonomy): Eukaryota > Metazoa > Mollusca > Bivalvia > Venerida > Vesicomyidae > Archivesica > Archivesica marissinica. The sequence goes on along the minus strand of CM026389.1, from coordinate 18,966,626 downwards.
ACAGGTTAATATGACACTTGCTGAAAGCACACTCAAGTCCCTTGATCATGATACTGGTGCTGTGATCCCTACTAACCTTACAAGAAACCAGTTCATTCACTACACAGCTGACAATATAGACATTCTTGATGAGACGCTCGATGGTAAAATCACATTTCATGCCACTCGGTTGGCATCCTGGCAACGTGGAGAGTCGAATGATATAACACTTCAAACCCTAGATACATCATCAGCTCATGTACTAAATGTTCCTAATATCCTACAGGAACTACATCCAGTGAGAATAAACACATCGTTGAGCGAGCCTGTTTTGACTACACCTGTTCACCATTCGTGGTTTGATACATCAACAGAAGATGAGGAGTATGTCAAGAAAGCAAAAGCAACATATCAAGCTTTCTATTTTTACCATCAGGCGCAAACGCATACAGCTGGGTGGGAAATGTTCAGTCAATTTCGTCAAATGACCCGGAGCAGACAACAGTTGGATATTTACCGATCATTCTAGCCCCAGCCGCCCATGAACTTGATACCTTGAACACAGTTGTGAAAAGATGTAGGTCTATATCATCACATTTTGGACAAAAGTACATCACTAATATCAGTGTTAACTTGACCTTACACCATATGAGGGGTAATATGTTTATGTCTATATGCTGCATAGTATTGATTACAGTAAATTAGATGTATTGCAAGTAATTATACACCCAAGTACAAATAGATATTAGGTTACAGTAATTATTTTTGTGGTTATTAAGCATGTTAATGGTCGCCATTTTGAATTGACCTTTTCAAGGTCAATGACACATATTTCATGTATCACATTCATCATACCCATATTATGTTATATATGACATCCAATTGTTTGTACTACAATTTGCCCCTAGCATGCACAATTTTGAAAAATTGGTCTAGTCTATATTGCAAACCGGACTAAATTGTCAAAACAGTTGTCCTTTGTGGATTCCAGAATATTGCAAACCGGACCTAAGTTGTAATGGTGAACCGAACAAAGACCCAAACATGATCGCGGCACCGCTGACATGGGAATATCTCACGACTTTTGTAACAATACATCTGTATATATAAAGTATGCTCTATTTAAGTCTTATCATTGCATATAAAACAATAACAATCATGACATATAAATAATTTAATTTTTATAATTACATAAAACAATGTACATTGATATTCCTAATTGAATTATAAGAGACTATTTAAGATTATAATACCAACATAACAAATGAGCTATTCCATGGGGATACCAACACAGTGGGCAAAACACATACACATGTCGACACCTAGCACCGACATATCATCAGCATCAGTATCAAACCCAGAGGTATATCCCAGAATACCACCATTAAACTTTAAACACACGCAATAAAGCCAAACCACACATACCGTACGTGCCAACACCCGAACACGGTCGTTCCACAGTGCAGTAATCTCAGACTACATAAATACAATGCACCTCCTGGCATTCTTGTTGGTATATATCTAATATTATCTCACCACATCGTCCACGGAAGAAGGAGTGTGAAATTACCCTCACAGAAAGCTCAAGAAGATGAATTCATTGCAAGGTGTGTGTGTAAAGCAGTAGATAACAATCTGAATAACAGATACTCTGATTATAATAATTGATATATCGAGCTTTCTTGAAAGTTGCAATGACAGGTAGTTGCTGGTGGAAAGTACAACCGGAGATTCTATGCATAAAACGTTAACGATTACTGAAGTTAGTAAGGTTAGGACACACCAAACGCACCGAACAAACGAGGGCATATTTCCATATATTTCATAGCCCAACGTCCGATTAGCGCAGTGGTTGGCGCGCTCGCTTCTTACCAATGCGACCCGGGTTCGATCCTCGGACTGGGAGTATGTGAGATGGTATGATGGTCGCCAGATCGGACAGGTGGGTTTTCACCGGGTACTCCCGTTTCTCCCACACGAATGACCACAGTTACGCATTCAACGGCGCCAACGAGGGTGATTAATATAAGTTGTTAAAACCTGCTGCGCAATCGTTGCAAAATAAATAAAGTTTAGAAAAAACTTCCCAAAACAAAGAGCATCATTCTCTAAAGATACGATCATTTTGATCCCACTGCAAGTCGTTATCGTAACACTAAGGGGAACACAATAATCGTACAATGAGAGAAAATATGGAAACAATGACCACTATTAGGCTGTCCGATTAGCGCAGTGGTTAGCGCACTCGCGTCTCACAAATGCAACTCGGGTTCGATCCTCGGACTGGGAAGTATGTGAGTTGGTACGGTGGTCGCCAGATCGGACATGTGGGTTTTCTCCGGGTACTCCGGTTTTCTCCCACACTAATGACCACATATACGCTTTCAACGGCGCCAACGAGGGTGATTAATATAAGTTGTTAAAACTTGCTTCACAATCGTTGTAAAATAAACAAAGTTTAAACTTTTAAAGACCACTGTTTTGCGTTCCGCGTGGATGGTCTGTCAAACAGGTTTAAAACTGCATAATTAAGTTACACATTATACACGTATTTACATTCCAACTCATCTTGAAATAATTAATGTCTTTGTTATTTTCAGAATTCTATATCCGGTTCAAGAACGGTTGGACAAATCTCCATGAGAAGCTGTGAGAATGTGGTCACGTGATCAAAGCCAGGAACCTGCCATCCAATATATATAAATGGAAAATAGAGAACCAAACCAGAACATATCAAACCAATGCCATACAGGAATTCAATTTTGGGATTTGAAATGAACGGTGCAATCAACATGAATATACATATTGCCAAAGCTAATATCGGAATAAAAAGTGGAATACTGAAATCTTGTTTATTTCTTTTCTGATTTCGGCGCTGGTATCGAATTCTAAGTAATGCTACAACGGAGAGACTTTGCGTTAAAAAGCCGACGAAACTGACTAAATTAATCAACTCTCCAATATCACCCGGAACCAGCATGATTAACGACAATATCGTGTTGAGAAAGAGTGATGCCAGTGGTATTCGAGATTTGTGATGCAGAAATGACAGTACTTCCGGTAAATGACCTGCGCGCGCAGCCGCGAAGCGAACTCTTACGTCTGTGAAGAATCCCCCATTGGAAGCACCGTGGACAGAGCACATTACACTAATTGGTATGAAAATTGCTGCAGAACCTAGCACGCGCTCTCCCCACGTGAATGCAACAGCCGGAACTGACAAGAATTCGTCTTTGGAGAGGATAGTGAAGTAGGAAACATTTGTAGTAATATAGATCAACGTTACTAACGTCATTGATATAATAATTGCTCTTGGAATGTTTTTCTTTGGTTGAATTAGTTCTTCCGCGATTTCATTGAGGTTTGTGTATCCGCCATACGCCCACATGCAACTGTATATCGCAAGTGTTATAGATGTAATGTTATTCGTTGTTCCATCGAACGAGTCATCAAAATTTTCTGTCTTGCCTTGAAAGAGATATATGAATCCTCCAACAGTAATAACCAACAAAGCAAGTATTTTTAGGACTGTGAATAATCCTTGCACGGAAGACACCAAACTGACACTGATAGTGTTTGTTATGGCAAGAAGTAGTAATTCTCCAGCTGCAATGGATTTTCGGATACTGTTTGGAGCGATGCAGTTCCCGAATATCGGAGCACAGACATAATCTGCAAACACCAGCGCCAGTACTGTGCGGCTCCCACTCTGTGTGACAACACATTGAGTCCATGAAACTAGGAATGCGGGTATATTACCTATTCCGTATTTTATGATCGTGTAGTCGCCGCCGGATTTGGGCAACAGGACGCCTAGTTCAGCATACACAAGTCCTAATAGCATCGATAAAAATCCACAGAATATCCAAATAACAAGACTCAGCCCAACAGAGCCGGCATTCTCCAGAGCTCCCCTTGGTGAGATGAAGATGCCTGAACCAATGACGGCCCCCATGACAAACCCAACGCCTCCCAACATACTGATTCTCTCCTTAACTTTAATGCGATCAGTCTCTAGTATAATCGGCATTTCTCTGACAGTATCACCAATTTTCCTCTCAACGGCAAAGTTGTCATCCATAGTAACGGGTTTCCTCTAATATTCCTTGTAATTTACGAACACCGTTTGTTTTTCTGCAATCAATTTTATGCAAATTAAATATTCCTCTTATTTTGTCGTAAGCGTTTATGCTGTTTTGCTTAAAATACTTAATTTGTTATTCAGCTGTACTAGTCCATATAAAGTGTTATTATTCGGAAACAAAGTTGGTTTTTGCAACCATTGCTTATTCATGTTCTTCGTGTGCTCGTGTTATGCAACTGTTAAGCTATCGGATACACATCTAATGTCAGCTACAACATTGTGCATTTAATTCAGTCTGGTTTTCAATTCAGCTTGTAATTAAAAGTGAGACGCGCATCATCACAAACCGTAATAATTTATACACACAACCGCAATGTGACCCGTGAGCAAATATCATTCGTACCGGTCTCTTCAAAACTTGAATGTCGAAGCTATACATTATTTACATTAACAGTTGAAGCTGGGTCACGACACAGATTTAGTTTTAAACTCTTTCGTTATTGTCTCCTTGTATATTCGAACGTTCAAACACGAATGTGTGTCGTAGCTTCTCCAATTTGTTTAGTTTTGTAAGTTTATATGGTCAGTTTTATAGATGAACACTGACTGAATGATTTATAACAGGCGGTATAAGTGACGAATATACCTACGGTACACCTAACGTCTGAATGGTCATTCTACTTTCTATTCCGTTAATGTTATCTTCAGTTGTCTCATTAGCATAAGTATGAATGACATTCACTTATGTTTCAAGTGCACACCAAATAATACGAGCATCCGTGGTGTAGTGGACACGGGGTCCACATGGTAACCGAGAATGTTGTGAGTTTGAGAAGTAAATTTTAGTCATTGTGTTCTGCTGTGGCATAGTGCAAGGCATCCATGGTGTAGTGGACACGGGGTCCGCATGGTAACCGAGAAGGTTGTGAGTTTGAGAGGTAATTGCTAGTCATTGTGCTCTGCTGTGACATAGTGCAAGCCACAGAATACTCCACTTCCAGAAGCATATCTGGATCTTTCACATACTCGATGTATTAGCCTGGCTTCCAGATATTTCTCTTTTATTTCTCGCAGAATGACATCATCAGAAACTCAGTAAGGATCAAGTAATGGCTTCTGTGTTAAAATATATTTATATGACTGACCAGGCAACAGATGAATAACAATCATGTTGATAGTCAAATCATATTAATATGGTGGGGCGGCTGATCCCACGACTGGGAATGCATGTACAGTCAAACCTGAGAACAAAGACCGGCCTTGGGAAGTAAGCAAAGTGGTCTTCGTTCACAGGTGGTCTTTATTCGGAGGGTCATTAATCATGACCTCCATATACAACCTCCGCGCCCCTTTTCTTATTGAATTTGATACATGTACTGTGTAGAAAGAACTACAATGTAAATGTATCATTTTATCGGTTTTAATAATAACAAAAATATATATGCCGTGTATTTTAGTTTTATTTCATTAACGTCATTAGACCAGATTGTTCCTTGAGAAAACATAATTACATAATAGTTTACACATATGTGAAGCTGCATGCGTGTTTGCTGAACAAGATCACACAAGATTTCCAACAAAACACGCAGTGCGCATAAAATACACACCTGATTAGATATACGACCTTGAATGCACGCATACATGCATGCACACATCACACCATTAAACTGATAAATAATCTTTACGACTTATTAAGATCATGTATTTACTGTATTCTTAATTTTCTGACGAGATAAAACTTTAAGACCGTGATCGAAAATAGTACACACCATCTTCACTGAAGAGCGACCTTTCCACAGAGTTCGCTTCAGGTGCGAAATGCTTGGTGGCGATCGAGCCCAGCTGTAGACGTTACGATTGTGTCCTTAGTTTATACAAATTTATTTTAGCTCGATTGCGAAACAAGTTATTTCAACTTATATTAATCACTCTCGAGACCTCATTCCTGATGGAATCCATCGCCACGAGGGAGAGAGAAGAGGCAACGTGGAATTTAAATGCCTTGCCTAAGGGCACAATCGTAACGGCTCCAGCGGGGCTCGAACTACGGACCTTTAGCACCTGAAGCGAACGCGCATCCACTGCGATATCACGACTTCCACGACTTAATACTATATCAATTGTTTTTGTGAAACATATTATTTATGTTCCGCATACATCATTGGTATTAATAACATTCATCGTCAGTATCTATTAGAAATAAATTGCGCTAGATTACATTTTTTGCTTCAATGCAATTATGCCATGGTGGAATGGATATGGATACCAGCACGTGCTTTTCCCATCTTTGAAGACATGTCTCGTATAATTTAATTCACAGCACTAATAATAAAATGGCTACTGGTCTTTATAAAATTCCAGCCCATTGGTTTCAAGAATACCTACTTCGGACGTTCTCCGAATACTCGATTCCATCCTTAATATGAGTAAAATATACCAGAAAGACAGCTAACTAATAAGTTAGCAATGTATGCTCGGGGTTTACGTCTGCACCAGCACATCATCTAACACCACCATTCATGGGCAGCCTCCAGAGAGTAACCAGTACTTGGTGCACAAACATCCGTAAGAAACTGCCAACTTTTCATATAACGAGACACGGCCTGATCACTTAAGTAACTTTGTATAATCCAGGATTCCACAAAGTAGATGTTTCGGCATTCCTGAAGTTTCTATCGACATCAATGTGCAAAGACAACCGGACTGGATTTAATTGGACCCCGTTTGCCAAAGGTTTCGTCAACTGCCATGTGAAATAGCACTACTACTTAATAATATGTAGTCAATAATACCTTCGGAATTGGCACTTGTGAGAGCGTTTTAGCCTGGGTTCCAGTCTGTCGATTTTTCACCAAGTTACTTCTGGCAAAATGGCACTATCATAAACTCAATACGGCCCAATTAATGATCTCGGTATTAAAATATATTTATATGACTGACCAGGCAAAATATATCAACGCCTGTTCCCAGGGCTAAGAGCGTTTGGGAAAGGCCAAAGTGCATACCCTATGCAAAGCGGTGCAACAGATTAAGTACATATTATAAGCTAATGTAAATGTTGCTCACGCTGTCAAAATGAATCGAAACTTGGGTACAGAAACACTTTAACTCAAATGAATACAAACATGTTATTAATATTACACCAAACACTGAATGGATTTCGAGAAGGGCATTCAATAGAATTGGCTTTGATCTTATTTCTTGTACAAACAGTTTTTGCAAGCCATAAATGAAGGTCAGCTAATAGAATGTATATTAGTTGACATTCCGAGAGCATTTGATCTTGTCGACCATAGCATTCTCATCGTTAAGCTCAAACTATACAAATGCAAGGCAGAATGCCTAAGTTGGTTTCGTGCATTTTTGCAACAGTGAAATAAAACAGTGTCAATTAATGGTGAATATTCTGGTCGTATGCCTATACATGAGGTGTTTCTCAAGGATCTATTCTCGGTCCTGTACTGTTTCTGTTATTTTTAAATGACCCATCAAAGATACAGCAAAGTTAATTTGCTGTAGATACAACGTTAATTTGCTGTAGATACAAAGTTAATTTGCTGTAGATACAAAGTTAATTTGCTGTAGATGTAGATACAAAGTTAATTTGCTGTAGATACAAAGTTAATTTGCTGTAGATACAAAGTTAATTTTGCTGTAGGCAGAAACGCTTTGAGTTACTTTTATTATGGTCAATATGTGGCCAAAATTGGCCAACTGAGTTACCCTCTATATATAAAGAATATCTATCATTGGCAAACTCTACCGATATCTTATGGATGTCATGAATGTTTGTTTATAACCGCCAAATGTGTTCCTTGGCGTTGGACATGTATATGTTCATACCAATAAAACCTTTGACTTGACTTGCAACCATACTGTTATTAGCGCTAAGTATGAAATGACAATGCCAGTTATAGTTTCAAAGATGGGAACAGCTGGCATTTAAATTTAGAAATAACATGTCTTTCAGTTATTTATTGGCGAATCTAATATGGTTTGGAGTTCTGAATCAAAGGCAATGACTACGCAGACCTTAGTGATTCATTCCAACCCATATATCGCCTATAAATAACGCACACATACAAATATATTCGATTCTACTATGATCATGATATCACAAAATCGTAAAACCATGGCTTAATGCTGATTTAAACAAGGTTCACTCCTTCTTTGCGTATACAGATACAATGCCGAGTCATGTTAGAATAAGAATTGCAATACGGCACAATGTATATCTAACTCATTTGCTGGCGATTAATTTTCTTAATATTAATGATGCGTGCGCAACATAATTAATGCCTAACAAATAAAAAGATTGGTTTATACACATTTATATTAGCTCGATTGCGAAACAAGTTCTTACAACTTATATTAATCACGTTCGAGACCTCATTCCTGATGGAACCCATTGCCACGAGGGAGAGAGAAGAGGCAATGTGGAATTTAAATGCATTGCCGTAGCCTCTTAGGACACACTCATACCGGCTCTAGCGGGGCTCAAACTCCGGGCCTTGCGCACCTGAAACGAACGGGTTACCACTGCGCTATCACGACTTCTCATTAAAAGAAAAAAGAAAATATATAAGTAGAGCCATCTTAAATTTCTCACGGGAATGCATTTCTTCATCAGTGTTTATGCTTTAACTGTTATGTATGTCTGCGCTATAGCTATTATGCATTTCTATGAAAGAAAACGAATTGGCTTTCTGAAATGGTAATGCATACAGATACATTAGTATATTCAGAATAACATAATGATGCTGTGGTAATCTCAATTATAGATAGTGCTATTAATATGACTTTAACATTTCTATGGCATACGTTGATCATTAATATACAACTATTTCATTGCCATTTGGGGAAACAGTCAAAACTATTGCCCCGATATTCTATGGTGACCCGATGAACTATTGCCCTCGGCCGCAACACTAACACTACTTGAAGGAACCACACATAACAATATTATAAATTAAAACTACATTATTATTATTAAATTCCGAAATTTTCCAATCGATTTTTAATCGATTTAACCCATTAGTTATTGTTTGGTAAGTGATCTATATATTCATTTAACATCATATTATATATGTTCTTATGTGTTCTTGCCTACTCAGTCCGCCTCTGTGGTCGAGTGATTCAGGTCGCTGTAGCCTATCATCACTGATTGTCACTGGTTCGGGCCCCGCTCAGACCGTGTCTCTTTATATGAAAAAGTTGGCAGTTTCTTACCGAGGTTGGTGCCCCAAGTACTGGCTAACCGCTGGAGCCTGCCCAGGAGAGGTGTTGTTAGGTAAACTGCCCGTCGCTCAAATGCACAACAGGTAGCGACGTTAAATGAACTTAAAATAACCAAACAAATACCACAACTACAGAATGACACATTATTTGTTGTTAACATTTTTTTAAAAATAATTGGACGTTTAATGTTAGGCGACGTGCTTTTTTGGCGTTCGATACCGAAGTTCGAAATGGCGCTTTTATTTTTAGTTTAAAAATTATAATGGTTTCATAGTTACGATAATGACAGTTAATCGACTAAACCCGAGTTGAAATGGAATTAATTTTACAACTGGCGGAAATAATTATTATTATATTTGAAATTGCGTTAAGGACATTGTGCCTTCCTAGATTGCGGACAAGTCTGGCAGGTGAACTTACAGCAAAGCATTGGTTTTACTGTTATATTACCTGTCAATATTAGTAGAAAATTGAGACGCAGCCAGAGTGATCGACAATACATTAATTTTTAAGATCAATATGGTATATGTCAACCCCCATAAAAGTATGCTAACATTAATCTGTCGGGGCCTCAACATATACACTACAAATCTTATAGCCAGTTAGAACAGTTACAAGTGTGTTTATCCTGTAGCACGAGGAAAGTAAGTCATAAGTAGTATATATACTGTTCCTTTCATCCGTGTACATCAGACGGATCTGTAGTCCAGTGGTAGCATGTTGGACTGGTAATCCAGGGATCGCAGGTTCGATCCCCCGTCTGACCCTAATAAAATTAACAGTCTTTCAGATGGGACTTTAAACCGAGGTCTCGTGTCGGTGCTGTACACCGTGCACGTAAAAGAACCAGAGGAGACTCTGGGATGGGTCTCTGTCTGTATCATTGCGCTATCCTCCAACAATCTAAAATGACTAATCTATTCAGGAGTCGTCGCTCATATGAGCAACCGGTAGCGACGATAAATAAACGTAAAACACAAACGGGTACATCCCTATAAATGCGTTAGACCACACTTAGGCTCATGGTAATTGCTTTCAGTGTTAATTCGGTGAAATCCAAGAGAAGCCAACACATATCCTCTATGTAATTGCAGGAATTGGGTTACCGTACAATTAACTTACGGTGGTCTAATACATTTTCGCTCCAAGTCAAACAATTTCTAGAGTTAATTTGCCATACTCGAAATTACGCATATTTGTACGAATTTCTAGTTCTAAGACACACGGAGACGTAGTGCAGTTGAATCGTTACAGATAACCAATAAGAGTGCATTTGGCAGATGAAAACTGAACGATTCGTCATATTAACTTGCACGCTTGCCATACATTCATCAGCAGACAGGATATCACACTTTTGATCAGGATGTGTTACATAGATTCCTTTCGTGTACTCCCAACAACAAACTGATGCCAAACATGTTTCCAGTGCTGTTCATATAACTTAGAAATATAGCTTGGTCGGTTTACCGGAATAAAATAAAGTCCGCATTTGTAAACTGTGTACATGCAATTCCATTGAGTCGAAATATCACTTTTTATGGTGTTGGCATGATATTACCAATAGTACTACAGACGGAACTGTAGTCAAGTGGTAACATGTTGGACTGGTAATCCAGGGATCGCAGGTTCGAAATTAACAGTCTTTCAGATGGGACTTTAAACCGAGGTATCGTGTCGGTGCTGTACACCATGCATGTAAAAGAACCAGATGAGGCTCTGGATATGAGTTTCTATCTGTATCATTGCACTATCCTCCAAAAATCTAAAATGACTAATCTCTTCAGGAGGCGTCGCTCATATGGGCAACCGGTAGCGATGATAAATAAACTTAAAACACACAGAAACCAATAATAGACAGAACTATTGATACACATTGGCCTCTAACTCAGAAATTCCCAAACATGATGTCCCCCAGTATAAAAATGTGACACTCATAATACTCGTTATGTCTATGTATGTGTGTCCTAATGAATTGTTATATATGATCATAGGTCCGGGATACATTTGTAAATGAATATGTGAATTGACAAATGCACTGATTTGTGACGTTTATGCCAATGCAAAAACATGTTTTGCCTCTGCATTGGGTATATTGCATTATTATTTTTGTTATCCAACAACTCTTGAATGGTCATGGTTGTCAAAACAACGGCTATAATTCTCATCAAGTACACACTATTTTAATTGTCTAGCTCTGACTTTGTACCATGCACACTCATAGTTTCTGTCCTCAAATGTGTTTGTTTATATATATCATTACAACTACATCCATCACGCTTGCTAGAATATTATTTTCCTCCTTTGGGAAAACCACTAGACGTTTACCATATGCGCTATATACAGTACCACTTGATGGCGCTTTGTTATTCCCCTTTTGGGATAACCACTAGACATCTACCATTTGCACTACATACTGCACCACATGCCAGCATAGTGTTATACCCCATTTGGTAAAACCACTACACTGTTACCATTTGCATTACAAATATAGTACCACATGCCAGCATATTGCTATAACCCATTTGGTAAAACCACTACACTGTTACCATTTGCATTACAAATATAGTACCACATGCTAGCATATTGTTATACCCCATTTGGTAAAACCACTACAATGTTACCATTTGCATAACAAACAGAGTACCACATGCTAGCATATTGTTATCCCTCATTTGGGATAACCACTAGACGTTTACCGTTTGCATTACATACAGGGCCACTTGTGCTAGCATATTGTTATTCCCACTTTGGGATAACCAATAGACATTTGCCCTTCTCCACAGCTTGACGCCCTACCTCCAGTGAGTTTGCTGTAGCATGCAACATGCTGTCTAGTATATTGTTCTCCGTCTCCGGAAGAACCACTAGAACACTGCTCTCTTCCGGGAGCCTTATATCTACCTTGTCCTCCTCATGACTATCTACCTTATTGTTTCCTCCTCACGGGGAAATTACCTTTCAATGCCCTAAGCTGCCATACCAACAGCAAATGCATAATTTATTACCACACTAGATGCTAGATGTATTACTAACATCTGTGTTAACTACAAAACCTGCGTAACCCATGGTATATGCATCTGGCAGTATATGTAACCTGTTATAGCGTTGCTGCGATTCACTTCTGTCATTCAACTTTCTGGCATTTATTTTCCAGAATTGTAACTCACCCATTGCCATAGAGCTTACTTGCACCATACCTGCGACACTCGTAGCATGCATATTAGTACATTGTCAGTAAATACAGTGTGCTACTGACATCCAGTGACACAATAGTGTCTCTATATATGCTTTCTAGCCTTAGACATGATCAATACATCTTCACATTCAAAATATATCCCAACCATTAGCCTATTTTGCTGAGAAATATGGCGTCTGTCTGTCTGCATCGATCACTCAAAATCCCATCTAAATGCATCCCTATTATATACACAACAGCTCGCCAATAGTCAACTGCACTTGGTTGCACTTTGCTAAATATATAGTTTCTGTTTCTAGTTTATACAACTTTAATTTTACCCCGATTTAGTTTAAACTTTATTTATTTTACAACGATTCCGAAGCTCTAACAATTTATATTAATCACTCTCGATGGCGCGGATGAAAGCGTATAAAATTATGTGGTTCATTACCCCGATTGCGAAACAAGTTCTTACAACACAGTTCAATCGCCCTCGAGACCTCGTTATTGATGCGAACTCTGTTGTCGCTAACAACCAACCATAATTCGTATGATGCCGTGAAACATGACATTTATGTAATGCTATGCACTGTTCAAAAATATATGTTTTCATATTTTATTTGTGTGTGTTTTACGTTTATTTATCGTCGCTATCGGTTGCCTATATCAGCGACGCCTCCTGAAGAGACTAAATCATTTTAGAGTTTTGGAGGATAGTGCAATGATATAGACAGAGAGCCATTCCAGAATCTCCACTGGTTCTTTTACGTGCACGTTGTAAAGCACCGACACGAGATCTCGGTTTAAAGTACCATCTGGAAGAATTTTATTAGGGTCAGACGGGGGGGGGTCGAACCTATAAGCCCTGGATTACCAGTCCAACCGATATTTTATTTTAAATTCCACTCCAGCTATATGCCACCGTTAATGGCTTATCATACGAAACATATATGACACCCTTCTTTAATAACACCTCTATCGCGTTGTTTACGAACGATACATTGTCTCTAGCAGACAGGTTATTGCGAATACTAGCATCGGTGTACAATTCCCCCGAGTGGTAACTAGTACCCCGTTCTCTATAATATCCAAATTATGCACACTATCGGACACCTCTGCCTCCACTTATAAATACAAGCATTCAGTCGGTCAAAGGGTGTTACATAACCTTTATCTAGGCCCTATTCACGTGCTTTTACAATTGCTACCATATATAGTACATGTACTTATCTTAATGGTCGAGTAACCACTCTATAACGTGGACATCCATTCTTCCCGTGCTCGGCATTGCCACACATGTAGTATACTACTAGTAGTTCAACAAAACCTTCTCCGGCGCATAAATCGATAATGTGGCGTCCGTGGTCCAATGGTAGAGCATCGGATTTGGAATAGAACGGTCCGTGTTCGATACTCCGTCAGGCCACTTATGTAGTGTCCTTGAGCAAGGTACCTCACACACATTGCTCAGTACTGGTTAACCGCTATGGTCGGATAAGCATTCCCAGGAAAACATGTCTAGGTCCCCACAAGGGGTTTGACATTAATGGAACATATATACAATCGACCCAACTAACCTGTGTCTCTTCTTCAACGTTTCGTCTCTACAAACATGTTAATGGCTTACCCTATGATATGAGACTGCTTGATATATCTTATGAACTGTTCATTGGTCTGCTTGATATTGTGTATGGACTGATCATATAACCGCTGGAAATGAAGTGCAAAATAATAATGTGTATAAATATGTATGTAATTGTATACCTTGTCACTCACTGTATGATACATGTATATAGTCAATGTACATTGATGTATGTTTATAATGTTTTGCTCTCCGAATTCGGAGGAAATAAAAGTGCCTGCCTGATAGCCCGCCCGACCTACCGCCCGTCTGTCTGTCTGTGTTAAAGCGACACTGAATCAGTGAAAACGCACATTTCTACAGAATGTATTTTCCTATTATATGGTATAATTGTTTTCCAAATATTTGCCTCAAACACTGAGTATTTCAACTAATAAATTCGTATACCTTGACAAACACAAAATTAAATAGAGTTTTCTAACGTAAACGGAAATCGAAAACGGACTTCGTAATTCTGAAATAAACCAGGGATCTTCTCAAAATAATATATAACACATATCACCGTTTATATTCACAATTTATTGGACATTTTAGTATACACTAAAACGACCAACTAACTAAACATAATCTTCGTCGCTGGTATCGCTGCTTACTCCTAACTCTCGAAGGAGTTTTGGTACCTCCTTAGAAAGGAACCTTCTGTATAACATCTGGTTCTCTCGAACCAGGTCTGCGAGCGGTCTCCTCGCCCTCGCTGCCTTCGACGTATCGGGCGGCGGTTGACATTAGCTCTACACTGTGGATTAGCTGGTTGATTCGCTGTGGATTAACAGGTGCAGCCTGTTCATTCTGGTCGCTATCAGCAGCCCTGGGCTGTGGTTGTTGTCGTGCTTGTTCCGCATCAGCATCGACGGCGGTATCACCAGCCGAATCAGTACTTACTTCCTCCAACATTGCATCACGCCTATCAGGCTCAGGCCGTGGTGCAGCTCGTTCCGCAGCAACCATTCGCATGTCCATGTCCCTTACACGTTGCACCGAGTCCTGCAACGAGATAATCATAAATAAAAATGTCACCAACAAGGTTCGAAAGCGCGTGAAAAGGATACAATCTTTTTAATATGACACATCCGTACACTTTCCACGGAGAGGCGTACACACAAGACATTAGATAAATGTCGAAGCTGCGTCCATCGGACACATGTGTCCCCCGTTGTAAATTGGTTGGCGTCCCATCATGGGAAACAATTGTGCGAAATTACGTGAAAATCTTTCAATATGCAATGGTGTTACCAATATTTGATATTTATCCTGTAAGTGTAACCCTGTCATTTGAGTAAAGGCCTGTATATGTTCTGGACGCACGCCCGTCCGCTCGTACACGTAAAACGTATTAACATATCAATTATTATAAATTTAATGTTCGCAATCTCGATGGGAATTATTTAGAGAATGTAGCTATAGTTACCTAATTTCGTTATCTGCTATGCGCCAACGTTTCCATACAAAAGTCGACCACACTTGGAGGAAACTCTATCCTTCAGCTGCCTGATGGATCCATTTTCGTACAGTTCTTGATGCCTAGCAGACAGTCGTTCTACATTGGACTTTATGTCATTCACGGTGTCTATCCAGTTCCCCGGATGTTGTTCATAGACCCTTAAAATCATTAGGGTTTCTTCTTTACTGAATGGCAGTTTCCTGCGGCGACGACGTGGTACAGCTGAAAATATACAATTCTCATATACACTGACTATAAAACCTAGTCCATAAGGATATAATCAATGCATTTTTATTGTTGAGCGTTACAGCATGGACGGGGTTACGCTTAATCCGAGGAGGAACCAGGGTACCCACCAAACCAAAAAACCCAACACCACCACAAAAAACAACCAACACACCCAAAAAACCCACACAAAACAAAAACAACACAACAAAAACACACAACCACAACAAAAAAAAAAAACAACCCACCAACACACCCAAAAAAAAACCACACAAAAAAAAAACAAACAAAACAAACACAACCACAAAAAAAAAAAAAACACCCCCAAACAACACCCCCAAAAAACACACCACAACAAAAAACACAACAAAACACAACAGTAAATACAGAGAAAATAATTAAAACGAACACATAATTTAACAACAGGAAAACCGATTATCATAAAGAAAACACAACAACCCCCACACACAACACCACACCAAAACAAAAACCAAAAACAACAAAAAAACACACAACAACCACCAACAGTAAATTCACAGGACAATATGAACAAATATAACAGATACAATAAACAAAACAAAAAAAACAAAACCAACCAACAAAAACCCACAAAAAAAAAACACAAAACACAAAAAAAACAAAACCAAACCCCACCACCCCCCAACCACCAAAACAACAAACACAACCCCACCACCAACCACCCCAACCAACAAAAAACCACCCAAAAAACCACAACCAAACCAAACAACAAACACCAAAACACAACACCAAACAAAAAACAACCAAAACCACCAAAAAAACCCCAACCCAAACAAAACCACCACACCACAACAAACACCAACAAAAAACAAAAACAACAAAAACACAACAAACCCACCAAACACAAAAAACACAAACCCCACAACCAACACCACACAAAAACACAAAACCCAAACAAACCAAAAACCACCCCAACCAACAACAAAAACCAAACCCCCACAAACCCACAAACAACCAAAACACCACAACCCCCCACCAAACCAAAAAACCCAACCACCCCAAACACCAAACCACCAACAAAAACCAACAACAACAACGTAAATGCAGCAAATTAAATCGTTTGATACAGAGGAACAGAGTCTGTGTAGAGCACGCAATCGATGAAATCAAACAGTATCAGTCGGTCAGTACTGTTTGGCGTCATTCAAAAAGAATGCTCCCACAAGTTGTCAAAATATGTGCGTGTTTGATGAGAAGACGAAAGCAACGTAATAACAAAAACAAAAACAAAACAAACAAAAAAACAAACCCACAACCCCAAACACAAACCCCAAAAACCACAAAAAAAAAAAAAAACCCACAAAACAACCCACCACAAAAACCAATAGGGTAGACATCCATGCGTAATAAAACGCGTGTATCCTGAATAACACGATTTATGGTACAGATTTACCGTTATATCTCACATTTGTGCCTTATTTGTAGACCAATCTTAAACATTTTAATAGATAAATCGCTAAGCGGCATTATCTCGCGTTTAGTACTGAATCCGATAACAAACAAACGTCAATTCAGGAGCATGAATGACCATTATATACAATGTAACATCCTACTTTAAATTTTGAAAGTTTGCAGACCACAAAACACTGTTTATTGGTCCAATGTTAGTGTTCGAATGTATTCGGAAGTATTTGTAGTAGCAATGCATTTATAAGTGAAAATAATGCATTTTATTTGCTTGTTGCGATGTAATGTCGCTTTAAATATGAAGCAAATAATGAGCTTATTCTGCCCCATGCAACTGCACGTACATATATTGCAGGTAGCTTAACCATAGGTCAATAAACAAAGCGAGAGGTGGGTTAACGTCATATGTTTAATGTAATCCAGCCGGTAAAGACTGCCAAAATACAAAGCACTATCCAAGTATACGTACACCATTTACACATTAACTTCCAGTAATATTAATAAAAGATTAGTCCCTATTTCATATAAGAATAGGTTAAAGTTTATTAGTTTCAATCAATGCCGCGGTACGAAAGAGGGCGGGACATGTAGAGAGTGGACACACATAATTTAAAACACAAAGCAGGTTAAAGTTTATTAGTTTCAATCAATGCCGCGGTACGAAAGAGGGCGGGACATGTAGAGAGTGTACACACATAATTTAAAACACAAAGCAGGTTAAAGTTTATTAGTTTCAATCAATGCCGCGGTACGAAAGAGGGCGGGACATGTAGAGAGTGTACAAACATAATTTAAAACACAAAGCAGGTTAAAGTTTATTAGTTTCAATCAATGCCGCAGTACGAAAGAGGGCGGGACATGTAGAGCGTGTACAAACATAATTTAAAACACAAAGCAGGTTAAAGTTTATTAGTTTCAATCAATGCCGCAGTACGAAAGAGGGCGGGACATGTAGAGAGTGTACAAACATAATTTAAAACACAAAGCAGGTTAAAATTTATTAGTTTCAATCAATGCCACGGTACGAAAGAGGGCGGGACATGTAGAGAGTGTACAAACATAATTTAAAACACAAAGCAGGTTAAAGTTTATTAGTACTTATTTATAGGTATGCCTAACCAATTTAATTTTGTAAATCGTGCCTGTCATCGTTTACCGCCTTATGCAAATTAGATTGTCTCCTCGCTGACATAGAGAAACAAAACTTTAATCGTGAAAGTCGAACACGTTTCACAGCAAAATGAGTGCAGATCCAGACTCGGATTCGGATTTGTTGAATATACTGCAAACTGGGTTGCTGTATGAGGAACTAGTGTTTTCAAACTCAGCAGTAACGGCCACGCAAGTGCTGGGAATAGAAACCCGTCTAAACTATAACAGTTGTCCTCTTGTGTATCTGATGTAGGTAAACAAAAACCCGATACCCCTGTAGCTCCGCCTCCAAGGCACACATACACAATAACGTCGGTAAATCACTTAATGTAAATACGTACTAATAAACGTTAACCTGCTTAGTGTTTTAAAGCTGATTTACTAAAATAAATTCGTTCAAAGTTTGAAAAATGCTGCCATCTTATTGGACCAAACATATTTTCAAACACTAAAACAATCTAAAGTTGTTAATTTAGCCCATTAAACATTAAGTACTGAAAACGTTACAATAATACATACATAGCCCGAGCCATCTGCATAAAATAACCGTGCACGTTAACACGTCCGTATTCATAAACATACACTCGCTATGATTATAGATAGATCAGTTTACAGTTATTGATAGGATAGCTGATGCAATTAAAATGTACGTAATATAATATTGTCACGCGCCGAGGGGTCATAGGATAATTGGTAGCGTGCTATTCCCTCGACTCACTCCAACTCAGACCTACTAAAATAGGGGTCCGTCTGTCAACTTCAAAAGTAAAAATGAACTAAAGTGGACTCTGATTAAGGCCGACTTAAAGATTAAAGGGGAACGCCCTACAGGTTTGCCGAGATAATAAGAGAAATAAAGATTTAAATGATTCAACAATATTTATTCAATAGCTAGAACAATTTGGTTGCATATCAAGACGGGCTAGTAATGTTTTACTATCATGAAATGATAACAATTGTCAGTTTCACATTAACAAATATCTTGCATTTGCACCTTATTATACATATCTTAAATATACCAAAAAACAGCTGTATCTTGTGCACAGATCTCTATAACATGTAATGTGTTACTAATGTAATGTATTGTAAGTATTCCTAAAGAAATAAAAGAATAATTTTAACCTAACAAAAAATAGGTCTTATACCTAAGAAATAAAAGTTTCGAGTCCCCTAATGAGTGTGTTTTACGTGTATTTATCGTCGTTACCGGTTGACCATATGAGCGACGCCTCCTGAAGAGATTAGTCATTTTAGATTGTTGGAGCATAGTGCATGATACAGACAGAGACCCATTCCAGAATCTCCTCTGGTTCTTTTACGTGCACGGTGTAAAGCACCGACACGAGACCTCAGTTTAACGTCCCATCTGAAAGACTGTTAATTGTATTAGGGTCAGACGGGGGCTCGAACCTGCGATCCCTAGATTACCAGTCCAGCGTGTTACCACTGGAGTACAGATCCGTCCAAGCCTATTTATACTGCGCATCAAATGCAGTGCACCAATATTTATGTGCGCTCGAATAGCGCACAACCTACGCTATGCGCTATTAAGCACAAACCGCACAAGTAAAAGCGCACACAGTACGCATAATAGCGCACGTTCGTAACTGTGCGCTGTATCCATGACAACAATATGGCTACCTGGTTCCAAACACTGTTTCTATGATAAAACTGAATGAAAACATCGAAAATCTTATAATGAGATTAATATATAAACATTATATTGTATTAATGTTACCTTGTGATAAAAATCTGGACTGTTTCCAGTGTATAAATACTGTTTAAAGTTTGACTCTGAAAAGTTCATCCGAAAAATGGCTGCCGTAGGATACATATGTTTTATTCTGTCATGGATTTAAAGGATTAACTGATAACGAGCGTTCTGATTGGATTATGATTATTCTTCATATATAAAAAAACATCTTGTTACATTCTAATAATCCAATCAGAACGCTCGTTTCAACGCTCGTTTCAACGCGAATTGCGCTGCTTTAGAATTTTTCAAAACAAATTGAAAATGCTATGAAATCTCTTTTTGACGTACATTTTTGCCTAAACCTACACGTTAGTGGAAACACATTTTATTGATAATGTTATTCACAGTTAAAACTCTCCCGTCGAAGATTTTTTGTTGTTGCTGACAGAACCCGTGTCCTAGTACGGAAATGTGACCTGCTATGGCCAATGTTTGTGGCAATTGTTTGCAAAGTATACATGCATGCAGCTTAAAGTTGTGTTTTATTTGAAGAACAATATAAAGACTCGGGATAGGCGTTATATTTGGACAGCTTTGTACGAAATTGTCTCAGATAGGGCCATTTTACTAATCGCTGTGAAATTTGACATCCCACAGAGTAGAATCCCTGTACTTAAATATATATACTAGTACCCCCAAACGTGCCGAATCCCTGTGCAATGATACAGATCCGTCGGTATGACAAGGCCCTCAGGAGTTATCCCACTTACATTTCAATGATGAATACATTGACATAGTAATAATAAAACATATTGTATTCGGAGTTAGTAGACCACCAGACGCTAATCAATCGTCTGCTATGCGCTTATTGAGTAGCGTCTTTATTACACATAATTGTATCGTGGAAAATCAGAGCCAAATGTTACCGATGGCGTCATATTTGGCAGGGGGATTTGATTTATTGAGAAAATAAACACTACTTGCAATAGAATGAGATCGTTTCCAGAATAAATAACGTCTCAGATATTTAAATATGCGGCTGTTAAGGAATTTGCTCGTAAAATACTAATAAAGAAGTAATAGAATTATCTGAATACAAGAATCTACTTGAACAAAATTAATATTAAAATTGAACAAGATTAATATTAAAATTGAACAAAATTAATATTAAAATTGAACAAAATTAAAATTAAACAAGATTAATATTAAAATTGAACAACATTATTATTAAAATTGAAAAATATTAATAATTTAAAAAATTTACTATTAAAATCAAATGTTAAGATAATGCGCATTCAAGTTCAAATCTAACTCATTGTATGCTGGGTAAAATAAAGGCTATACATATAACTCAAATAATTGTAGCAGACGACAATTCACGACAACCATTTGCACGTTACGCAGTGTAGAACGTATGTCTTAATGTTGCCAAATCCACAATATTGATATCGGAGCAATATATCGGTGTGTTCATGTTTGAAGGCACATTATTTTCTTAGCGGGAAAGAATAGGACGCTAAATCCCGGCTAATCGCCTCACGGCGTGCACGTCGCGATCGGGACACATCTCACAGCAGCAGCGTAGGATACTGGGATCGTCTGGCTGTCGAATTGCAACAAGGGACACACCATCGCTGACCATGGTGGAGGTATGGACAGACCCTGGAGCGACCGAGACGGCCATATGTCCAACTGTCAGATCCGTTTATATGCTGCTGTAGGATGACTAACAGTGAGGAGGGTGGCCCTAAAATGGACCGTGTTGGAAAGAAACCACCAACACCTCAAGATGTGTTACCCTGAAAGGAAGAAGAAGCCTCCTCACGATGTCATCTTTTATCGCACCATCATCGAACACAACAAGAGCACTACTCAACAAGACATCAGCCAGCAACATCTACATATCACCACGAATAACAGCGCAAGGCATGTACTACTAATCATGCTGGAACGTTCGCCCACATGGTTCGCCGGAGGCGAGGATAAATCAACTGATATACTGCTACTAGGACGGTCCATTCTAGATCTGACATCGCAAATTGAACATCAGCAATTACACAATGTCGGACAGGCAAGAATTGACTGAACTCGTTGATAAAAGAGTAAGGATTTTATTGAAACAAAACAACAGCAAATAGGAGTGTTAATAAATAAGATAGCTATACATTCAGTTGTAGCCTGGGAAAGGCGTTGATATATTTTGTCTGGTCAGTTATGTAAATATATTAATTTAACACCCACATCGTTAATTGAGCCGTGTTGAGTTTCTGATCATTTCGCCCGAAGTTAAAAAGTGAAAGATCGACAGACTGGAACCATGCATTTTGAGAATGTATATATTCAAAGCCAAGCTTTGTTCAGCGAAGGGCCAATCCAGAAGTGTCTTGGTTTTTCAGTATATTCATGGCCGTCAAGCTCGGATCAACTATATCTTGTATTCTATACGAACACTATTACTATGATCACACGTTTTTTTATGTTCAGGGCGCGTGTTGTTTCACGCATGGTTTTAAGCTAGCGTTCAGAACATTGCTATGTTAACAAATGTCGTATACGTCGTCCGTTTATTATTTGAATTATTTCTTTTCAGTTTCGAATAATCATAGTATGATACACTGTACATTGTATTTAGATCTTAAAAAATAGTTTCGTTTTGTTACCACCTTATGTCGCTTTAAGCATGGAATCGCAGGTATGTATGCAATATTGTAATGTTTTTATACTACTAGATAAAAAGGTAACACTATTATTTAATTACGCCATTATATTAAGCATGGCCTAGGGACAGGGGTTGATATATTTTGCCTTGTCAGTCATATAAATATATGCCTCTTCTCTCTCCCTCGTGGTGATGGATTCCATCAGGAATGAGGTCTCGAGAGTGATTAATATAAATTGTAAGACCTCGTTTCGCAATCAGTTCAAATTAAATTTGCATAAACTAAATTGGTTCACCTATCTGCATTTATAATGCATATAGTAAATTGCTAATTTAATTTCCTCATTCGACCGATTTCTATGCACGTGTCACTGCATACTTCTTCTTTATGCGTCACATCATATGGAATGGGGTTATGTATCCAAATGCTACGCACATTTTCTATATAGATTAATCGTATATGTTAGCATGACATTATTGTGCGGCCGATTTCTAATGGCGACAAAACTTGTGTCTCAAACAACAGAGGAACAGCTATGCTAGAGTATGTGTCATTTGTTGTAATGTCGCCAACCACGGCTTATGCCTATATAGTTCATGCGTAGTAGCCGAGGCTATGCTTGCTCGAACACTGGCATATTCCTATATAGTTCATGCGTAGTAGCCGAGGCTATGCTTGCTCGAACCCTGGCATATTCCTATATAGTTCATGCGTAGAAGCCGAGGCTATGCTTGCTCGAACCCTGGCATATTCCTATATAGTTCATGTGTAGAAGCCGAGCTATGCTTGCTCGAACCCTGGCATATTCCTATATAGTACATGTGTAGTAGCCGAGGCTATGCTTGCTCGAACCCTGGCATATTCCTATATAGTTCATGTGTAGTAGCCGAGGCTATGCTTGCTCGAACCCTGGCATATTCCTATATAGTTCATGTGTAGTAGCCGAGGCTATGCTTGCTCGAACCCTGGCATATTCCTATCTAATCCATGTGTAGTAGCCGAGGCTATGCTTGCTCGAACCCTGGCATATTCCTATATACCATGTGTAGTAGCCGAGGCTATGCTTGCTCGAACCCTGGCATATTCCTATATAATCCATGTGTAGTAGCCGAGGCTATGCTTGCTCGAACCCTGGCATATTCCTATATAGTTCATGTGTAGTAGCCGAGGCTATGCTTGCTCGAACCCTGGCATATTCCTATATAATCCATGTGTAGTAGCCGAGGCTATGCTTGCTCGAACCCTGGCATATTCCTATATAGTTCATGCGTAGTAGCCGAGGCTATGCTTGCTCGAACCCTGACATATTCCTATATAGGTCATGCGTAGTAGCCGAGGCTATGCTTGCTCGAACCCTGACATATTCCTATATAGTTCATGCGTAGTAGCCGAGGCTATGCTTGCTCGAACCCTGACATATTCCTATATAGTTCATGTGTAGAAGCCGAGGCTATGCTTGCTCGAACCCTGGCATATTCCTATATAATCCATGCGTAGTAGCCGAGGCTATGCTTGCTCGAACCCTGACATATTCCTATATAGTTCATGTGTAGAAGCCGAGGCTATGCTTGCTCGAACCCTGGCATATTCCTATATAATCCATGTGTAGTAGCCGAGGCTATGCTTGCTCGAACACTATCATATGCTTATATAGTTCATGTGTAGTAGCCGAGGCTATGCTTGCTCGAACACTGTCATATGCTTATATAGTTCATGTGTAGTCGCCGAGGCTATGCTTGCTCGAACCCTGGCATATTCCTATATAGTTCATGTGTAGTAGCCGAGGCTATGCTTGCTCGAACCCTGGTATATTCCTAGATAATCCATGTGTAGTAGCCGAGGCTATGCTTGCTCGAACCCTGGCATATTCCTATATAGTTCATGTGTAGTAGCCGAGGATATGCTTGCTCGAACCCTGGCATATTCCTATGTAGTTCATGTGTAGTAGCCGAAGCTATGCTTGCTCGAACCCTGCGAACCCTGGCATATTCCTATCTAATCCATGTGTAGTAGCCGAGGCTATGCTTGCTCGAACCCTGGCATAATCCTAGATAATCCATGTGTAGTAGCCGAGGCTATGCTTGCTCGAACCCTGGCATATCCCTATATAATCCATGTGTAGTAGCCGAGGCTATGCTTGCTCGAACCCTGGCATATTCCTATATAGTTCATGTGTAGTAGCC
Organism: Archivesica marissinica; assembly: GCA_014843695.1. Taxonomy (NCBI): domain Eukaryota; kingdom Metazoa; phylum Mollusca; class Bivalvia; order Venerida; family Vesicomyidae; genus Archivesica; species Archivesica marissinica. The sequence continues at coordinate 18,941,702 of CM026389.1, read as the reverse complement.
GAGGCTATGCTTGCTCGAACCCTGGTATATTCCTATATAATCCATGTGTAGTAGCCGAGGCTATGCTTGCTCGAACCCTGGCATATTCCTATATAGTTCATGTGTAGTAGCCGAGGCTATGCTTGCTCGAACCCTGGCATATTACTATATAGTTCATGTGTAGTAGCCGAGGCTATGCTTGCTCGAACCCTGGCGTATTCCTATATAATCCATGTGTAGTAGCCGAGGCTATGCTTGCTCGAACCCTGGCATATTCCTAGATAATCCATGTGTAGTAGCCGTGGCTATGCTTATCAAATACATGGCTACAAATATTTATTTGTGAACTATATGGCTCCAAGTGTTTTAAATTGGTGATAGAAGTGGCGCAGGCAAACATTCAGACAGAGGGAACCCTGCTCATGCAACAGTCTAAGTGGAAATACATAAAGACATTGCATGTCCAAACTAGTTTGTCTATATGGTGGAGGTGGGGTAGTGGAGGGGGTGCAGAAACTCTTCTTCTTCTGATATAGTACTGACACCAATCTATATAGATATATAAAGAGTATATGTTTAGGGTGGCTAAAAATGTCAAGTATGACTGAGTCAAACGGGTAACTGGCTGCACTTGCCCCTTAAAACTGTCGATGGTAGGGCAGTTCACGACTGGTTGAGGGAGGCTGTTCCAAAGTCTAATGGTGTCAGGGAAGAATGACTTCTCATAGAGTGTCCTGGCAAAAGGTACTAGATATGACATTCTATGGCTAACAGATGTGATCGGTGCAAAGCATGCGGTAGTAATAGTAGGGACATGTATGTACCAGTTGCTATACAATATGGTACACCATGGTAACCCTTTAGCAAGGTCGTCACACTGCTCGTCCTCGTGGAGAACACCATTCGTGCCGATCTACGCCACAGGGATTCGGCACGTTTGGGGGTACTAGTATATATATTTAAGTACAGGGATTCTACTCTGTGGGATGTCAGATTTCGCATCGATCAGTAAAATGGCCCTATCTGAAACAATTTTGTACACATCTGTCCAAATATAACGCCTATCCCGAGTCTTTATATTGTTCTTCAAATAAAACACAACTTTAAGCTGCGTGCATGTATACTTTGCAAACAATTGCCACAGACATGGGCCATAGCAGGTCACATTTCCATGCTAGGACACGGGTTCTGTCAGCAACAACAACAAATCTTCGACGGGAGAGTTTTAACAGTGAATAACATTATCAATAAAATGTGTGTCCACTAATGTGTAGGTTTATTCGGCAAAAATGTACGTCAAAAAGAGATTTCGGAGAATTTTTCAATTTGTTTTGAAAATTTCTCAAGCGGCGCAGTTCGCGTTGAAACGAGCGTTCTGATTGGATTATGATTATTCTTCATATAAAAACAAACATCTTGTTACATTCTAATCATCCAATCAGAACGCTCGTTTCAACGCGAATTGCGCCTGATGGATGTTGCGTTATAGGAATGATTGGGTACTATTCACTTTCTTGCCGACGTTGTTAATGTGAGGGTTCCAGTTAATAGAATTGCGGATGGCGAGGCCTAAATGCTTTAATAGCTGAATCAACTTCTAATTTGATGCCGTGAATATAGTATGGAATGGAGATAGGTTTCCTCTTCTTCTTCTTCATGTATACAGCACTCCTTCACTTATGAAGATTAGGTGCCGGCGCCGTTACAAAAAGTGTTAGTTAAGTGCTTGATCAGAAAGTGCTCATTAGAAAGGATACAGTGAATAGACATATTTTTAGATATGTTTTTAAGTGTTTTTTATAAAACTATGTACATAATTGTGGCAATTTATGCAACGTATATTGGGGTAAGGACAGACACAGCAGGGCCCGCGCTGGCAATAGCCAGGGTAGCCATTGGCTAAAATATGGCAAAATTGGCTAATAAAAACTCAGTTTGGCTAAAATGATAAAAACGACAAAAATCTGTAAAATATTCGAAAATTGGAAATTGTGATCAAAGAAATAATAGATATTTACCATATGCCATGGCATTTATTATATTTAATATTCCAATTTTAAACCTGACAGCTAGTGGAGTAATCCTATCAAAACAGGATGTTTATTTGGGCATAGAGCAATGGTATTGGCAATATAAGTGGCAGGTGTTAATTGATCTCGATTACAAGTCATTGTTGGCATGCCACCAACTCATCAAACACAGATTTGGCTAAAAATAATTGGCTACAAAAAAATAAGAGCCAGAGCAGGCCCTGCACAGGGATCAGGGCCTTGAAGGCGCCCACTGTGTCTGCGGCATATATGGTGGGCAGTAGCATGTTAGTGATGTGTAGGATTTGGCATTTCTGTGGATGAAATTCCATCAGCCAGTCCTTTTGACAGTTTCCAGGTGTTTTTGTAGATCATGTAGAGTCGTTTTCTGACTTGATAGTCTTACAGAGCACATAGTCGTCTGCAAATAAACGTGCGATGGATTCTGAAGAGATATAATTTGATAGGTCATTTATATACAGTAGGAACAGCAGTGGTCCTAAGACACTGCCCTGTGGAACGCACGACTGTACCGGTGCTATGTCCGATGAAGTGCCGTCCAGATTCACTTGCTGTGTCTAGTACTCAAGTATGGGTCTCACAGGTGTGTGTACATGTTCTGGAATGTGTACATTCTACGAAGTGCATCTACGAATTTGGACGCTTGTATTCAACACAGGATAAATGGCGCTGCACGGCTTTCAACTCTCTTCAGTAAATGACGTCAGTGGTGTTGAAGAATATGTCATTGAAACTCGTTCACAGTTTCAATCATTTTTGGGGAAAAAGACATGTTTTTTAAATTATTTAGCCTTTGAACTTGAAGATATAGTTACATTTTTCTTAGAATCTAGTTATACTACAATACTACTAGTATGGCACAAACTAAATGCATACCCTCGCCGTATTCTTCAAAATTATGTTTCGACAACGTCGTCCGCTCGACCGCAGTACTGCGGACGCCATATTTACTATTTCCTGTCAATGTGATGCAAACGCTCTATACCACATGAATAAGTAAGCGCTCAATGCCAACGATAAGCTTTGTGGTCACGTGATTTTCAATGTCATGCCATTAAAGGTTTTCGCCCGATTTTTATGATTAAAGGTACACCTTACAAAACACTTTATTTTGAGTCAGATATGAGCAACATATTGAAATGAGACGGAGGAAGCCCTTCCAATAGTCTGCATAGCTATTAATGTTAAGGTTTTCCAGCCTATTTACCAAAATGAATGAATGTAGTTGCATATTGAGTAATTGGGAGTGTATGTATGTATGTTCCTTTAATGTCAAATCCCTCGCGGGGACTTATACATGTTTTCCTGGGCAGACTTAGCCAACCTAAGCGATTAACCAGTACTAATCAATGTGTGTGAGGTGCCTTGCTCAATGACACTACATACGTGGCCTGACCGAGTATCGAACCCGGGACCGTTCGATTCCAAATCCGACGCTCTACCACTGGACCACGGACGCCACACACAGTGTAGCTGTATATAGGGAGACTTATACTGTCTTGCTATAGAGCACAGACGGATCTGTAGTCCAGTGGTAACACTGGTAATCCAGGGATCGCAGGTTCGATCCCTCGCCTGACCCCAATACAATTAACAGTCCTCCATGGGACTTTAAACCGATGTCTCGTGTCGGTGGTTTACCCCTTGTGCATAAAAGAACCAGAGGAGACTCTGGAATGGGTCTCTGTCTGTATCATCGCACTATCCTCCAAACATCTAAAATGACTCATCTCTTCTGGAGGCGTCGCTCATAAGGGCAACCGGTAGCAACGATAAATAGAAGTAAAACACACACTCACTATAGAGCTAGCTTCTATATCGACGTGGTAGAGTGTTCGTCTCCAGGTAATGGAGGATCAGGCAGTCGAAACCCGACTTGGCCTTGGTTAATTTAATGGTGTCAGAAGTGTTTTTCGGGCCCATGTGTGACTACACAGACTCGTATTTTGGTTGGAGATGGCTATACTCAGTTGAATTTCTGTATGAACGGTTAATTGATGTCTGGATTCAAAATATATGAAGAGGGGAGGGGTGTAGTGGTACATAGTGAGACTTATACTGTATCGCTGCAGAGCTAGAGTGTTCGCCTCCAGGCAATGGAAGATCAAGCAGTCGTGGGTTCGAACCCCGACTTGGTCTTGGGTTACCTTAGGATGTAGCCTGGGTTTCAGTCTGTCGATTTTAAACTAATTTAATTCTGGCAAAATGACATATCATCAGAAACTCAATATGGCCCAATTAATGATCTCGATGTTAAAATATATTTATATGATTGGCAAGGCAAACTATATCAACGCCTGTTCCCAGGCTAATTGGGATGTGCAACTTACTAATAACTTACAATATTTTA
>CM026389.1:18922437-18936322 GCA_014843695.1 Archivesica marissinica | reverse complement strand
TTTTGCTCTCTTAAAAGTGGACATTTTGCTCTCTTGAAAGTGGATGTTTTGCTCTCTTGAAAGTGGACGTTTTGCTCTCTTGAAAGTGGACATTTGGCTCTCTTGAAAGTGGACATTTGGCTCTCTTGAAAGTGGGACGTTTTGCTCTCTTGAAAGTGGACGTTTTGCTCTCTTAAAAGTGGATGTTTTGCTCTCTTAAAAGTGGACATTTTGCTCTCTTGAAAATGGATGTTTTGCTCTCTTGAAAGTGTACCTTTTGCACTCTTGAAAGTGGACGTTTTGCTCTCTTGAAAGTGGACCGTTTGCACTCTTGAAAGTGAACGTTTTGCTCTCTTGAAAGTGGACGTTTTTCTCTCTTGAAAGTGGACGTTTTGCTCTCTTGAAAGTGAACGTTTTGCTCTCTTGAAAGTGAACGTTTTGCTCTCTTGAAAGTGGACGTTTTGCTCTCTTGAAAGTGGACGTTTTGCTCTCTTGAAAGTGGACGTTTTGCTCTCTTGAAAGTGGACGTTTTGTTTTGGTGGATTTGGCTCTCTTGAAAGTGGCCGTTTGGCTCTCTTGAAAGTGGCCGTTTGGCTCTCTTGAAAGTGGACGTTTTGCTCTATTGAAAGTGGACGTTTTGCTCTCTTGAAAGTGGACATTTGGCTCTGTTGAAAGTGGCCGTTTTGCTCTCTTAAAAGTGGACGTTTTGCTCTCTTGAAAGTGGACGTTTTGCTCTATTGAAAGTGGACATTTGGCTCTCTTGAAAGTGGACATTTGGCTCTCTTGAAAGTGGACATTTGGCTCTCTTGAAAGTGGGACGTTTTGCTCTCTTGAAAGTGGACGTTTGGCTCTCTTGAAAGTGGCCGTTTTGCTCTCTTAAAAGTGGACGTTTTGCTCTCTTGAAAGTGGACGTTTTGCTCTCTTAAAAGTGGACGTTTTGCTCTCTTAAAAGTGGACATTTTGCTCTCTTGAAAGTGGATGTTTTGCTCTCTTAAAAGTGGACGTTTTGCTCTCTTGAAAGTGGACGTTTTGCTCTCTTGAAAGTGGACGTTTTGCTCTCTTGAAAGTGGACGTTTTGCTCTCTTGAAAGTGGACGTTTGGCTCTCTTGAAAGTGGACGTTTGGCTCTTTTGAAAGTGGACGTTTGGCTCTCTTGAAAGTGGACATTTGGCTCTCTTGAAAGTGGACGTTTTGCTCTCTTGAAAGTGGACGTTTGGCTCTCTTGAAAGTGGCCGTTTTGCTCTCTTAAAAGTGGACGTTTTGCTCTCTTGAAAGTGGACGTTTTGCTCTCTTAAAAGTGGACGTTTTGCTCTCTTGAAAGTGGACGTTTTGCTCTCTTAAAAGTGGACATTTTGCTCTCTTGAAAGTGGACATTTTGCTCTCTTGAAAGTGGACATTTTGCTCTCTTAAAAGTGGACATTTTGCTCTCTTGAAAGTGGACGTTTGGCTCTCTTGAAAGTGGACGTTTTGAACTCGTGAAAGTTGACACGTTTACATTTTTCTCCTGAATGTCGACTTCTTTCCTGAAAGTTGACTTTCCTGAAAATTGACTTTGTTTGGTATAAGTAAATAATTTATGTGTATCATACTCCACAAGCATAACAATAAACATTAGGCAGAAACACCAAGTGGATCTATACGTTACCTAAACATAATTCATGTAACTTAATTTTGTTTAAAATGTAATTTGTATGTGTTATAATTATAATTATATTTAAACTAAAAACAACTAAACCTAAACATGATTCAAACTAAAACATTATGAAATTTGATGCAATGGTAAGGCAAAAAAACACTTGTAGCTCTACCAAACGAGTTACCATTAGAAGTGACGGGTACCGTAAAATATTACGGTATATGTGTATAACACGTCTAACAGAGTGAGTCCAGTGATGGAGATCTCCACATACGAGGCTCCCGCTACGCCTGTGCCGTCTCAGAATAAGGTATATGTGATTGGTGGTATGTGAATAGATATATACAAGAAACACATACCCTTGACATCATTACAGAAAACAATTTATTTGTTTCAATAAAATACATTTCAAGTATTCCAATTTAATAGAAATATTTGTTATAGTTGTCGAATAACGCTATAAAACAGCAACACAGATTTGTGTATCTTGGCAAATATTTGCATACATCTTGTTCTTACGGATGCTAACTATACGTGTTAAACAAACCCATAACATGTTATAAATCACTCGCTCATTCACTTCATTTAATCTGTTTAAATAACTTTTAATGACTCACTTCAAATTTTCAACAAAAACACAATAAATATAGCCTGCTTCGAAGCATAAATACACTAGAACCAGTCATCCGCTTCGAAGCATAAACACACTAGAACCAGTCGTCCGCTTCGAAGCATAAACACACTAGAACCAGTCGTCCGCTTCCAAGCATAAACACACTAGAACCAGTCATTCGCTTCCAAGCATAAACACACTAGAACCAGTCGTCCGCTTCCAAGCATAAACACACTAGAACCAGTCGTCCGCTTCCAAGCATAAACACACTAGAACCAGTCGTCCGCTTCCAAGCATAAACACACTAGAACCAGTCGTCCGCTTCCAAGCATAAACACACTAGAACCAGTCGTCCGCTTCCAAGCGTAAACACACTAGAACCAGTCGTCCGCTTCCAAGCGTAAACACACTAGAACCAGTCGTCCGCTTCCAAGCGTAAACACACTAGAACCAGTCGTCCGCTTCCAAGCGTAAACACACTAGAACCAGTCGTCCGCTTCCAAGCGTAAACACACTAGAACCAGTCGTCCGCTTCCAAGCGTAAACACACTAGAACCAGTCGTCCGCTTCCAAGCGTAAACACACTAGAACCAGTCGTCCGCTTCCAAGCATAAACACACTAGAACCAGTCGTCCGCTTCCAAGCATAAACACACTAGAACCAGTCGTCCGCTTCCAAGCATAAACCACTAGAACCAGTCGTTCCGCTTCCAAGCATAAACACACTAGAACCAGTCGTCCGCTTCCAAGCATAAACACACTAGAACCAGTCGTCCGCTTCCAAGCATAAACACACTAGAACCAGTCGTCCGCTTCCAAGCATAAACACACTAGAACCAGTCGTCCGCTTCCAAGCATAAACACACTAGAACCAGTCGTCCGCTTCCAAGCATAAACACACTAGAACCAGTCGTCCGCTTCCAAGCATAAACACACTAGAACCAGTCGTCCGCTTCCAAGCATAAACACACTAGAACCAGTCGTCCGCTTCCAAGCATAAACACACTAGAACCAGTCGTCCGCTTCCAAGCATAAACACACTAGAACCAGTCGTCCGCTTCCAAGCATAAACACACTAGAACCAGTCGTCCGCTTCCAAGCATAAACACACTAGAACCAGTCGTCCGCTTCCAAGCATAAACACACTAGAACCAGTCAACACGCCAACACATCAAAATAAGTCAACACATCAAACTGATGGCACAGGTTTCAGAATTATTACAGAACATGTGCCACAATACAGTGATACTGCTACGATTGCAGCACAACATTTACTATGTCTACAGTTAAACCTGTGTTAGCTGCCACCTCTATTAAACAGTCAATTACAACATTCCCAATTTGTTCAATAATTAACCTCTATTGAGAAGCCACTTTGACAAGACAGCCATTTTGCATCACTCCCTTGACCGACTGCTTAAGACAGGTTCGAAAAGTAATTTGATTTTGAATTGTGTGTATTAGACTGGTGGTAATTAAACTCTGTGCAACTCCGCCAGTTATTTCACGTTACCAGAGTAGTCTCACTCAGCTGACCTACAATCCCGAGTTTCATCTCGGGTAGCAGTGTTTTCATATAGATGTCACCCTTATTCCCGCACAGACAGCAGCTTCTCCCTGTTTGGTCACCCTTATTCCCACACAGACAGCAGCTTCTCCCTGTTTGGTCACCCTTATTCCCGCAGACAGCAGCTTCTCCCTGTTTGGTCATCCTTATTCCCGCACAGGCAGCAGATTCTCCCTGTTTGGTCACCCTTATTCCTGCACAGGCAGCAGATTCTCCCTGTTTGGTCACCCTTATTCCTGCACAGGCAGCAGATTCTCCCTGTTTGGTCACCCTTATTCCTGCACAGGCAGCAGATTCTCCCCGTTTGTAAGGTCTGGTATAAGCCATGTAATGCATACAATAGCTGAAAATGTTACTAAAACAGCTCAGATGTTTTTGGTTTTTGAACAGGTTCTTAGATATACACCAATTTCTCATTAATTACCGTACAAACTCGCCTATAAGACGAGTTTTTTTACCATCATATTATGGTCTCAAAGTGGCTTCCCGTCTTATAAGTGAGAGCTAAAATAAAAATACCGTATTTAGCTGTGTATAGTGCGCACATTTCTTACTGAAATCCTCATTCATTTTATCTACTGCGCATTATACACCAGTACAGACATCAGGACATTTTTTTCCGGACCAAAATTTCGTGAAAAAACTGAAATTCGACCCGAACGGCCCACAGTCATTCTATAAGTTGTTACATTCGACAATCGTTATAAACTAGCTATTAAAACCAGTTGCCGATAGTCTATATAAATAAATCAAATGAATAAGACCACAAAATTAGCATATATTTCGTTTATTTTGGCAAACTTTGATGAATTTAATTGAAAAGGTAAATGCATAAAAAATGGCGATTTGATAACATCACGTGGTTTTATCGTATGTAATATTTCCCGTACTTTTCGCGTATTTCGCCGTACAATGTACAATGCATTGCATAAAAAAAAAACTTTTTTGGCTGCAGTATTTCAATTGATTGTAGCGATAATTAATTTCGACAAACCTTTCACAATGGGTCCCAGTTAATTAGGTAGGCTTCACGTGTTGAGAAGTTTGAGCATCTGCTGACATGTTTGAGAACGTGTTGAGATGTTTGAGAACGTGTTGAGATGTTTGAGAACGTGTCGAGAAATTTGAGCAGGTGTGCCCGAGTGCGATGAGGTATATCTCGAGTGATTAATATAAGTTGTAAAAATCACGGAGCACAATTTTTAGCGATTTTTGAGAAATGTTAAATTTTGACTTGGAAAATTGCGTTTTTCACGTGCGCAGTATACATAGGAACTCAGTTTTTCCGCCGATTTTCGTGCCAGATCGTGGGTGCGCACTATACACGGTAGCGCACTATACACAGCTAAATACGGTAGGTTAAAATGGTATCCATTATTACGTTAAAATACGTAGAAAAGAAAGCACGGACAATCTCTTTAACTTGCACTGGTCAAACATGCAATTTATACTTGTGTCCGGGGTCCATTTTATTGATCCGTCTTATATGCCAGTTCACGCCAAAACCCACAGATTTCAGGATCAAAGTCAGCGGGACGTCTTATCGGCGAGTATGGATAGCAAATCTACTTCTGCTGGCACAATCAGCAACAAAGATCAACCAGTAACATGATAACCAGATAAAGCTGCTTTGTTTAAAGCGGAAAGTATAAGGTGCATAAGCATTAATGCTTCAATATTTTGAAAATAAATAATTGAATATTTCGTAAGAAAAGTATCCGTAAATGGAGACAGTTGACAAATATTGTACATTTGTGAATATATACTTCTCAAAAATTGTACTAAAATGTGAATACATTCTAAGAAAATGCATAATTGTGAGGGTAGTGTCCAGTCATACAGGTCTAGTATATTTACACTGGCAAAGGACAATAAGAAGATCTCTGTTTCTCTAGATGGGAAGTTCAAACGTCACACCTACAGAAGCTTCCTTCGCCAACGTCACAATACCTGCCAACTTAACGGCCTGTAAGAAACATAGAAATATACGGTTAGCAGTAACAATACATGCACTAATATAGCAGCTTGTAAGACATATACGGTCAGCCATAACAATGCATGCATTAATATAGCGGCTTGTAAGACATATACAGCTAGCAGTAACAATGCATGCATTAATATAGCGGCTTGTAAGACATATACAGCTAGCAGTAACAATGCATGCATTAATATAGCAGCTTGTAAGACATATACAGCTAGCAGTAACAATGCATGCATTAATATAGCGGCTTGTAAGACATATACAGCTAGCAGTAACAATGCATGCATTAATATAGCGGCTTGTAAGACATATACAGCTAGCAGTACAATGCTGCTTATATGGGCTTGTAAACATATACAGCTAGCAGTAACAATGCATGCATTAATATAGCGGCTTGTAAGACATATACAGCTAGCAGTAACAATGCATGCATTAATATAGCGGCTTGTAAGACATATACAGCTAGCAGTAACAATGCATGCATTAATATAGCGGCTTGTAAGACATATACAGCTAGCAGTAACAATGCATGCATTAATATAGCGGCTTGTAAGAAATATACAGTTAGCAGTAACAATGCATGCATTAATATAGCGGCTTGTAAGAAATATAGGGTTAGCCGTAACAATGCATGCATTAATATAGCGGATTGCAAGAAATATACGGTTAGCAGTCATTATGCCCTCTAACGTAACAATGGCCGTATTATCACAATCTAAAGCACAAACTAAAATTGTGGACACTACACTAATAAATCTTCCCTTTGTTTCTTTCCTATTGTTTGCTTTCCTTTGGTGTTTAGAAATGCACCAACAGCAAATGCCACATAGGAAGTTACCAGATTTAACTGGTGAAGGACACCCAGGTAGAACCACTGATATCCGCAAGTCACCTGTTTTCTGGGTTTGAACCTCAAGCGTTGGGGTCAGGTAATTTCTGTAGTGAACGACATCGGCAAACGAGATTCCTCGGACTACAGGATACCAGTACCCTTCCTTATCTCGGTGACGATGTTCTAGAGTATTCATTTGTTTAGTTTTTTGGGGGTTTAAAGTCGCACATATAGCCTAGGTCATGCTATGCAGACTCTCCAGCTATTGTTGGTGGAGGAAGACCCCCCTAGGGTACCCCTCAGAGCCGTATTTCAGACACAGTCGGTCATCTGGGTAGAACCACTGACCTTCCACAAGCCAGGTGGATAGCTTCACAACATAAAAGAAATCAACGCCCCAATTGGGATTCGAACCTACATCGGTGAGGGAAACTGGATTTCAAGTCAACGACTGTAACCATTCGGTCATGGAGAACCCCTTCTAAGAGCTATAAATGCAGAAATTGTTACCATTTTAGCTGCCTGGTCCAGATCATCTGAAGCAAACATACGGAGTGGACTGGCCGCTAATATCGCTTTAGCATCCTCTACTCTAGTACCTGAATATACAACAATACAAAGTCTTTAGCAGGCTGAATATACAACAATACAAAGTCTTTAGCAGGCTAAATATACAACATTACAAAGTCTTTAGCAGGCTAAATATACAACAATACAAAGTCTTTAGCAGGCTGAATATACAACAATACAAAGTCTTTAGCAGGCTGAATATACAACAATACAAAGTCTTTAGCAGGCTGAATATACAACAATACAAAGTCTTTAGCAGGCTAAATATACAACAATACAAAGTCTTTAGCAGGCTGAATATACAACAATACAAAGTCTTTAGCAGGCTAAATATACAACAATACAAAGTCTTTAGCAGGCTGAATATACAACAATACAAAGTCTTTAGCAGGCTGAATATACAACAATACAAAGTCTTTAGCAGGCGAATATACAATACAAGTCTTTAGCAGGCTGAATATACAACAATACAAAGTCTTTAGCAGGCTGAATATACAACAATACAAAGTCTTTAGCAGGCTAAATATACAACAATACAAAGTCTTTAGCAGGCTAAATATACAACAATACAAAGTCTTTAGCAGGCTAAATATACAACAATACAAAGGCTTTAGCAGGCTAAATATACAACAATACAAAGTCTTTAGCAGGCTGAATATACAACAATACAAAGTCTTTAGCAGGCTAAATATACAACAATACACAGGCTTTAGCAGACTGAATATACAACAATACAAAGTCTTTAGCAGGCTGAATATACAACAATACAAAGTCTTTAGCAGGCTGAATATACAACAATACAAAGTCTTTAGCAGGCTGAATATACAACAATACAAAGTCTTTAGCAGGCTGAATATACAACAATACAAAGTCTTTAGCAGGCTGAATATACAACAATACAAAGTCTTTAGCAGGCTAAACTAAACTAAAATAACTAATATGCTCATAGGAGGCCATTTGCTTTTCTGCATCTTTTTTTGAGCCAGAGTGAATGCTTTGTGGGTTTGCAGTCGCACAATAGGCGTACTATTGTGGAAGTCATGATAGCGCAGTGGATGCGCGGTCGCTTCAGGTGCGAAAGGTCCGGAGTTCGAGCCCCGCTGGATCCGTTACGATTATGCTCTTAGGCAAGGCATTTAAATTCCACATTGCCTTTTCTTTCTCCCTCGTGGAGATGGATTCCATCAGGAATGAGGTCTCGAGAGTGAACATAAGTTGTCAGAACTTCGCAATCGAGCTCAAATAAATTTGTATATACTAAAACCCAACTACTGGTACACAACATCACCTAAAACTATACCCACAAACAAACCTACTTTTGCGAAAATTACCATTTGTAAATTACCTCCCTTTATCGATATTTGAACAAAATCAGCAGTAACTGTGGCTTACTAAAAGTTAACACTAGGATCAATTTGCATAAGCTTTGTAGTGTTTTATTTTCCCAACTGAAGAAAAAATACACAAAGTGAACTTGAGCATAGTTTACACATGCATAAATAAAGACCAGGGAAAAATGTAATCGTGAAACGGTTTACCTTGTAATCTCACAACAATTGGTATTTTAAGATCTAACGTTTCTCCTGCCTGTACAATTCCGTGCGCAATAACATCACATCTCATGATCCCACCGAATATATTCACTAAAATGGAATTTACCTGGGGAAAAAAAGTACACAAACTATACAGAATATGCAAATGAAAAGTTGTAAAACTAATATATAGCACGTTCGCTACATTTCAATAGCATTTTCCACACATACATTCCCTTTCTACTCCATAGGAGCTTAACTTGGCCGACTTGATCCGCAATAAATGTTGTGTTTGTTTGATTTGGGGCTTAAAGTGGCACCAACAGCTTAGGTTATATGGGTCTATTATTGGTGGAAGACCCTCGGGTGCCCCTCCGAGCAGTATTTCAGGCAGGGACGGACACCCGAGTAGATATGTTATATTTCGGATTATACGCCTGCATCAGCACCATTTCGGGTTATACGCCTGCATCAGCACCATTTCGGGCTATATCGCCGGCGGGCAGTTTACTTAACAACACCTTTCCTGGGCAGGCTCCAGCGGTTAACCAGTACTTTGGTGCACCAACCTCCGTAAGAAACTGCTAACTTTTTCATATAAATGAGACAGCCTGAGCGGGGCTCGAACCCGTGACCATCAGTGATGATAGGTTACAGTGGTATACAAGTCAGCGACCGTAACCACTCGACCACGGAGGTGGATCACACGATGCTATTGTGGCAGTGGTCATGTTTTTGCGCTGTAACACATTATGGCTATACAAAGCAGCAAATGACAGGTACACAGAAGCCAGGGTACAATACCCGACTCCTGGCCTCTATTTCATTGTGTACCAGTGTTTGTCTTGAGGGAAATGTCCCGCAATGTGCGACAACACCCCCCGACTGTAGGAATGAATGAAATTAGACTTGGCACCAATAATCCCCGAGAAGTTTCTGATATCCGGCCAATGGTTGCTGAGAAATAATGCTGATAAGAATAGCGGGACGGACGGAATCAAAGGGCCATAACTCGATGAGAAATCAGTCAAGTGGGAGAACGTTGATGAGGCTATTATATTTTATTTTTATTATTATATTTCGGGTTTTACGCCTGCATCAGCACCATTTTGGGCTATATCGCCGGCGGGCAGTTTTACCTAACAACACCTTTCCTGGGCAGGCTCCAGCGCTTAACCAGTACTTGGGTGCACCAACCTCCGTAAGAAACTGCCAACTTTTTCATATAACTTTTTGATGATGTACACAACTAGGCGAATAACCAATCACTCCTGAGAAGCTTCACTGATTCCTGGCCAGTGGTTGCTGAGAAATAGTGCAGAAAAGAATAGTGGGCCGGACACATTCAAAGGGCCATAACTCAATGAAAAATCAGCAATGTGCCATCTGATCAGGATTTATGCTGTTTGCTATTCGGATAGTGGAGCTAAAACACTTGGCTGAATAGCAAACAGCATAGATCCTGATCAGACGTGGTGCTACGCCGAAGCAGATCTGGATCTATGTTGTTTGCAAATGTGATTATATTTACTCAGCAGGCAAAGGGCTAAATTCAAATTTGGAGTTAGCGACATCCATATACCATTTACACCCCAGTTATTGTTATATTTCGGGTTTTACACCTGCATCAGCACCATTTTGGGCTATATCGCCGACGGGCAGTTTACCTAACAACACCTTTCCTGGGCAGGCTCCAACGGTTAACCAGTACTTGGGACCACCAACGTAAGAAACTGCCAACTTTTTCATATTTACACCCCAGTACAAACACAGAAATAATTTTAGACAACTCTACTTACATTAGGGTCCGATGTGATTAGTCTGAATGCCTCCGTCACCTGTTTGGAAGTGGCACCACCGCCAACATCCAGGAAGTTTGCTGGCCTTCCACCGTGCAGCTTGATAATATCCATGGTAGCCATGGCCAAACCAGCCCCATTTACTGCAAGATAAAACAAGCCCCATTTACTGCAAGATAAAAACCAGCCCCATTTACTGCAAGATAAAAACCAGCCCAATTTACTGCAAGATAAAAACCAGCCCCATTTACTGCAATATAAAAACCAGCCCCATTTACTGCAAGATAAAAACCTGCCCCATTTACTGCAAGATAACAACCAGCCCCATTCACTGCAAGATAACAACCAGCCCCATTTACTGCAAGATAAAAAACCAGCCCCATTTACTGCAAGATAAATACCAGCTGCATTTACTGCAAGATAAAAACCAGCCCCATTTACTGCAAGATAAAAACCAGCCACATTTACTGCAAGATAAATACCAGCCACATTTACTGCAAGATAAAAACCAGCCCCATTTACTGCAAGATAAAAACCAGCCCCATTTACTGCAAGATAAAAACCAGCCCCATTTACTGCAATATAAAAACAACCATCAAATTAATGTTTCCCTATTTTTGAGGTTTAAAGTCGTACAAACAGCGTATGTTATATTCAACTCTCCAGATATTTCTGGTGGGGAAAGATCCCTAAGTGCCCCATGATGGGATGGGCCCCATCCATGCAGTGCAGAGCTCCAGATAACCAACATTTTTGGACTAAGTTCTGGAATATTTCATTCATTCTTCAACAATATATGTGGAAGTCATGATATACGTGTTCGCTTCAGGTGTGAAAGGCCCGGAGTTCGAACCCAGCTGGAGCCGTTACGATTGTGCCCTTAGGCAAGGCATTTAAATTCCACATTGCCTCTTCTCTCCCTTGTGGCGATTGATTCCATCCGGAATGAGGTCTCGAGAGTGATTAATATAAGTTGTTAGAACTTGTTTCACAATCGAGCTAAATTAAATTTGTATAAGCTAACAATATATAGAATTTTAGAGTTTTTTAGAATCGTTCTCTTTGAGACGATTCTAAAGAACATCAAAGTTCTTAATTTGAAAATAAAAAGGGGAAGCTCTACAGTGTTTAATGCACAGGCACCCGGGTAGAACCACCGACCTTCTGCAAGCCAACTGGATAGCTTCTTCACTAGAAAGAATTCGACACCTCAAGTGGGATTCGAATCTGCATCGGTGAACGGGCATGTGATTTGAAATAAATGACTGTAA
This sequence comes from Archivesica marissinica, assembly GCA_014843695.1. Lineage (NCBI taxonomy): Eukaryota > Metazoa > Mollusca > Bivalvia > Venerida > Vesicomyidae > Archivesica > Archivesica marissinica. The sequence goes on along the minus strand of CM026389.1, from coordinate 18,924,544 downwards.
CCACTCGGCCACCACATCAAAATAAATAAAAATAAGAAGTATAACGCTACTAGTACTCTACAGTTACCAAATAGTAACCGTTGCCATGCTGTAGGCGAAATGTAGCCTGGGAACAGGCGTCGATAGATTTTGCCTGGACAGTCAAATAAATATATTTTAACACCGGGACTATTAATTGGGCTGTAAAATAAATGTGTGTCTTGTGCCTGTGGGCTAGGCTAATGGTTAAAGGCAGCTAAGTCCTACAATTGTAATATGTTATATTTATTTTATGTTATATTTCGGGTTTTACACCTGCATCAGCAGCATTTTTGGGCTATATCGCCGGCGGGCAGTTTACCTAACAACACTTTTCCTGGGCAGGCTCCAGCGGTTAACCAGTACTTGGGTGCACCAACCTCCATAAGAAACTGTCAACATTTTCATATAAATGAGACACGGCCTGAGCGGGGCTCAAACCGGTGACCATCAGTGATGATAGGTTGCAGTGGTATACAAGTCAGCGACCTTAACCACTCGACCACGGAGGCGGACTGGAGACCGCTGACTGCTTAATACAGGTTTGTTGTTTAATAGAGGAGACCGCTGACTGCTTAATACAGGTCAGTTGTTTAATAGAGGAGACCGCTGACTGCTTAATACAGGTTAGTTGTTAAATAGAGGAGACCGCTGACTGCTTAATACAGGTCAGTTGTTTAATAGAGGAGACCGCTGACTGCTTAATACAGGTCAGTTGTTTAATAGAGGAGACCGCTGACTGTTTAATACAGGTTTGTTGCTTAATAGAGACCACTGACTGCTTAATACAGGTTTGTTGCTTAATAGAGACCGCTGACTGCTTAATACAGGTTTGTTGTTTAATAGAGGAGACTGACTGCTTAATACAGGTCAGTTGTTTAATAGAGGAGACCGCTGACTGCTTAATACAGGTTTGTTGTTTAATAGAGGAGACCGCTGACTGCTTAATACAGGTTGGTTGTTTAATAAAGGAGACCGCTAACACAGACTTGACTGTACTAACCAAGGCAACCTATACTCCCGTCTAAACCGATATAGTTCAGCTCAGATTTTGCTGCAAGCTGTTCTCTGGCATCCTCTTGCGACCAGTCTCGTAACGTAAAGATATCTTTCTGTCGATATGCAGCATTGTCATCAAAATTCAGCTTGCAGTCCATACAGAACACTGCAACAGAATCACATTAGCGTTTTGTACAGTGATTTTCTTTTCAAAGCTTGTTTTTCAAACTCCATAAATTTATATGCTTAACCCGTAACCTGCCAATCACAACTACATGTATAGTCGCTTTTTGCAAACAGTATTGAGCCAGATCAGACGGCACAGAATGTGCACAGAACGTGCTGTTCGATTATGCTCTCTATGCTGTTTAGTTTAAACAGTATTTATTGCAAGACATAAATCACATATACATATACAACGACATGCATAATACATAATGCAAAGGATCAAGTAGGAAGCTAAAACTAGCTTATATAAGACTGTTTCCTTATTCCTATGCTATTTGCTGTCGGATACTGGAGCTAAAATGCTTGCCTGAATAGCAAACAACATAGATCCTGATCAAACGAGGCGCTACACCCAATTTATTCGGCAGATTAAGGATTTATTAGCATGCACACTTTAACATGGGATTAATTAACAATGCATCTACATTGAAACACACTAATCATGCGTCTGCATCACCATTATGGGCTATATCGCTGGTGGGCAGTTTACCTAACAAAACCTTTCCTGGGCTGGCTCCCGTGGTTAACCATACTTGGTGCACCAACCTCTGTCAGAAACTGCCAACTTTTCCATATAAATAAGACACGACCTGAGCAGGGCTCGAACCCGTGACATCAATGATGATAGGTTACAGTGGTATACAAGTCAGAGACCGTAACCACTCAAACACGGAGGCTGACCGGTAAATCAATAAATGTCTTTACACTTTGCTCTAGTGTGCAAACCAATCAAAAGCCTCTATTTCGTCTAATAACTGCAACATTATTTCCATATGGTGATGTTTATATTTTATGAACCAAATATGTAACTTATTGATTGCATGTCTATTTTGGGTATTGGACGCTCCGACTACCGAGTTAC
>CM026389.1:18879776-18914776 GCA_014843695.1 Archivesica marissinica | reverse complement strand
GGGTAAGGAGGTACACTGACATTGATCATTCAATAGAAAGCAGACATGAACAATGGCCAACATATATTGATTGTAGCTGATGTTCATAGTATGCAAACGTCACCTAAGACCATATAGCGGGATACAAAATCTCCGGGTGCAACATGCCCCCGGACCCCATAGGATGGTGCGTAATCCATATTTAGGCCTAGCTACGCGCCTGATTTAGAGCATAATAATAATAATAATAATAATACTATACCCCAACGATAACGTGATTCCCGCGAAAAAGATAGCACGGGCTAATATTATTATAACGGGTAAAAAGAAGTTTATTATCATTTATGTATGCATTACTTGGCACACAGGCTTATTTATTACACCCTACGTATTGAGTTGGCTTATTCCAAACCTATTTATAGTAATGCTTGTAAATAACACGTTATCGTCGGGCCATAGTACTAATTTAATATGTAAGCAACAATTTGATCCCTCTCATAGCATAGGGCGCGCCCAAATGGACGTATCAGCCCGTTGTCATGTACATATGAGGGTCACGTGACGTCCGATTATGACGTGTCACTATTATGACGTGTGGTCTTTGTGACGTTCCATGACACTGTCGTTTCATTACATGGTGACATAGACATCACCGCTAAGAGTTTCACATGGTCCGTAGTCTGCGCATATAGCTTAATGATAATAATATAATAATGCTTAACTTAATTATTATAATGCATCTTTGGAAACAATAATAAAACAATAATAAGCACGCAGAACGTTGATACCTCTCAGAGCATAGGGCGGCGTGTCCAATGGACATGTCAGTGCGTTGCCATGTACAGACGGCGGTCACGTGACGTCATGTTATGAAATGGCGCGATTGTGACGTGTTGTCACTGTGACGTGCCTGTGTCCATGACGCTGACGCCTCATTACAGTATGGCATGGATATCACAGCTAAGAGTTTCACTTCTCCAAGGTCTGCTAACAGACATGCCTCGGGCAATATATCACAGGATCGTCCACAGTATCTCGGGGCAATAGTTTTGACTGTTCCCCGAATGGCAATGAATTAGCTGTTGCACAGTATTATATTGCATCGAGATGGAGAATAAAACTTTAGCCTGCATTTACATCGCTATTGTATTTCCTTCGTTGAACGTATGTGCCCTGATTGTGTATAATTTCGTATGAGGGTTTCCAACTAATGATAAGCAGTTGAAATGTGCACTCCGTGTTATGGGCATGCGCATTCGCAGTGTTTGGCAGCGTTCGTCGTGAGAAAAGGCGTGTCTTACAGTTTACGCGGTTCCAAGGATGATCTAATTATCACTTCCCATCCACACGATAAGTCGCAAATTTGGACTACATACATTTTAACTGGAAAATGTGATATGTTTTTTTTTGTCTCATTGAAAAGAATAATTAATGTAAATATAAGTAAAGAATTGCGAGTTAATAGTTTCCATTGGGGTATGAACTACATTGGGTGTGTTTAAAGTTAGTGTGAATGCTTTCGGCCTCCACACACTTTAAACACACTCAATGTAGTTCATACCCACTGGAAACTATTAACTCGTAATTCATTCCTTAAATATGTATCATCCAATCATAGGCACCAATGTAGAAAGAACTACATCATCTACTGAACCAATAGTAGCAGCGTTTCCTAGATATGTGTACATGTATGCATCCGAGCGCTTCCCACCCATCCACCCATTCACATCTCCCCTACTCTCTCCCTCATGGCGACACAGAAGGGGGTATCACAGGGCGATTTGTGTGTTTTACGTTTATTTATCATCGCTACCGGTTGCCCATATGAGCGACGCCTCCTGGAGAGATTAGTCATTTTAGATTTTTGGGGAATAGTGCAATGATACAGACAGAGACCCATTCCAGAGTCTCCTCTGGTTCTTTTACGTCCACGGTGTAAAGCACCGACACGAGACCTCGGTTTAATGTCCCATCTGAAACACTGTTAATTTTATTAGGGTCAGACGGAGGATCGAACCTGCGATCCCTGGATTACCAGTCCAGCGTGTTACCACTGGGCTACAGATCCGTCTGTGTTTGGGTACAATGCGGGCTTGGTGGCTTTTATGTCTCTGATCGTTCAACCTTGCTCTCGAACACCGCCATGTCGACTGTTGTTAAACTATCACTATTATGTTTCTGCGGAGTTGCGGCCGCCGGGTTATTTGGCGACGACCAATTTTTGGTTCGCCATTTGAAAAAAAGCGGGGATAACTTCGAAATGAATCTGATGGATGAACTCATAATGAATAAATACTCAAATGTATAATTTACGCAATAATGAGTTTTTAAAATACCACTCTTTGATCGGTAGTATACCTAAAAAGTGCAAAGAAAAACTAAATCAACACATTATTACTGGGCTAAGTCCGGAAAACATGCTAGAAAAAAATAAATGGGGTAAAGAAATCAAATAAATTATTATATCAAACACAGATTCATTTAAAGAACATAGAACGTAGAAATTCTGAGCGAAAATGGTCTCAATTGTTCAGCGATGACAATCTCAAATGGAAAATAATCTACTGGCATATAAAGCAACGATTGACACTAAACTGAGAAATTATCAATATAAATTTTTAATGAGACTCACCCGAATCATAGTGTGCTGCTAGTCTATAATAGTCGATGTACATTGGTGGATAACAAGTGTACGGGTATGTATACGTATGATATATCAAATAGATCCCCGTAAATTAAAAACAAAACGTTGACAAAATTAATTGGAAGTATGGACAGCCTCCGTCTAGCGATATGCCTGTACCCTCTAATGTGTGTACTTATAATGTGCGGCTCACGGAGAAGTTACTAACGGAGATGATGCTCACTGATATGTTGCTCAGGGAGATGTTGATCACATATGTAATACTCACGGAGGTGCTGCTCAAGGAGGTGCTGCTCAAGGAGGTGATGCTCACGGAGATGATGCTCATTGAGGTGTTGGTCATGAAGATGATGCTGACGGAGGTGCTGCTCACGGAGAAGTTACTAACGGAGATGATGCTCACTGATATGTTGCTCATGGAGATGTTGATCATGGATGTAATACTCACGGAGGTGCTGCTCAAGGAGGTGCTGCTCAAGGAGGTGCTGCTCAAGGAGGTGCTGCTCAAGGAGGTGCTGCTCAAGGAGGTGCTGCTCAAGGAGGTGCTGCTAAAGGAGGTGTTGCGTACGGAGTTGATGCTCACGGAGGTGCTGCTCACGAAGATGATGCTCACTGATATGTTGCTCATGGAGATGTTGATCATGGATGTAATACTCACGGAGGTGCTGCTCAAGGAGGTGCTGCTCAAGGAGGTGCTGCTCAAGGAGGTGCTGCTCAAGGAGGTGCTGCTCAAGGAGGTGCTGCTCAAGGAGGTGCTGCTAAAGGAGGTGTTGCGTACGGAGTTGATGCTCACGGAGGTGCTGCTCACGAAGATGATGCTCACTGATATGTTGCTCATGGAGATGTTGATCATGGATGTAATACTCACGGAGGTGCTGCTAAAGGAGGTGCTGCGTACGGAGATGATGCTCACGGAGATGATGCTCATTGAGGTGTTGTTCATGGAGATGATGCTGACGGAGATGATGCTGACGGAGATGATGCTCACGGAGAAGATGCTCATGGAGATGATGCTCAGGGAGATGATGCTCACGGAGATGATGCTCAGGGAGATGATGCTCACGGAGATGATGCTCGCGGAGATGATGCTCAGGGAGATGATGCTCACGGAGATGATGCTCACGGAGATGATACTGACGGAGATGATGCTCACGGAGATGATGCTCGCGGAGATGATGCTCACGTAGATGACTCACGGAGATGATGCTCACGTAGATGACTCACGGAGATGATGCTCACGGAGATGATGCTCACGGAGATGATGTTCACGCAGATGATGCTCACGGAGATGATGCTCACGGAGATGATGCTCACGGAGATGATGCTCGCGGAGATGATGCTCACGTAGATGATGCTCACGGAGATGATGCTCACGGAGATGATGCTCACGGAGATGATGCTCACGGAGATGATGCTCACGGAGATGATGCTCGCGTAGATGATGCTCACGGAGATGATGCTCACGGAGATGATGCTCACGGAGATGATGCTCGCGGAGACGATGCTCACGGATATGATGCTCACGGAGATGATGAGATGATGCTCACGGAGATGATGAGATGATGCTCACGGATATGATGAGAAGATGCTCACGGATATGATGAGATGATGCTCACGGAGATGATGCTCACGTAGATGATGCTCGCGGAGATGATGCTCACGTAGATGATGCTCGCGTAGATGATGCTCACGGAGATGATGCTCACGGAGACGATGCTCACGGAGATGATGCTCACGGAGATGATGCTCACGGAGATGATGCTCACGTAGATGACTCAGGGAGATGATGCTCATGGAGATGATGCTCACGGAGATGACTCAGGGAGATGATGCTCACGGAGATGATGCTCACGGATATGATGAGATGATGCTCACGGAGATGATGAGATGATGCTCACGGATATGATGAGATGATGCTCACGGATATGATGAGAAGATGCTCACGGATATGATGAGATGATGCTCACGGAGATGATGCTCACGGAGATGATGCTCACGGAAATGTTGTTCATGGAGATGATGCTCAGGGAGATGATGCTCACGGAGATGATGCTAGCGGAGATGATGCTCACGGAGATGATGCTCAGGGAGATGATGCTCACGGAGATGATGCTCGCGGAGATGATGCTCAGGGAGATGATGCTCACGGAGATGATGCTCACGGAGATGATGCTCAGGGAGATGATGCTCACGGAGATGATGCTCACGGAGATGATGCTCACGGAGATGACTCACGGAGATGATGCTCACGGAGATGATGCTCACGTAGATGACTCACGGAGATGATGCTCACGGAGATGATGCTCACTGAGATGATGCTCACGGAGATGACTCAGGGAGATGATGCTCACGGAGATGACTCAGGGAGATGATGCTCACGGAGATGACTCAGGGAGATGATGCTCACGGAGATGATGCTCACGGAGATGATGCTCACGGAGATGATGCTCGCGGAGATGATGCTCACGGAGATGATGCTCACGGAGATGACTCAAGGAGACGATGCTCACGGAGATGATGCTCACGGAGATGACTCATGGAGATGATGCTCACGGAGATGATGCTCACGTAATGACTCACGAGATGATGCTCACGGAGATGATGCTCAGGAGGTGCTCAGGAGATGATGCTCACGGAGATGACTCAGGGAGATGATGCTCACGTAGATGATGCTCACGTAGATGACTCAGGGAGATGATGCTCACGGAGATGACTCAGGGAGATGATGCTCACGTAGATGACTCAGGGAGATGATGCTCACGGAGATGATGCTCACGGAGATGATGCTCACGTAGAGGATGCTCACGGAGATGATGCTCACGTAGATGATGCTCACGGAGATGATGCTCACGGAGATGATGCTCACGGAGATGATGCTCACGGAGATGATGCTCACGGATGATGCTCGCGGAGATGATGCTCACGGATATGATGCTCACGGAGATGATGCTCACGGAATGATGAGATGATGCTCACGGAGATGATGCTCACGGAGATGATGCTCACGGAGATGATGCTCACGGATATGATGAGATGATGCTCACGGAGATGACTCAGGAGATGATGCTCACGGAGATGACTCACGGAGATGATGCTCACGGAGATGATGCTCACGGAGATGATGCTCACTGAGATGATGCTCAAGGAGGTGACTCAGGGAGATGATGCTCACGGAGATGAATCAGGGAGATGATGCTCACGGAGATGACTCAGGGAGATGATGCTCACGTAGATGATGCTCACGGAGATGATGCTCGCGGAGATGATGCTCGCGGAGATGATGCTCACGGAGATGATGCTCACGGAGATGACTCAAGGAGACGATGCTCACGGAGATGATGCTCACGGAGATGACTCATGGAGATGATGCTCACGGAGATGATGCTCACGTACATGACTCACAGAGATGCTGCTCACGGAGATGATGCTCAAGGAGGGTGACTCAGGGAGATGATGCTCACGGAGATGACTCAGGGAGATGATGCTCACGTAGATGATGCTCACGTAGATGACTCAGGGAGATGATGCTCACGGAGATGACTCAGGGAGATGATGCTCACGTAGATGACTCAGGGAGATGATGCTCACGGAGATGATGCTCACGGAGATGATGCTCGCGTAGAGGATGCTCACGGAGATGATGCTCGCGTAGATGATGCTCACGGAGATGATGCTCACGGAGATGATGCTCACGGAGATGATGCTCACGGAGATGATGCTCACGGAGATGATGCTCGCGGAGACGATGCTCACGGATATGATGCTCACGGAGATGATGCTCACGGAGATGATGCTCGCGGAGATGATGCTCACGGAGATGATGCTCACGGAGATGATGCTCACGGAGATGATGCTCACGGAGACGATGCTCACGGAGATGATGCTCACGGAGATGATGCTCACGGAGATGATGCTCACGTAGATGACTCAGGGAGATGATGCTCATGGAGATGATGCTCACGGAGATGACTCAGGGAGATGATGCTCACGGAGATGACTCAGGGAGATGATGCTCACGGAGATGATGCTCACGGAGATGATGCTCACGGATATGATGAGATGATGCTCACGGAGATGATGAGATGATGCTCACGGATATGATGAGATGATGCTCACGGATATGATGAGATGATGCTCACGGATATGATGAGAAGATGCTCACGGATATGATGAGATGATGCTCACGGAGATGATGCTCACGGAGATGATGCTCACGGAGACGATGCTCACGGAGATGATGCTCACGGAAATGTTGTTCATGGAGATGATGCTCAGGGAGATGATGCTCACGGAGATGATGCCAGCGGAGATGATGCTCACGGAGATGATGCTCAGGGAGATGATGCTCACGGAGATGATGCTCGCGGAGATGATGCTCAGGGAGATGATGCTCACGGAGATGATGCTCACGGAGATGATGCTCAGGGAGATGATGCTCACGGAGATGATGCTCGCGGATATGATGCTCACGGAGATGATGCTCACGGAGATGACTCACGGAGACGATGCTCACGGAGATGACTCACGGAGATGATGCTCACGGAGATGATGCTCACTGAGATGATGCTCAAGGAGGTGACTCAGGGAGATGATGCTCACGGAGATGAATCAGGGAGATGATGCTCACGGAGATGACTCAGGGAGATGATGCTCACGTTGATGATGCTCACGGAGATGATGTTCACGGAGTTGATGCTCGCGGAGAGGATGCTCACGGAGATGATGCTCACGGAGATGACTCAAGGAGACGATGCTCACGGAGATGATGCTCACGGAGATGACTCATGGAGATGATGCTCACGGAGATGATGCTCACGTACATGACTCACAGAGATGCTGCTCACGGAGATGATGCTCAAGGAGGGTGACTCAGGGAGATGATGCTCACGGAGATGACTCAGGGAGATGATGCTCACGTAGATGATGCTCACGTAGATGACTCAGGGAGATGATGCTCACGGAGATGACTCAGGGAGATTATGCTCACGTAGATGATGCTCACGGAGATGACTCAGGGAGATGATGCTCACGTGGATGACTCAGGGAGATGATGCTCAGGGAGATGATGCTCACGGAGATGACTCAGGGAGATGATGCTCATGGAGATGATGCTCACGGAGATGACTCAGGGAGATGATGCTCACGGAGATGACTCAGGGAGATGATGCTCACGGAGATGATGCTCACGGAGATGATGCTCACGTAGATGATGCTCACGTAGATGACTCAGGGAGATGATGCTCACGTGGATGACTCAGGGAGATGATGCTCAGGGAGATGATGCTCACGGAGATGACTCAGGGAGATGATGCTCATGGAGATGATGCTCACGGAGATGACTCAGGGAGATGATGCTCACGGAGATGACTCAGGGAGATGATGCTCACGGAGCTGATGCTCACGGAGATGATGCTCACGGATATGATGTGATAGTTCTCACGGAGATGATGAGATGATGCTCACGGATATGATGAGATGATGCTCACGGATATGATGAGAAGATGCTCACGGATATGATGAGATGATGTTCACGGAGATGATGCTCAGGGAGATGATGCTCACGGAGATGATGCTCACGGAGGTGCTGCTCACGGAGATGATGATCAAGGAGATGATGCTCACGGATATGATGAGATGATGCTCACGGAGATGATGCTCACGGAGATGATGCTCACGGAGATGATGCTCACGGAGGTGCTGCTCAGGGAGATGATGCTCAAGGAGATGATGCTCACGGAGATGATGCTCACGGAGATGATGCGATGATTCTCACGGAGATGATGTGATGATGCTCACGGAGATGATGCTCACGGAGAAGATGCTCACGGAGATGATGCTCAGGGAGATTCTGCTCACGGAGATGATGCTCACGGAGATGGTGCTCACGGAGATGATGCTCACGGAAATGATGCTCAAGGAGATGATGAGATGATGCTCACGGAGATGATGCTCACGGAGATGCTGCTCATTGAGGTGTTGTTCATGGAAATTTAGTTATTGGAGCAGTAGTAACACTTTCTAACATTACAATTGTGAGGGTTACCTTGTGAGGATTACCTTGTGAGGATTACCTTGTGAGGATTACCTTGTGAGGATTACCTTGTGAGGATTACCTTGTGAGGATTACCTTGTGAGGATTACCTTGTGAGGATTACCTTGTGAGCATTACCTTGTGAGGATTACCTTGTGAGGATTACCTTGTGAGGATTACCTTGTGAGGATTACCTTGTGAGGATTACCTTGTGAGGATTACCTTGTGAGGATTACCTTTGTGAGGATTACCTTGTGAGGATTACCTTGTGAGGATTACCTTGTGAGGATTACCTTGTGAGGATTACCTTGTGAGCATTACCTTGTTAGCATTACCTTGTGAGGATTACCTTGTGAGGATTACCTACATGAGCAGTACTTTCATGATTTAATATAAACTCTGAATATCAGACGACAGTCTAACGAATAATCTTGAGCCGTCGACACCGGTAGTGTGAACTAAACATGCGACTGTAGCCTATAGCTAGTTAGTTGATCACTCGGTGTGGCCACACTATATATCACAGTACTAATGATCTCCCTTTCTATGGAGTTCTCAGAAAGAAGATGCTGTTTAGCTTTATCTAACTACTGTATAATACTGATACGATTTTCTGGAGAATGTTCCGAAATTTGTTGCCCGAGTTTCCCCACCCAGTTGGCTGTATGAAGCTGCACGCCTAGGATATCGCATTGGACATATAATTCCATTTCAGATATTGTTAATGTTGTCGTCTGTCCCCCATACCCGAGTTCGTCTGCTTTTGAATAGCAGATATATGCCAGAATTCCGCTTTGACTTCCACCGTCTACGCAGTGTACACCTCACACTGCCAGAACTATAGTATAATCACGTGTGCGTCCTGAACATTGTTCCTGTTAGCTTATACAAATTAATTTTTAGCTCGATTGCGAAACAAGATCGTACAACAACTAATCGCTCTCGAGACCTCATTCCTGATGGAATCCATCGCAACAGGAGAGAAGAGACAACGTGGAATTTAAATGCATTGCCTAAGGTCACAATCGCAACAGCTCCAGTGGGGCTCGAACTTCGGTGCGTGCGCACTTGAATACTTGATGCGAACGCACTATCACGACTTCCTGTTATTACGTCAACATCAAGGAAGCCAGCGAAGGGCACGGTATAGGCCGCTGAAAATATGGGGTCAATGGGGTCAAATATATTATGACACACTTTTGGAATGCACGGTAGCCAAGATGTCGCTCAGTAGCTATATTGGGTAATGGGAAACGGGTGTATTGGGCTTACCTGGGCGATAGAAGCCGTCTGAAACAAATGCCATATGAACACATTACGACAGATAATTGATTTTGCATCGGTGACTAACTGGACTGTCATGTAATTGAACGTAGGGACACGTGAGTGTGCTGTGAACCACAGATGGATGTCACATTTTTAGGAATGAGTGTGACGTGGACCATAGAGGGATGTCACATTTCTAGGAGTGAGCGTGACATGGACCACAGAGGGATATCACATGTCTAGGAGTGAGCGTGACATGGAGCACAGAGGGATGTCACATTTCTAGGAGTGAGCGTGACATGGACCACAGAGGGATGTCACATTTCTAGGAGTGAGCGTGACATGGACCACACATGGATGTCACATTTCTAGGAGTGAGCGTGACATGGACCACAGAGGGATGTCACATTTCTAGAGTGAGCGTGACATGGACTACAGATGGATGTCACATTTCTAGGAGTGAGCGTGACTTGGACCACATATGGATGTCACATTTCTAGGAGTGAGCGTGACATGATCCACAGAGGGATGCCACATTTATAGGAGTGAGCGTGACGTGGAACACATAGGGATGTCACATTTCTAAGAGTGAGCGTGACATGGACCACCTATGGATGTCACGTTTCTAGGAGTGAGCGTGACATGGACCACATAGGGATGTCACATTTCTAGGAGTGAGCGTGACATGGACCACATAGGGATGTCACATTTCGAGGAGTGAGCGTGACATGGACCACATAGGGATGTCACATTTCTAGGAGTGAGCGTGACATGGACCACATAGGGATGTCACATTTCTAGGAGTGAGCGTGACGTGGACCACATAGGGATGTCACATTTCTAGGAGTGATCGTGATATGGACCACATAGGGATGTCATATTTCTAGGAGTGAGCGTAACGTGGACCACATAGGGATGTCACATTTCTAGGAGTGAGCGTGACGTGGACCACAGAGGGATGTCAGATTCTAGGAGTGAGCGTGACGTGGACCACAGAGTGATGTCACATTCTAGGAGTGAGCGTGACATGGACCACAGATGGATGTCACATTTCTAGGAGTGAGCGTGACATGGACCACAGAGGGATGTCACATTTCTAGGAATGAGCGTGACATGGACCACAGAGGGATGTCACATTTCTAGGAGTGAGTGGGAAACCCTGACACATCGTACTGAATGCATTAGGTGGCATGGGGGGACTTTGCCAGTATTTGAGCTCAGCGAATAGATTGGCTAGGTGGCTAGGTGTCCAGGGTCGGGTGTTATAAAAATGTTCACAAATTTCAAACTCGTGCTGTGCTCACGTGATTTGATTGGTTGATTCTGAGTTTTACACTTGGATGAACCAATCAGAAAGTTGAGACTGAGTTTGAGATTGGAGAAAAGTTTTATAACCTCAAGGCCTGATTTGCTTCGGGTTCGCATTTCTTGAAGGAACAACGAGTCAGTCTGCAATTGTGTAGGTACGTGCAAACTTTGAAGCAATGCTGTGTCACATATATATGAGAAACAGTTGTGTAAGTGTGTTTTACGCTTATTTACCGTCGCTACCGGTTGCCCATATTAGCGGCGCCTCCTGAAGGGATTAATCATTTTAGATTGTTGGAGGATAGTGCAATGATACAGAGAGCGGCCCATAAGAGTCTTCTCTTGTTCTGCTACGTGTACGGTGTAAAGCACCGAAACGAGACATCGGTTTGAAGTTCCATCTGTTAAAATTGTTAGGGTCAGACGGGGGATCGAACCTGCGATCCCTGGATTCGCAGTCCAACATGTTAACCACTGAACTACTGACCTGCCTGTGGGCTGCGCAATACGCCTAGATGTTTGAGTTTGTTAATCTATACGACCATTAGGCGTTCCCTGACTATGCGCATAGTGATCTTTCTATTTGACACTTTGGGCACCACAAATACATGGTAAGTAATACCGGGACCACCTCCATGAAGTGAGGTCCGTCTGGACACCTAAATGTTCCCAATTACTAGGTCACTGAAAACGCATCACTGGTAGTCAAGGAAACCACCTGCCCCCCCCAAGATGAAGTTAGATGGATCTGATGCAGCTGTTTATAAGCACATGCCATTTATTAACCATGTATTGTCCGGAATGTACAATTCACTCCATTGAAGGCTTTCAGGACAAATGATTTATGTATATGATATAATTATGTTAACATTTGTTTTCATTGCCACTGTCACGTACAGCAATGGCGTTTTAACCTTTAAAGCAGCATTACATCGTAATAAAGGATGTTTTGGGTAAAATATAAATATTAATATGTGTGTGTTTACAAAAATCGAAATAGTCGCTCAGAAACGATAACATTCCAATAAATTTAAACCGTCGTATACGCGAATTTGTTTGCCACACACGAAATGTAAACACGCACAGCGCGCATGTGTGAAACAACAGAGGATGTAGAAAACAACGTATATATTTTGAACATGAAAGACTATCTATCTATCTTCCACTAATGTCGAACCCCTCGCGGGGATGTAGAAATGTGCCTAAAAGACTTAGCTAACAGAGGTATGAATCAACATATCAAGTAATTTAATTAAAAAAGACAACGTGGGACAAATGGGGACGATGCATTCCGAATGTAAACAAGTGCGGACAATGCGTTCCTGTTGTAAACAAGTGCGTGACCGATCGACTCTGAAAGTCCTACTTGTGTTATCGCAAAAAAAAACTGTTTACCAAATGAACATAAGCATACAAAGTATAATGTTAGAATGTGTAGCAGCATTGCTACCCATACGTAAAAATTGAAATTTTCAAATATCTTTTATTTCATACAATGTAATACTGCTTTAACCTGCCGAAGAAATTGAATGGAATGTGCAAACAACATAGATCCAGCTCAGCCGTGGTGTCGCACTGCGTCTGATCAGTGTAAATAATTCGACTCGCCTGGAAACCTATTCTATTTTTAAACATAAATTTGAAGTCGAAATGTATCTAAACAGTATAACGGAAGCTAAATTCAGAATAGCCTTATCTAAATTTAGAACATCATCACATGACCTAGCAATTGAAAAAGGAAGATACTCAAATTTAAGTAGAAATTTACGAATTTGTAATAACTGTAATACCAACATGATAGAAAATGAATTTCATTTCCTTTTAGTCTGTCCGAAATTTAAAGATTTAAGAAGAAAATATTTAAACCGTTATTTTTGTTCTTGGCCTAACATGCATACATTCTTATCTTTATTGACTTGTCAGTCACAAACACAGATCTTAAACCTTGCTAAGTATATTTTATTATGCAAATCA
Source organism: Archivesica marissinica (assembly GCA_014843695.1). NCBI lineage: Eukaryota > Metazoa > Mollusca > Bivalvia > Venerida > Vesicomyidae > Archivesica > Archivesica marissinica. Next base: position 18,901,574 of record CM026389.1, on the reverse strand, counting down.
CACAAGAAATCAATAGATCATTACCATCATTCCGTACATTGCTATTATACTGTTATATGTCATGCTTCTCTGTAAACTGTGTATATATGTGATGCTATAAGCATCTGCTGATACATATTGTATTGTATTATTATTGTATGTTGTTTGCTATTCAGACAAGTATTTTGGCTCCACTATCCGAATAAGTGTCGTCTGATCTGGCTCGATGCTGTTTGCAAAACGACTTTAGTCGTGATTGGCAGATTAAGGGGTAAGGCGAATAGTTTGATTGTAATATCGCACGGCTAATTCAGATCGCTTGGCCAAAAATACTTAGTATGCCTACACGACTCTGTAGTTCTTTAATGGTCCGAGCTCGCATATTGTACAGACGGATCTGTATTCCAGTGGTTAACACGTTGGACTGGTAATCCCGGGATCGCAGGGTCGATTAGGGTCAGTGAAAATGAAGGTGTCCAGTAAGTAATCGTGGGGAAATTTATTAAACCTGGTTATCATTAATTGCTGGATGAGCAGACCAAATTTGCAACAGGCCCAGTAGGATGGTTCGAGCGTCCTACCTCGTCAGACGAATCTGTAGTCCAGTGGTTAACACGTTGGACTGGTAATCCAGGTATCGCAGGTTCGACCCCCGTCTGACCATAATAAAATTAACAGTCTTTCAGATGGGACGTTAAACCGAGGTCTCCTGATGAGACTCTGGAATGGGTCTATGTATGTATCATTGCACTATCCTCCAAATATCTAAAATGACTAATCTCTTCAGGAGGCGTCGCTCATATTGGCAACCGGTAGCGACGATACATAAACGTAAAGCACACACTCCTACCACGAACACGTTTGAAATCCATATTTACCTCTGTATTCTGAGCGCATTGAAGATTTGATCATAAACACTTTTGATTATTTGCTTTCTTGTTAATAACACTTTTTATGCAAACAAATCGAAAAAGGTTTAGTTATACAAACTATTGACAGCCTTGATCTATATGTATTGTCTGCATAAATAACCGTTTTCTACCACAATTGTTTACATAACTATTTATCCCCCCAAGGATTTATTCTTGTCAATTGATCTGTTACTGGAACTCTGCTAACAGCACGTGCATAATTCATGACTTGTGTAAGGAAACATCAGTCGATCTCCGACCGTACTAAGCACACCACTGGGGCTGGTATCAACACATAAGAACACATGCTAGACTATATGTTTACCAGTTTACGGCCGAACAAAACAGTGTTCAATTTTCCATTGTTTAATTTTGATTTTCACTACGAGTAGATGTTTGTTCGTGGTTTAATGTCGCACCAACCGGTTACTTGATAGTAGTTGACTCTACAGCTAGTATTGGTGGAAGACACAGAGTTCCAGGCACGGACAGTCACCCGGGGATAACAACCAACCCTCCGTAACCTAGCTGGATAGCTTGCTTTTTTGTACGAATTCGGCACAACAGGTCGGATTCGAACCTACTACGGTGTTGAGCTTGTTTATGCAAATTTATGTTAGCTCGATTGCGAAACAAGTTCTTACAACTTATATTAATCACTCTCGAGACCTCATTCCTGATGGAATCCATCGCCACGAGGGAGAGAGAAGATGCAACGTGGAAATTAAATGCCTTGCCTAAGGGCACAATCGTAACGGTTCCAGCGGAGCTCGAACTCCGGACCTTTCACACAGACATAAACATGATCGAGAAACCGACATTAGTCAAAACAGTTGTCCTTTGTGGATTTCAGAATATTGAAAACCGGACCTAAGTCGTAATGGTGAACCGAACACAGACATAAACATGATCGAGACACCGACATTAGTCATTACAGTTGTCCTTCAGAATTTGGATTTCAGAATATTGCAAACCGGACCTAAGTTGTAATGGTGAACCGAACAAAGACCTAAACATGATCGCGGCACCGCTGACATGGGAATATCTCACGACTTTTGTAACAATACATCTGTATATATAAAGTATGCTCTATTTAAGTCTTATCATTGCATATAAAACAATAACAATCATGACATATAAATAATTTAATGTTTATAATTACATAAAACAATGTACAGTCACATTCCTAATTGAATTATAAGAGACTGTTTAAGAATATAATACCAAAATAACAAATGAGCTATTCCATGGGGATACCAACACAGTGGGCAAAACACATACGCAAGTCGACACCTAGCACCGACATATCATCAGCATCGCTATCAAACCCAGAGGTATATCCCAGAATACCACCATTAAACTTTAAACACACGCAATAAAGCCAAACCACACATACCGTACGTGCCAACACCCGAACACGTTCGTTCCACAGTGCAGTAATCTCATACTACATAAATACAATGCACCTCATGGGTCTATATCTAATATTATCTCACCACATCGTCCACGGAAGAAGGAGTGTGAAATTACCCTCACAGAAAGCTCAAGAAGATGAATTCATTGCAAGGTGTGTGTGTAAAGCAGTAGATAACAATCTGAATAACATATATATATACTCTGATTATAATAATTGATATATCGAGATTTTGTTGAAAGTTGCAATGACAGGTACTTGCTTGTCGAAAGTACAACCGGAAATTCTATGTATAAAACGTTAACGATTACTGAAGTTAGTAAGGTTAGGACGCACCAAACGCACCGAACACACGAGGGCATATTTTAATATGTTTCATAGCCCAACGTCCGATTAGCGCAGTGGTTGGCGCGCTCGCTTCTCACAAATGCGACCCGGGTTCGATCCTCGGACCGGGAAGTATGTGAGATGGTACGATGGTCGCCAGATCGGACATGTGGGTTTTCTTCGGGTACTCCGGTTTTCTTCCACACGAATGACCACATTTACGCTTTCAACGGCGCCAACGAGGGTGATTAAGATAAGTTGTTAAAACCTGCTGCGCAATCGTTGTAAAATAAATAAAGTTTATAAAAAACTTCCCAAAACAAAGAGCATCATTCTCTAAAGATACGATCATTTTGATCCCACAGCAATTCGTTATCGTAACACTAAGGGGAACACGATGATCGTACAATGAGAGACAATATGGAAACAATGCCCACTGTTAGGTTGTCCGATTAGCGCAGTGGTTAGCACACTCGCTTCTCACAAATGCAACCCGGGTTCGATCCTCGGACTGGGAAGTATGTGAGTTGGTACGGTGGTCGCCAGATCGGATATGTGGGTTTTCTCCGGGTACTCCGGTTTTCTCCCACACGAATGACCACATTTACGCTTTCAACGGCGCAAACGAGAGTGATTAATATAAATTGTTAAAACTTGCTTCACAATCGTTGTAAAATAAACAAAGTTTAAACTTTTAAAGACCACTGTTTTGCGTTCCGCGTGGATGGTCTGTCAAACAGGTTTAAAACTGCATAATTAAGTTACACATTATACACGTATTTACATTCCAACTCATCTTGAAATAATTAATGTCTTTGTTATTTTATCTGTTAGTAATTATTTTCAGAATTCTATATCCGGTTCAAGAACGGTTGGACAAATCTCCATGAGAAGCTGTGAGAATGTGGTCACGTGATCAAAGCCAGGAACCTGCCATCCAATATATATAAATGGAAAATAGAGAACCAAACCAGAAAATATGAAACCAATGCCATACAGGAATTCAATTTTGGGATTTGAAATGAAAGGTGCAATCAGCATGAATATACATATTGCCAAAGCTAATATCGGAATAAAAAGTGGAATACTGAAATCTTGTTTATTTCTTTTCTGATTTCGGCGCTGGTATCGAATTCTAAGTAATGCTACAACGGAGAGACCTTGCGTTAAAAAGTCGACGAAACTGACTAAATTAATCAACTCTCCAATATCACCCGGAACCAGCATGATTAACGACAATACCGTGTTGAGAAAGAGTGATGCCAGTGGTATTCGAGATTTGTGATGCAGAAATGACAGTACTTCCGGTAAGTGACCTGCGCGCGCAGCAGCGAAGCGGACTCTTACGTCTGTGAAGAATCCCCCATTGGAAGCACCGTGCACAGAGCACATTACACTAATTGGTATGAAAATTGCTGCAGCACCTAGCACTCGCTCTCCCCACGTGAATGCCACAGCGGGAACTGACAAGAACTCGTCTTTGGAGAGGATAGTGAAGTAGGAAACATTTGTAGTAATATAGATCAACGTTACTAACGTCATTGATATAATAATTGCTCTTGGAATGTTTTTCTTTGGTTGAATTAGTTCTTCCGCGATTTCATTGAGGTTTGTGTATCCGCCATACGCCCACATGCAACTGTAGATCGCAAGTGTTATAGATGTAATGTTATTCGTTGTTCCATCGAACGAGTCATCAAAATTCTCTGTCTTGCCTTGAAAGAGATATATGAATCCTCCAACAGTAATGACCAACAAAGCAAGTATTTTTAGGACTGTGAATAATCCTTGCACGGAAGACACCAAACTGACACTGATAGTGTTTGTTATGGCAAGAAGTAGTAATTCTCCAGCTGCAATGGATTTTCGGATACTGTTTGGAGCGATGCAGTTCCCGAATATCGGAGCACAGACATAATCTGCAAACACCAGCGCCAGTACTGTGCGGCTCCCACTCTGTGTGACAACACATTGAGTCCATGAAACTAGGAATGCGGGTATATTACCTATTCCGTATTTTATGATCGTGTAGTCGCCGCCGGATTTGGGCAACAGGACGCCTAGTTCAGCATACACAAGTCCTAATAGCATCGATAAAAATCCACAGAATATCCAAATAACAAGACTCAGCCCAACAGAGCCGGCATTCTGCAGAGCTCCCCTTGGTGAGATGAAGATGCCTGAACCAATGACGGCCCCCATGACAAACCCAACGCCTCCCAACATACTGATTCTCTCCTTAACTTTAATGCGATCAGTCTCTAGTATAATCGGCATTTCTCTGACACTATCACCAATTTTCCTCTCAACGGCAAAGTTGTCACCCATAGTAACTGGTTTCATCTAATATTCCTTGTAATTTAAGAACACCGTTTGTTTTTCTGCAATCAATTTTATGCAAATTAAATATTCCTCTTATTTTGTCGTAAGCGTTTATGCTGTTTTGCTTAAAATACTTAATTTGTTATTCAGATGTACTAGTCCATATAAAGTGTTATTATTCGGAAACAAAGTTGGTTTTTGCAACCATTTCTTATTCATGTTCGTCATCTGCTCGTTTTATGCAACTGTTAAGCTATCGGATACACATCTAATGTCAGCTACAACATTACATTGTGCATTTAATTCAGTCTGGTTTTCAACTCAGCTTGTAATTAAAAGTGAGACGCCCATCATCACAAACTAATAATTTATACACACAACTGCAATGTGAACCGCGAGCAAATATCATTCGTACCGTTCTCTTCAAAACTTGAATGTCGAAGCTATACATTATTTACATTAACAGTTGAAGCTGGGTCACGACACAGATTTAGTTTTAAACTCTTTCTTTATTATCTCCTTGCATATTCGAACGTTCAAACACGAATGTATGTCGTAGCTTCTCCAATTTGTTTAGTTTTGTAAGTTTATATGGTCAGTTTTATAGATGAACTCTGACTGAACGATTTATAACAGGCGGAATAAATGACGAAAATACCTACCTAACGTCTCAATGGTCATTCTACATTCTATTCCGTTAATGTTATCTTCAGTTGTCTCATTAGCATAAGTATGAATGACATTCACTTATGTTTCAAGTGCACACCAAATAATACGAGCATCCGTGGTGTAGTGGACACGGTGTCCACATGGTAACCGAGAATGTTGTGAGTTTGAGAAGTAATTTCTAGTCATTGTACTCTACTGTGGTATAGTGCAAGGCATCCGTGGTGTAGTGGACACGGGGTCCGCATGGTAACCGAGAAGGTTGTGAGTTTGAGAAGTAATCACTAGTCATTGTGCTCTGCTGTGGTATAGTGCACGGCATCCGTGGTGTAGTGGACACGGGGTCCACATGGTAACCGAGAAGGTTGTGAGTTTGAGAAGTAATTTCTAGTCATTGTACTCTGCTGTGGCATAATGCAACACCAACACCCCAAACCAAAAAAAAACACACACCAACACGGCATCCGTGGTGTAGTGGACACGGGGTCCGCATGGTAACCGAGAAGGTTGTGAGTTTGAGAAGTAATTGCTAGTCATTGTGCTCTGCTGTGACATAGTGCACGCTACAGAATACTCCACTTCCAGAAGCATATCTGAATCTTTCACATACTCGATGTATTAGCCTGGCTTCCAGATTTTTCTCTTTTATTTCTCGCAAAATGACATCATCAGAAACTCAGTAAGGCTCAAGTAATGGCTTCGCTGTTAAAAAATATTTATATGACTGGCCAGGTAACAGATGAATAACAATCATGTTGATAGTCAAATCATATTAATATGGTGGGGCGGCTGATCCCACGACTGGGAATGCATGTACAGTCAAACCTGAGAACAAAGACCGGCCTTGGAAAGTAGGCAAAGTGGTCTTTGTTCGGAGGGTCATTAATCATGACCTCCATATACAACCTCCGCGCCCCTTTTCTTATTGAATTTGATACATGTACTGTGTAGAAAGAACTACAATGTAAATGTATCATTTTATCGGTTTTAATAATAACAAAAATATATATGCCGTGTATTTTAGTTTTATTTCATTAACGTCATTAGACCAGATTGTTCCTTGAGAAAACATAATTACATAATAGTTTACACATATGTGAAGATGCATGCGTGTTTGCTGAACAAGGTCACACAAGATTTCCAACAAAACACGCAGTGCGCATAATATACACACCTGATTAGATATACGACCTTGAATGCACGCATACATGCATGCACACATCACACCATTAAACTGATAAATAATCTTTACGACTTATTAAGATCAGGTATTTACTGTATTTCAATGCTGGTGTGTTTACATTAGTTAATACAAATTTATTTTAGCTCGATTGCGAAACAAGTTCTTTCAACTTATATTAATCATTCTCGAGACCTCATTCTTGATGGAAACTATCGCCATGAAGGAGAGAGACGATGCAATGTGGACTTTAAATGCATTGCCTAAGGGCACACTCGTAATGGCTCCAGCGGGGCTCGAACTCCGGGTTTTCGCACCTGAAGCGAACGCGCATCCAATGCGCTATCACGACTTCCACAGTGGAAGTGTGTACGTGTGCTTACATTGGACATGCGGATCCAATGCGCTATCACGACTTCCACAGTGGAAGTGTGGAAGTGTGCTTACATTGGACATGCGGATCAAATGCGCTATCACGACTTCCACAGTGGAAGTGTGGAAGTGTGCTTACATTGGACATGCGGATCCAATGCGCTATCACGACTTCCACAGTGGAAGTGTGTACGTGTGCTTACATTGGACATGCGGATCCAATGCGCTATCACGACTTCCACAGTGGAAGTGTGTACGTGTGCTTACATTGGACATGCGGATCCAATGCGCTATCACGACTTCCACAGTGGAAGTGTGTACGTGTGCTTACATTGGACATGCGGATCCAATGCGCTATCACGACTTCCACAGTGGAAGTGTGTACGTGTGCTTACATTGGACATGCGGATCCAATGCGCTATCACGACTTCCACAGTGGAAGTGTGTACGTGTGCTTACATTGGACATGCGGATCCAATGCGCTATCACGACTTCCACAGTGGAAGTGTGTACGTGTGCTTACATTGGACATGCGGATCCAATGCGCTATCACGACTTCCACAGTGGAAGTGTGTACGTGTGCTTACATTGGACATGCGGATCCAATGCGCTATCACGACTTCCACAGTGGAAGTGTGTACGTGTGCTTACATTGGACATGCGGATCCAATGCGCTATCACGACTTCCACAGTGGAAGTGTGTACGTGTGCTTACATTGGACATGCGGATCCAATGCGCTATCACGACTTCCACAGTGGAAGTGTGTACGTGTGCTTACATTGGACATGCGGATCCAATGCGCTATCACGACTTCCACAGTGGAAGTGTGGAAGTGTGCTTTCATTGGACATGCGGATCCAATGCGCTATCAAGACTTCCACAGTGGAAGTGTGTACGTGTGCTTACATTGGACATGCGGATCCAATGCGCTATCACGACTTCCACAGTGGAAGTGTGTACGTGTGCTTACATTGGACATGCGGATCCATACTGATGAGCTAATATAATTATGTATATATTCAAATGTCTTTCTTTCAGGTCAAATGTTCAGCTTAATAGTATATAAAGCAAATACCTTATAGATATATGACAACCATACCTATATAAAGAGGGTTATTAAAATGTCGGGTATATAATTATTAGTCTCGGGAGTTCCAAGCTTTTCTGTATGTCCACTCGTTGTGGAGGTGAGCAGTGCCATTACTATAGATCAATTTTAATATAATAAAACAACGAATACTTGATATGTATCATCAACAGTGGTATTCATCAATCAATAACTCTACTCGTCTTGAAACGTATAACTTGTTTAAACATGAATTTCAGTTAGAAAAATATCTCGACATTATACTAGAACCTAAATTTAGAATATCTTTAACCAAGTTCCGGACCTCATCCCATGACCTAGCAATAGAACGAGGTCGTTACACAAACGTACCACGGAATGAACGTACTTGTATACATTGTAATTATAGAATGATTGAAAGCGAGTATCATTTTCTTCTTATTTGTCCTAAATTTAGAAATTTAAGAAAAAAATATCTGAAACGCTACTATTATACTTGGCCTACTAAACAAAGGTTTATTACCTTACTTACACAAACTAATAGGAAAATTGTTCAAAACCTGTCCAAATTTATATATTAAGCAAATTTAGTAAGAAATTTGTTTTAAATTTGTTTTTAAACATCATAATCATCTATGCTCTTCTGAAAATGTATCCATGTCTTTCCATTGTACTTTGTTTATATATGTATTCTTTGCTATAAGTATGTTGTCATATTTAATGCAATAAATTTATTGAATTGAATTGAATTGAATAAAGTAAAGTGTTTGTTTATTATAGTGTCACCCCTATTTAAAGGGCCAGCCATTTCTGACTTATGAGACACCTCTTTTTATGAACATCAGTACTTCCCGATATATATACTTGTATGCCAGACGCCATGTACGGTAGGCAATCGGTAACCATTATTTAACTAACTGGCGGCTTACCAACCGGCCATACCAGAACGAACCCCTGATGCGATTCGAACCTTTGACCTCCCGCTCCATGAGCAGTGCCATTTCTATATTGATTAGGCCATATATATGTAAAGGAAAAAGTTTTGAATACAACAAAATTGTACATGCATATACATTTTTGCAGGGCACAGTTTTCCATTTTGGTAATTTCGAAACGATAGGGTTCAATGATAACTAACTTTGTGCATTTTTCATTTTGGTAAGATATGCATTTTCATGACAGGCAGTGCATAGTGTTTTTGAGAAATTATGTGACTTGAAAAGTCTTCACACTAGTTGATGTATAGAAAACATGTGATATACGAAGTCAGGCAATTATGATGATGTACGTTTATTAACCCTCGCCACCGGTAAACCATATGGGCGAGCGTTCTAAGATGATTATTCTCTGTGATGCTTATGGTGACATCCTCAGATGGCTTCTTCCTTCTTACTGTGCCAGGGTGACAAGTCCTGGTCTGTGTGCGATACTTTTTAGGGCCACATCCTCCACGATTAGTCGGCTCACAGCAGCAAAATGGTTATGTTGTTCCGTCGTTGTCCACCCCGTTGACGCATCCGGGGTCGAGGTCGCATCCCTCCGTCTCCAACAGCTCGCCCGAGATTGGAGACAGATAAAAGAGTTCGAGGCGACGAGTGCGCCATCCACGCGAAACGACTGCCGTCTTCTCCTACCCAGTCACTCATCGCCCTCTTCAACGCCCTAGTGTTAGCTGTCGTTGATCTAGGTAAGTGTAAGACACTCAAAAAGAGTCGATGCGGGTCCTCGTCTGTATGCGTCAGCGGCGTGGATTGGTCACTTCGGAACAGGTGATCCAATTTCCTGCTGTGAGCTGTGCCTTGTTCCCGACGTGCACGGTGTGGAGGTACGAACAAGAGTCAGGCAATTGCAAACTGAAGGTGGGGTATATGATAATATTTGGCGGAGGAATACAGTGTGTAAACACAGTGACGTCATTCACAGGTGACCGGTGTCAATGTTCACCATTGCATTTGTGATATGTTTGCTGTTTTTCAGTTTGATTTGAATACCTCTTCACAGTGGATGTGGTATCAGAAGAAATGAAAGATTGGAAATATAAATGATCAGCCTGTATATTTTAACCATTTACTATGTATTTAATAGGCAATTTATTTGTTGTTTTTATGGGAGCAGAGCATGTCCGTGAATCGTTTTGGCATCAACTTGTTACGGTTTAGGATAATCTGTTGGGAGGAATAGTTTACTAATTAGGGTACCATCTATTAATAAAGAAATCTATAATATAATTCTTGTGTTCACATTAGGGATGGCAACGAATATTCGAATATTTAAAGATCCAAATATTCGAATACTAGTTCAGTATTCGAATATTCGGGAGAAGAATAAATATATTTGCAAAATTTATATAAACTGTCATAAAATCAGATACGTCGTTGTTGTTGTTTTATTTCTTCAATATATCATAAAACCATACAAAGTTACAATACAAAAGAAATCGCCCGAGGAGGTGTGAATAAACCAAGTTGTGACCGAATATTCGAATATCTCCCCGACCGAATATTCGAATATCTCCCCGACCGAATATTCGAATATCTCCCCGACCGAATATTCGAATACCTAAATCGCTATTCGTTACCATCCCGAGTTCACATTAAGTTGAATCGCGAAAGTTCATAAAATATTATATGACATTCTTACATAATTGATCTATGGTGCTATATGTAATTATGACTATTTATGGATCGATTTTAACACTGAATATGTTGCTATGTGTAAAATTATGTACATTTCTACCTTTGATGATTATGTTTTCGATGGGGGAATACTTCCTTAAATCCTAAATCGGTTCTATTCTAGTTCTGTATTCTTTATCATTTGCGAAAGCAAATTGGTTTTTTCTTTCAATAAAATGCAGGCCAGCAAAATAGCATAAATACATAACAGTTAAAAGCAGAAAGTCGGATGGAAGAATTCGTTCCCATGGGAAATTTAAATACTATATCAATTTCTTTTGTGAAACATATTATTTATGTTCCGCATACATCATTGGTATTAAGAACATTCATCGTCAGTATCTATTAGAAATAAATTTCGCTAGATTACATTTTTTGCTTCAATGCAATTATGCCATGGTGGAATGGATATGGATACCAGCACGTGCTTTTCCCATCTTTGAAGACACGTCTCGTATAATTTAATTCACAGCATTAATAATAAAATGGCTACTGGTCTTTATAAAATTCCAGCCCATTGGTTTCCAGAATACCTGCTTCGGACGTTCTCCGAATACTCGATTCCATCCTTACTATGAGTAAAATATACCAGAAAGACAGTGTGTGTGTGTGTGTGTGTGTGTGGTGTGTGGTGTGTGGTGTGTGGTGTGTGTGTGTGTGTGTGTGTGTCCGACCTTACAAACAACATAGATCCTGATCAGTTTAACAGTTTATTCGTAATTCATGGCCTCCGGCCCATACACATATATTATATACATGCATACAAATTATCAGTCTCAGTGATTACGCTACGTCTGATGAGGCACCTACATAACATGTAATCTATGTCCCTGGGCTGATCTGGATTATGTAGTTTGAATACTCATAACTATCAATTTTCTTTACAATCAATAATATACGTTTACTTAAATTGTCAGGGCCTCATTTTGACTAATTCTCAGCTGAGTGATCGTGCATAGTAACCGTTAGAAAATACCTACATACGCCAAATTATACTGAATGTACTGCTACATTGTTGATACAAGCCACTAATCACATGGAATAGGTAGTAAAGTATAAATCTTTACAATTGGACGGGGTCAAACTGCAGGCCTTTAAGATTAGTCTACAAATAACGCACATATGTGAGATATAGCGGTAAATCTGTACCATAAATCGTGTTAATCAGGATACACGCGTTTTATTACGCATGGATGTCGACCCTATTTACATTATTTTGTTATGTCAACAAACCGCGTATATTGTTTGGCAATATTAAACTGAGACATTTGCATATTCCGTGAACTTACTTCGTTAATAATCGGATTTCCGAAGTAAACTATGAGCTTTAGATTATGGTACACTTACTTACTGACTTGATTCAAATATTAACGGTAAAAACCTAACGCATGTCCTGGTCGTAGTTCACGGAAACGTACGAAGGCTTTGGCGGAGATTAATGCGTCTCTGTTTAATGTTGCCAAGTAATACGAATTTATTAGTTGAAATACTCAGTGTTTGAGGCAAATATTTGGAAAACAATTATACCATATAATATGAAAATACATTCTGTAGAAATGTGCGTGTTCACAGATTCAGTGTCGCTTTCACACAGACAGACAGACAGACAGACGGGCGGGCTATTAGGCAGGCACTTTTATTTCCTCCGAATTCGGAGAACAAAACATTATAAACATACATCAATGTACATTGACTATATACATGTATCATACAGTGAGTGACAAGGTATACAATTACATACATATTTATACACATTATTATTTTGCACTTCATTTCCAGCGTCTATATGATCAGTCCATACACAATATCAAGCAGACCAATGAACAGTTCATAAGATATATCAAGCCGTCTCATATCATGGGGTAAGCATTAACGTGTTTGTAGAGACGAAACGTTGAAGAAGAGACACAGGTTAGTTGGATCGTATGTATATAATTATGTTCCATTAATGTCAAACCCCTTGCTGGGACCTAGACAAGTTTTCCTGGGCATGCTTAGCCGACCATAGCGGTTAACCAGTATTAAGCAATGTGTGTGAGGTGCCTTGTTCAATGACACTACATACGTGGCCTGACCGAGTATCGAACCCGGGACCGATCGATTCCAAATCCGACGCTCTACCACTGGACCATGGATGCCACACGCAGTTAGCAATGCATGCTCGGGTTTTACGTCTGCACCAGCACATCATCTAACACCACCTTTCATGGGCAGCCTCCAGAGATTAATCAGTACTTGGTGCACAAACCTCCGTAAGAAACTGCCAACTTTTCATATAACGAGACACGGCCTGATCACTTATGTAAATTTGTATAATCCATGATTCCAGAAAATACATGTTTCGGCATTCCTGAAGTTTCTATCGACATCAATGTGCAAAGACTGGATTTAATTGGACCCCATTTGCCAAAGGTTTCGTCAACTGCCATGTGAAATAGCACTACTACTTAATAATATGTAGTCAATAATAGCTTCGGAATTGGCACGTGTGCGAGCGTTTTAGCCTGGGTTCCAGTCTGTCGATTTTTCACCAAGTTACTTCTGGCAAAATGGCACTATCAGAAACTCAATACGGCCCAATTAATGATCTCGGTATTAAAATATATTTATATGACTGACCAGGCAAAATATATCAACGCCTGTTCCCAGGGCTAAGAGCGTTTGGGAAAAGGCCAAAGTGCCTACCATATGCAAAGCGGTGCAAAAGATTAAGTACATATTATAAGCTAATGTAAATGTTGCTCACGCTGTCAAAATGAATCGAAACTTGGGTACAGAAACACTTTAACTCAAATGAATACAAACATGTTATTAATATTACACCAAACACTGAATGGATTTCGAGAAGGGCATTCAACAGAATCCGCTTTGATCTTACTTCTTGTACAAACAGTCTTTTGCAAGCCATAACTGAAGGTCAGCTAATAGGATGTATATTAGTTGACTTTCCGAAAGCATTTGATCTTGTCGACCATAACATTCTCATCGTTAAGCTCATACTATACAAATGCAAGGCAGATTGCCTAAGTTGGTTTCGTGCATTTTTGCAACAGTGAAATCAAATAGTGTCAATTAATGGTGAATATTCTGGTCCTATGCCTACACATGCGGTGTTTCTCAAGGATCTATTCTCGGTCCTGTACTGTTTCTGTTATTTATAAATGACGCATCAAAGATACAGCAAAGTTAATTTGCTGTAGATACAAACTTAATTTGCTGTAGATACAAGGTTAATTTGCTGTAGATACAAAGTTAATTTGCTGTAGGCAGAAACGCTTTGAGTTACTTTTATTATAGTCAATATGCTTATAAAAACACGTTTCACATACAAATATACATGTTTTACTTATTTTAATACCTCTTGTTTTCTTTTTCTTTATATATTTCAACTTTTGTGCAGGCACATTTTCTCCGGCGACTTGATGCGCTCTGCATTAACGTTGTATTGGTATTATTTGGGGGTAAATCGTCAACTATAAATATTTATATATCACTAAGTTCCAAAGAAGGGCTTGCAATTATGTCGGTCTAGGAAAATTCTTTGGGTTTGATAAATATTTATATAATTATTATAATATTATATTAAGCTTTGAATTGTATTCCTGCAACACTGAATTGTAATTTGTTTTGCTTGAACATATATTTGTGTTGCCAAGTACACATTGATTGTTGTCACAAGAGGGCCCAAGGGAACATTGGTATCAATTGGCCAACTGGGTTACCCTCTATATATAAAAAATATCTATCATTGGCAAACTCTACTGATATATTATGGACGTTTGTTTATAACCGCCAAAGGTGTTCCTTGGCGTTGGACATGCATATGTTCATACCAATAAAACCTTTAACTTGACTTGCAACCATACTGTTATTAGCGCTAAGTATGAAATGACAATGCCAGATATAGTTTCAAAGATGGGAACAGTTGGCATTAAAATTTAGAAATAACATGTCTTTCAGTTACTTATTGGCGAATCTAATATGGTTTGGAGTTCTGATTCCTAGGCAATGACTACGCAGACCGTAGTGATTCATTCCAAACCATATTTCGCCTATAAATAACGCACAAATACAAATATATTCGATTCTACCATGATCAAGATATCAACAAATCGTAAAGCCATGGCTTAATGCTGATTTAAACAAGGTTATATATACTTTATTTATTTTACAACGATTGCGAAGCAAGTTTTAACAACTTATATTAATCACTCTCGTTGGCTGGGATGAAAGCGTAAATGTGGTCATTCATGTGGGAGGAAACCGGAGTACCCGGAGAAAACCCACCTGTCCGATCTGGCGACCATCGTACCATCTCACATACTTCCATGTCCGAGGATCGAACCCGGGTCGCATTGGTGATAGGTTCATTCCTTCTTTGCGTATACAGACACAATGCCGAGTCATGTTAGAATATACAATACAACACGGCACAATGTATATCTAACTACTCATTTGCTGGCGATGAATTTTCTTAATATTAATGATGCGTGCGCAACATAATTAATGATTAACAAATAAAAAGATTAGTTTATACACATTTATATTAGCTCGATTGCGAAACAAGTTCTTACAACTTATATTAATCACGCTCGATACCTCATTCCTGATGGAACCCATCGCCACGAGGGAGAGAGAATAGGCAGCGTGGAATTTAAATGCCTTGCCTTAGCCTCTTAGGACACACTCGTACCGGCTCTAGCGGGGCTCAAACTCAGGGGCCTTGCGCACCTGAAACGAACGGGTTACCACTGCGCTATCACGACTTCTCATTAAAAGAAAAAAGAAAATATATAAGTAGAGCCATCTTAAATTTCTCACGGGAATGCATTTCTTCATCAGTGTTTATGCTTTAACTGTTATGTATGTCTGCGCTATAGCTATTATGCATTTCTATGAAAGAAAACGAATTGGCTTTCTGAAATGGTAATGCATACAGATACATTAGTATATTCAGAATAACATAATGATGCTGTGGTAATCTCAATTATAGATAGTGCTATTAATATGACTTTAACATTTCTATGGCATACGTTGATCATTAATATACAACTATTTCATTGCCATTTGGGGAAACAGTCAAAACTATTGCCCCGATATTCTATGGTGACCCGATGAACTATTGCCCTCGGCCGCAACACTAACACTACTTGAAGGAACCACACATAACAATATTATAAATTAAAACTACATTATTATTATTAAATTCCGAAATTTTCCAATCGATTTTTAATCGATTTAACCCATTAGTTATTGTTTGGTAAGTGATCTATATATTCATTTAACATCATATTATATATGTTCTTATGTGTTCTTGCCTACTCAGTCCGCCTCTGTGGTCGAGTGATTCAGGTCGCTGTAGCCTATCATCACTGATTGTCACTGGTTCGGGCCCCGCTCAGACCGTGTCTCTTTATATGAAAAAGTTGGCAGTTTCTTACCGAGGTTGGTGCCCCAAGTACTGGCTAACCGCTGGAGCCTGCCCAGGAGAGGTGTTGTTAGGTAAACTGCCCGTCGCTCAAATGCACAACAGGTAGCGACGTTAAATGAACTTAAAATAACCAAACAAATACCACAACTACAGAATGACACATTATTTGTTGTTAACATTTTTTTAAAAATAATTGGACGTTTAATGTTAGGCGACGTGCTTTTTTGGCGTTCGATACCGAAGTTCGAAATGGCGCTTTTATTTTTAGTTTAAAAATTATAATGGTTTCATAGTTACGATAATGACAGTTAATCGACTAAACCCGAGTTGAAATGGAATTAATTTTACAACTGGCGGAAATAATTATTATTATATTTGAAATTGCGTTAAGGACATTGTGCAGGTGAACTTACAGCAAAGCATTGGTTTTACTGTTATATTACCTGTCAATATTAGTAGAAAATTGAGACGCAGCCAGAGTGATCGACAATACATTAATTTTTAAGATCAATATGGTATATGTCAACCCCCATAAAAGTATGCTAACATTAATCTGTCGGGGCCTCAACATATACACTACAAATCGTATAGCCAGTTAGAACAGTTACAAGTGTGTTTATCCTGTAGCACGAGGAAAGTAAGTCATAAGTAGTATATATACTGTTCCTTTCATCCGTGTACATCAGGCGGATCTGTAGTCCAGTGGTAGCATGTTGGACTGGTAATCCAGGGATCGCAGGTTCGATCCCCCGTCTGACCCTAATACAATTAACAGTCTTTCAGATGGGACTTTAAACCGAGGTCTCGTGTCGGTGCTGTACACCGTGCACGTAAAAGAACCAGAGGAGACTCTGGAATGGGTCTCTGTCTGTATCATTGCGCTATCCTCCAACAATCTAAAATGACTAATCTATTCAGGAGGCGTCGCTCATATGGGTAACTGGTAGCGACGATAAATAAGCGTAAAACACAAACGGGTACATCCCTATAAATGCGTTAGACCACACTTAGGCTCATGGTAATTGCTTTCAGTGTTAATTCTGTGAAATCCACGAGAAGCCAACACATATCCTCTATGTAATTGCAGGAATTGGGTTACCGTACAATTAACTTACGGTGGTCTAATACATTTTCGCTCCAAGTCAAACAATTTCTAGAGTTAATTTGCCATACTCGAAATTACGCATATTTGTACGAATTTCTAGTTCTAAGACACAAGGAGACGTAGTGCAGTTGAATCGTTACAGATAACCAATAAGAGTGCATTTGGTAGATGAAAACTGAACGATTCGTCATATTAACTTGCACGCTTGCCATACATTCATCAGCGGACAGAATATCACACTTTTGATCAGGATGTGTTACATAGATTCCTTTCGTGTACTCCCAACAACAAACTGATGCCAAACATGTTTCCAGTGCTGTTCATATAACTTAGAAATATAGCTTGGTCGGTTTACCGGAATAAATAGACAAGTCCGCATTTGTAAACTGTGTACATGCAATTCCATTGAGTCGAAATATCACTTTTTATGGTGTTGGCATGATATCACAAATAGTACTACAGACGGAACTGTAGTCAAGTGGTAACATGTTGGACTGGTAATCCAGGGATCGCAGGTTCGATCCTCCTGTTTGACAATAATAAAATTAACAGTCTTTGAGATGGGACTTTATACCGAGGTATCGTGTCGGTGCTGTACACCGTGCATGTAAAAGAACCAGATGAGGCTCTGGATATGTGTTTCTGTCTGTATCATTGCACTATCCTCCAAAAATCTAAAATGACTAATCTCTTCAGGAAGGCGTCGCTCATATGGGCAACCGGTAGCGACGATAAATAAACTTAAAACACACAGAAACCAATAATAGACAGAACTATTGATACACATTGGCCTCTAACTCAGAAATTCCCAAACATGATGTCCCCCAGCATAAAAATGTGATACTCATAATAGCTAATAATGTTAACGGTGCTGTTGAACTTGAGCAATCGTTCGTAGATTGAACTGTTTCTTAATAATTATGTTATACAATTTGAAATGTTGGTATTGTAATCGTTATGTTTATGTATTTGTGTCCTAATGAATTGTTATATATGATCATAGGTCCGGGAAACATTTGTAAATGAATATGTGAATTGACAAATGCACTGATTTGTGACGTTTATGCCAATGCAAAAACATGTTTTGCCTCTGCATTGGGTATATTGCATTATTATTTTTGTTATCCAACAACTCTTGAATGGTCATGATTGTCAAAACAACGGCTTTAATTCTCATCAAGTACACACTATTTTAATTGTCTAGCTCTGTCTTTGTACCATGCACACTCCGAGTTTCTGTCCTCAAATGTGTTTGTTTATATAGATCATTACAACTACATCCATCACGCTTGCTAGAATATTGTTTTCCCCCTTTGGGATGACCACTAGACGTTTACCATATGCGCTATATACAGTACCACTTGATGGCGCTTTGTTATTCCCCTTTTGGGATAACCACTAGACATCTACCATTTGCACTACATACTGCACCACATGCCAGCATAGTGTTATACCCCATTTGGTAAAACCTCAACACTGTTACCATTTGCATTATAAATATAGTACCACATGCCAGCATATTGTTATACCCCATTTGGTAAAACCACCACACTGTTACCATTTGCTTTACAAATATAGTACCACATGCCAGCATATTGCTATACCCCATTTGGTAAAACAACTACACTGTTACCATTTGCTTTACAAACAGAGTACCACATGCTAGCATATTGTTATTCCTACTTTGGGATAACCACTAGACGTTTACCATTTGCATTACAAACAGAGTACCACATGCTAGCATATTGTTATCCCTCATTTGGGATAACCACTAGACGTTTACCGTTTGCAATACATACAGGACCACTTGTGCTAGCATATTGTTATTACCACTTTGGGATAACCAATAGACATTTGCCCTTCTCCACAGCTTGACGCCCTACCTCCAGTGAGTTTGCTGTAGCATGCAACATGCTGTCTAGTATATTGTTCTCCGTCTCCGGAAGAACCACTAGAACACTGCTCTCTTCCGGGAGCCTTATATCTACCTTGTCCTCCTCATGACTATCTACCTTATTGTTTCCTCCTCCCGGGGAAATTACCTTTCAATGCCCTAAGCTGCCATACCAACACCAAATGTATAATTTATTACCACACTAGATGTATTACTAACATCTGTGTTAACTACAAAACCTGCGTAACCCATGGTATATGCGTCTGGCAGTATATGTATCCTGTTATAGCGTTGCTGCGATTCACTTCTGTCATTCAACTTTCTGGCACTTATTTTCCAGAATTGTATCTCACCCATTGCCGTAGAGCTTACTTGCACCATACCTACGACACTCAAAGCATGCATATTAGTACATTGTCATTAAATACAGTGTGCTACTGACATCCAGTGACACAATAGTGTCTCTATATATGCTTTCTAGCCTTAGAAATGATCTATACATCTTCACATTCAAAATATATCCTAACCACTGGCCTATTTTGACTGAGACTAGTTTGCATAAACATGCTGAGCAATACGTCAATGGCGTCTGTCTGTCTGCATCGATCAATCAAAATCCCATCTAAATGCATCCATATTCTATACACAACAGCTCGCTAATAGTCAACTGCACTTGATATCACTTTGGTAAATATATAATTTCTGTTTCTAGTTTATACAACTTTAATTTTACCTCGATTTAGTTTAAACTTTATTTATTTTACAACGATTCCGAAGCTCTAACAATTTATATTAATCACTCTCGTTGGCGCGGATGAAAGCGTATAACATTATGTGGTTCATTACCCCGATTGCGAAACAAGTTCTTACAACATAGTTCAATCGCCCTCGAGACCTCGTTATTGATGCGAACTCTGTTGTCGCTAACAACCAACCATAATTCGTATGATGCAGCGAAACATAATATTTATGTAATGCTATGCACTGTTCAAAAATATATGTTTTCATATTTTATTTGTGTGTGTTTTACGTTTATTTATCGTCGCTATCTGTTGCCTATATCAGCGACGCCTCCTGAAGAGATTAAGTCATTTTAGAGTTTTGGGGGATAGTGCAGTGATATAGACAGAGAGCCATTCCAGAGTCTCCACTGGTTCTTTTACGTGCACGTTGTAAAGTACCGACACGAGATCTCGGTTTAAAGTCCCATCTGGAAGAATTGTATTAGGGTCAGACGGGGGTCGAACCTACAAGCCCTGGATTACCAGTCCAACCGATATTTTATTTTAAATTCCACTCCAGCTATATGCCACCGTTAATGGCTTATCATACGAAACATATATGACACCCATCTTTAATAACACCTCTATCGCGTTTTTTACGAACGATACATTGTCTCTAGCAGACAGGTTATTGCGAATACTAGCATCGGTGTACAATTCCCCCGAGTGGTAACTAGTACCCCGTTCTCTATAATATCCAAATTATGCACACTATCGGACACCTCTGCCTCCACTTATAAATACAAGCATTCAGTCGGTCAACGGGTGTCACATCACCTTTGTCAAGGCCCTACTCACGCGCTTTTACAATTGCTACCATATATAGTACATGTACTTATCTTAATAGTCGAGTAACCACTCCATAACGTGGACATCCATTCTTCCAGTGCTCGGCATTGCCACACATGTAGTAGTTCAACAAAACCTTCTCCGGCGCATCAATCGATAATGTGGCGTTCGTGGTCCAATGGTAGAGCATCGGATTTGGAATAGAACGGTCCGGGTTCGATACTCCGTCAGGCCACTTATGTAGTCATTGAGCAAGGCACCTCGCACACATTGCTTAGTACTGGTTAACCGCTATGGTCGGCTAAGCATGCCCAGGAAAACATGTCTAGGTCCCCGCAAGGGGTTTGACATTAATGGAATATACATACAATCGATCCAACTAACCAACCAACAACCAACTAACGTTTCGTCTCTACAAACATGTTAATGGCTTACCCTATGCTATGAGACTGCTTGATATATCTTATGAATTGTTCATTGGTCTGCTTGATATTGTGTATGGACTGATCATATAACCGCTGGAAATGAAGTGCAAAATAATAATATGTATAAATATGTATGTAATTGTATGCCTTGTCACTCACTGTATGATACATGTATATAGTCAATGTACATTGATGTATGTTTATAATGTTTTGCTCTCCGAATTCGGAGGAAATAAAAGTGCCTGCCTGATATCCCGCCCGACCGACCGACCGACCGCCCGTCCGCCCGTCTCTCTGTCTGTGTTAAACGACACTGAATCAGTGAAAACGCAAATTTCTACAGAATGTATTTTCCTATTATATGGTATAATTGTTTTCCAAATATTTGCCTCAAACACTGAGTATTTCAACTAATAAATTCGTATACGCGGTTTGTTGACATAACACAATAATGTAAAT
>CM026389.1:18840113-18878776 GCA_014843695.1 Archivesica marissinica | reverse complement strand
AGTTCTTAACCATAGAATGGTGCGTAATCCATATTTAGGCCTAGCTACGCGCCTGATTTAGAGCATAATAATAATAATACTAATACTACTATACCCCAACGATAACGTGAATCCCGCGAAAAAGATAGCACGGGCTAATATTATTATAACGGGTAAAAAGAAGTTTATTATCATTTATGTATGCATTACTTGGCACACAGGCTTATTTATTACACCCTACGTATTGAGTTGGCTTATTCCAAACCTATTTATAGTAATGCTTGTAAATAACACGTTATCGTCGGGCCATAGTACTAATTTAATATGTAAGCAACAATTTGATCCCTCTCATAGCATAGGGCGCGCCCAAATGGACGTATCAGCCCGTTGTCATGTACATATGAGGGTCACGTGACGTCCGATTATGACGTGTCACTATTATGACGTGTGGTCTTTGTGACGTTCCATGACACTGTCGTTTCATTACATGGTGACATAGACATCACCGCTAAGAGTTTCACATGGTCCGTAGTCTGCGCATATAGCTTAATGATAATAATATAATAATGCTTAACTTAATTATTATAATGCATCTTTGGAAACAATAATAAAACAATAATAAGCACGCAGAACGTTGATACCTCTCAGAGCATAGGGCGGCGTGTCCAATGGACATGTCAGTGCGTTGCCATGTACAGACGGCGGTCACGTGACGTCATGTTATGAAATGGCGCGATTGTGACGTGTTGTCACTGTGACGTGCCTGTGTCCATGACGCTGACGCCTCATTACAGTATGGCATGGATATCACAGCTAAGAGTTTCACTTCTCCAAGGTCTGCTAACAGACATGCCTCGGGCAATATATCACAGGATCGTCCACAGTATCTCGGGGCAATAGTTTTGACTGTTCCCCGAATGGCAATGAATTAGCTGTTGCACAGTATTATATTGCATCGATATGGAGAATAAAACTTTAGCCTGCATTTACATCGCTATTGTATTTCCTTCGTTGAACGTATGTGCCCTGATTGTGTATAATTTCGTATGAGGGTTTCCAACTAATGATAAGCAGTTGAAATGTGCACTCCGTGTTATGGGCATGCGCATTCGCAGTGTTTGGCAGCGTTCGTCGTGAGAAAAGGCGTGTCTTACAGTTTACGCGGTTCCAAGGATGATCTAATTATCACTTCCCATCCACACGATAAGTCGCAAATTTGGACTACATACATTTTAACTGGAAAATGTGATATGTTTTTTTTTGTCTCATTGAAAAGAATAATTAATGTAAATATAAGTAAAGAATTGCGAGTTAATAGTTTCCATTGGGGTATGAACTACATTGGGTGTGTTTAAAGTTAGTGTGAATGCTTTCGGCCTCCACACACTTTAAACACACTCAATGTAGTTCATACCCACTGGAAACTATTAACTCGTAATTCATTCCTTAAATATGTATCATCCAATCATAGGCACCAATGTAGAAAGAACTACATCATCTACTGAACCAATAGTAGCAGCGTTTCCTAGATCTGTGTACATGTATGCATCCGAGCGCTTCCCACCCATCCACCCATTCACATCTCCCCTACTCTCTCCCTCATGGCGACACAGAAGGGGGTATCACAGGGCGATTTGTGTGTTTTACGTTTATTTATCATCGCTACCGGTTGCCCATATGAGCGACGCCTCCTGGAGAGATTAGTCATTTTAGATTTTTGGAGAATAGTGCAATGATACAGACAGAGACCCATTCCAGAGTCTCCTCTGGTTCTTTTACGTCCACGGTGTAAAGCACCGACACGAGACCTCGGTTTAATGTCCCATCTGAAACACTGTTAATTTTATTAGGGTCAGACGGAGGATCGAACCTGCGATCCCTGGATTACCAGTCCAGCGTGTTACCACTGGGCTACAGATCCGTCTGTGTTTGGGTACAATGCGGGCTTGGTGGCTTTTATGTCTCTGATCGTTCAACCTTGCTCTCGAACACCGCCATGTCGACTGTTGTTAAACTATCACTATTATGTTTCTGCGGAGTTGCGGCCGCCGGGTTATTTGGCGACGACCAATTTTTGGTTCGCCATTTGAAAAAAAGCGGGGATAACTTCGAAATGAATCTGATGGATGAACTCATAATGAATAAATACTCAAATGTATAATTTACGCAATAATGAGTTTTTAAAATACCACTCTTTGATCGGTAGTATACCTAAAAAGTGCAAAGAAAAACTAAATCAACACATTATTACTGGGCTAAGTCCAGAAAACATGCTAGAAAAAAATAAATGGGGTAAAGAAATCAAATAAATTATTATATCAAACACAGATTCATTTAAAGAATATAGAACGTAGAAATTCTGAGCGAAAATGGTCTCAATTGTTCAGCGATGACAATCTCAAATGGAAAATAATCTACTGGCATATAAAGCAACGATTGACACTAAACTGAGAAATTATCAATATAAATTTTTAATGAGACTCACCCGAATCATAGTGTGCTGCTAGTCTATAATAGTCGATGTACATTGGTGGATAACAAGTGTACGGGTATGTATACGTATGATATATCAAATAGATCCCCGTAAATTAAAAACAAAACGTTGACAAAATTAATTGGAAGTATGGACAGCCTCCGTCTAGCGATATGCCTGTACCCTCTAATGTGTGTACTTATAATGTGCGGCTCACGGAGAAGTTACTAACGGAGATGATGCTCACTGATATGTTGCTCAGGGAGATGTTGATCACATATGTAATACTCACGGAGGTGCTGCTCAAGGAGGTGCTGCTCAAGGAGGTGATGCTCACGGAGATGATGCTCATTGAGGTGTTGGTCATGAAGATGATGCTGACGGAGGTGCTGCTCACGGAGAAGTTACTAACGGAGATGATGCTCACTGATATGTTGCTCATGGAGATGTTGATCATGGATGTAATACTCACGGAGGTGCTGCTCAAGGAGGTGCTGCTCAAGGAGGTGCTGCTCAAGGAGGTGCTGCTCAAGGAGGTGCTGCTCAAGGAGGTGCTGCTCAAGGAGGTGCTGCTAAAGGAGGTGTTGCGTACGGAGTTGATGCTCACGGAGGTGCTGCTCACGAAGATGATGCTCACTGATATGTTGCTCATGGAGATGTTGATCATGGATGTAATACTCACGGAGGTGCTGCTAAAGGAGGTGCTGCGTACGGAGATGATGCTCACGGAGATGATGCTCATTGAGGTGTTGTTCATGGAGATGATGCTGACGGAGATGATGCTGACGGAGATGATGCTCACGGAGAAGATGCTCATGGAGATGATGCTCAGGGAGATGATGCTCACGGAGATGATGCTCAGGGAGATGATGCTCACGGAGATGATGCTCGCGGAGATGATGCTCAGGGAGATGATGCTCACGGAGATGATGCTCACGGAGATGGTGCTCACGGAGATGATGCTCACGGAAATGATGCTCAAGGAGATGATGAGATGATGCTCACGGAGATGATGCTCACGGAGATGCTGCTCATTGAGGTGTTGTTCATGGAAATTTAGTTATTGGAGCAGTAGTAACACTTTCTAACATTACAATTTTGAGGATTACCTTGTGAGGATTACCTTGTGAGGATTACCTTGTGAGTGTCACCTTGTGATGATCACCTTTATAAGTGAGGATTACCATGTGAGTATTACCTTGTGAGGATCACCTTGTGAGGATCAACTTTATAAGCGAGCATTACCTTGTGATGATTACCTTGTGAGGAATACCTTGTTAGTGAGCATTACCTTGTGAGGATTACCTTGTGAGGATCACCTTTATAAGTGAGGATTACCTTGTGAGGATTACCTTGAGAGGATAACCTTTATAAGTGAGCATTACCTTGTGATGATTACCTTGTGAGGAATACCTTGTGAATGAGCATTACCTTGTTAGGATCACCTTTATAAGTGAGCATTACCTTGTGATGATTACCTTGTGAGGAATACCTTGTGAATGAGCATTACCTTGTTAGGATCACCTTTATAAGTGAGCATTACCTTGTGAGGATTACCTTGTGAGGAATACCTTGTGAATGAGCATTACCTTGTGAGGATTACCTTGTGAGGATTACCTTGCGAGCATTACCTTGTGATGGTCACCTTGTGAGGAATACCTTGTGAATGAGCATTACCTTGTTAGGATCACCTTGTGAGGATCACCTTTATAAGTGAGGATTACCTTGTGAGGATCACCTTTATAAGTGAGCATTACCTTGTGAGGATTACCATGTGAGCATTACCTTGTGAGGATTACCTTGTGAGCATTACCTTGTGAGGATCACCTTTATAAGTGAGCATTACCTTGTGAGGATTACCTTGTGTGGATTACCTTGTGAGGATTACCTTGTGCGGATTACCTTGTGAGCATTACCTTGTGAGGATCACCTTTATAAGTGAGCATTACCTTGTGAGGATTACCTTGTGAGGATTACCTTGTGAGGATTACCTTGTGAGGATTACCTTGTGAGGATTACCTTGTGAGGATTACCTTGTGAGGATTACCTTGTGAGGATTACCTTGTGAGGATTACCTTGTGAGGATTACCTTGTGAGGATTACCTTGTGAGGATTACCTTGTGAGGATTACCTTTGTGAGTGAGGATTACCTTGTGAGGATTACCTTGTGAGTGAGGATTACCTTGTGAGGATTACCTTGTGAGTGGGATTACCTTGTGAGGATTACCTTTGTAGTGAGGATTACCTTGTGAGGATTACCTTTGTGAGTGAGGATTACCTTGTGAGGATTACCTTGTGAGGATTACCTTGTGAGGATTACCTTGGTGATTACCTTGTGAGGATTACCTTGTGAGCATTACCTTGTGAGGATTACCTTGTGAGGATTACCTTGTGAGGATTACCTTGTGTGGATTACCTTGTGAGGATTACCTTGTGAGCATTACCTTGTGAGCATTACCTTGGGAGGATTACCTTGTGAGCATTACCTTGTGAGGATTACCTTGTGAGGATTACCTTGTGAGGATTACCTTGTGAGGATTACCTTGTGAGGATTACCTTGTGAGGATTACCTTGTGTGGATTACCTTGTGAGGATTACCTTGTGAGCATTACCTTGTGAGCATTACCTTGGGAGGATTACCTTGTGAGCATTACCTTGTGAGGATTACCTTGTGAGGATTACCTTGTGAGGATTACCTTGTGAGGATTACCTTGTGAGGATTACCTTGTGAGGATTACCTTGTGAGGATTACCTTTGTGAGTGAGGATTACCTTGTGAGGATTACCTTTGTGAGTGAGGATTACCTTGTGAGGATTACCTTTGTGAGTGAGGATTACCTTGTGAGGATTACCTTTGTGAGTGAGGATTACCTTGTGAGGATTACCTTTGTGAGTGAGGATTACCTTGTGAGGATTACCTTTGTGAGGATTACCTTGTGAGGATTACCTTGTGAGGATTACCTTGTGAGGATTACCTTGTGAGGATTACATACATGAGCAGTACTTTCATGATTTAATATAAACTCTGAATATGAGACGACAGTCTAACGAATAACCTTGAGCCGTCGACACCGGTAGTGTGAACTAAACATGCGACTGTAGCCTATAGCTAGTTAGTTGATCATTTGGTGCGTCCACAATATATATCACAGTACTAATGATCTCCCTTTCTATGGAGTTCTCAGAAAGAAGATGCTGTTTAGCTTTATCTAACGACTGTATAATACCGATACGATATTCTGGAGAATTTTCCGAAATTTGTTGCCCGAGTTCCCCCACCCAGTTGGCTGTATGAAGCTGCACGCCTAGGATATCGCATTGGACATATAATTCCATTTCAGATATTGTTAATGTTGTCGTCTGTCCCCCATACCCGAGTTCGTCTGCTTTTGAATAGCAGATATATGCCAGAATTCCGCTTTGACTTCCACCGTCTACGCAGTGTACACCTCACACTGCCAGAACTATAGTATAATCACGTGTGCGTCCTGAACATTGTTCCTGTTAGCTTATACAAATTAATTTTTAGCTCGATTGCGAAACAAGATCGTACAACAATTAATCGCTCTCGAGACCTCATTCCTGATGGAATCCATCGCAACAGGAGAGAAGAGACAACGTGGAATTTAAATGCATTGCCTAAGGTCACAATCGCAACGGCTCCAGCGGGGCTCGAACTTCGGTGCGTGCGCACTTGAATACTTGAGGCGAACGCACTATCACGACTTCCTGTTATTACGTCAACATCAAGGAAGCCAGCGAAGGGCGCGGTATAGGCCGCTGAAAATATGGTGACAATGGGGTCAAATATATTATGACACACTTTTGGAATGCACGGTAGCCAAGATGTCGTTCAGTAGCTATATTGGGTAATGGGAAACGGGTGTATTGGGCTTACCTGGGCGATAGAAGCCGTCTGAAACAAATGCCATATGAACACATTACGACAGATAATTGATTTTGCATCGGTGACTAACTGGACTGTCATGTAATTGAACGTAGGGACACGTGAGTGTGCTGTGAACCACAGATGGATGTCACATTTTTAGGAATGAGTGTGACGTGGACCACAGAGGGATGTCACATTTCTAGGAGTGAGCGTGACATGGACCACAGAGGGGTGTCACATTCTAGGAGTGAGCGTGACATGGAGCACAGAGGGATGTCACATTTCTAGGAGTGAGCGTGACATGGACCACAGAGGGATGTCACATTTCTAGGAGTGAGCGTGACATGGACCACACATGGATGTCACATTTCTAGGAGTGAGCGTGACATGGACCACAGAGGGATGTCACATTTCTAGAGTGAGCGTGACATGGACTACAGATGGATGTCACATTTCTAGGAGTGAGCGTGACTTGGACCACATATGGATGTCACATTTCTAGGAGTGAGCGTGACATGATCCACAGAGGGATGCCACATTTATAGGAGTGAGCGTGACGTGGAACACATAGGGATGTCACATTTCTAAGAGTGAGCGTGACATGGACCACCTATGGATGTCACGTTTCTAGGAGTGAGCGTGACATGGACCACAGGGATGTCACATTTCTAGGAGTGAGCGTGACATGGACCACATAGGGATGTCACATTTCGAGGAGTGAGCGTGACATGGACCACATAGGGATGTCACATTTCTAGGAGTGAGCGTGACATGGACCACAGAGGGATGTCACATTTCTAGGAGTGAGCGTGACGTGGACCACATAGGGATGTCACATTTCTAGGAGTGATCGTGATATGGACCACATAGGGATGTCATATTTCTAGGAGTGAGCGTAACGTGGACCACATAGGGATGTCACATTTCTAGGAGTGAGCGTGACGTGGACCACAGAGGGATGTCAGATTCTAGGAGTGAGCGTGACGTGGACCACAGAGTGATGTCACATTCTAGGAGTGAGCGTGACATGGACCACAGATGGATGTCACATTTCTAGGAGTGAGCGTGACATGGACCACAGAGGGATGTCACATTTCTAGGAATGAGCGTGACATGGACCACAGAGGGATGTCACATTTCTAGGAGTGAGTGGGAAACCCTGACACATCGTACTGAATGCATTAGGTGGCATGGGGGGACTTTGCCAGTATTTGAGCTCAGCGAATAGATTGGCTAGGTGGCTAGGTGTCCAGGGTCGGGTGTTATAAAAATGTTCACACATTTCAAACTCGTGCTGTGCTCACGTGATTTGATTGGTTGATTCTGAGTTTTACACTTGGATGAACCAATCAGAAAGTTGAGACTGAGTTTGAGATTGGAGAAAAGTTTTATAACCTCAAGGCCTGATTTGCTTCGGGTTCTCATTTCTTGAAGGAACAACGTGCAAAACCACAATTATTTGCACGAAATGTTTATTATTGTTATATATAAATAGTAATGTATTATATAAATACATTAAACTGTTTCTATATATGGCCAAGTGTTTACCATGTAATATATATATATATTTGTTTTATGCATAATCGTCTGCTATTATTTTCGCGCCTAAAATTATCAGTCTCGCTTCGCGCGGGAAATGACTTAAGATTTTAGGCCTAATCTCAGTTTATCGAGTCCGTGGTTGCAGGTGTCCAGTTATGTAATATAAAGGCGACGAACTGGTTTGATGGTGTAATATTAGATAACATAACAGATGTTTTAGGAATAACAGATGTTTTAGGAATTGTTATATCATATAGACACTGATTCAATCGTGTATATAAGAAATGGAGTTTAGTAACTAAAATCAGAACACTAAAGCCTACCTCCAGGAGAGAGAGTGGCGTGATCTCATTCTATTATATAGAACAGATAAACTGTTTCTATGATACTTAGATATTATGGACATTATAAGAATTATAACTTATAAAGATTTGTCGAATAATTAAATAAAATCGTTCAGCCATAGAAGAAACATAGAGTTTCGGCGAACCATATCGAAGGTGATTAAAAGTTAATAAATCAGAAACCTTGATTAGATTATAGTGATATTGAGTAATGACGGATTAGAGATACTGGAGTTAATTATACTGTGTAGGGCATAGTCGGCTCACACACTTGGATTGTTAAATAAGCGTTTAATGATACGATATATATATATATATATAAATCACTGATTATATATATATGAAGATCTCTGATGCCAATTTAGACAAGATATTATATAGAAGAAATGTAAGACTGTGTTGAGTTATCATTAATACATATATCGAAGAAGAAACCCCCTAGACAACTCCAGCGAGTCAACAATAGGATAGACCCTGGTAAGAGCCGAAGCAACTGAGTCATATACATACAAGAAGAAAAAGGAGAGTTTGCGACAATTGGGACGCTCGTCCGGGATTGGAAATACAATACAATACAAAACATTTTATTGCATGAGATAATAAAATACAATAAAGAAGAAGTGACATATCGTGACATATTGTGAAGGACACTAGAATTTATATATGGAATATTGTGAAGGACACTAGGATTTATACATGAAGAATACAAGGGACTATTAATTAACGTGTGAAAACAGAAGTGCATGCTAGACAGTGTTAGAATTTGGAAATAAGTGAAAGACGTCAACGAATTATTAAATTAATGAAATGGATTAAATTATTGGAAATGTGCAAACTTTGAATATGTGATAAATTATATATTGGATTAACGGACGAGACAGACTTCGGTAAGTACCAGTTTTCTTTTCATAGAGGCTTAAATATTATCATTAAAATTATATTAGTGATTTACTTCCTTTTATTGAACTCAATTCTATAATACATTTGGAGATACATTCTGGGGATTAAAAAAAAAAAAAAAAATATATATAAAATGGCTACAACTAGGAGTGCTAATAAGGAAACTGAGGGGCCGGTTCACCCCGACTTGCAGACCACAGGTGATGAGATATGGGACAAATTAATGAGACTTCCCTTCTTTAATCAGGCAAATCTGGAACGTCAGGGTGAGATTTACCAGAAAGAAAGAGAGAGAGAAAGAGAGAGGGAAGAAATAAAACAAAGAGAAGAAAGAAAGAGGGAAGAAGTAAAACAAAGAGAAGAAAGAGAGAGGGAAAGAGAAGAGAAAGAAAGGGACAGGGAGGAAAGAATGCAAAGGGAGAAAATGCAGATGGAGATTCGCCTGAGAGAAATCCAGAGAGATCAGGAATCTCAGCAAAATAACCCCCTCCCTACAGATAATAGGCCCTCTAAGACAAACATTTCTGTTCCTATTTGGACCCAGACTATGAGGCCAGATAAATTCTTCGCAACATATGAGAGACTGTTCGAAGCTAGCCAGGTCGCCAAACAAACATGGGTGGGCCATATTATAGACAAGTTGTCCGACAAGGCAAGAAATATATATGCCACTCTTCCTGTCCAAGACGCTAATAATTACGATACCCTCAAGGCCGCCATCTTGGATGAATATAGACTCTCACCCACTGTATATAGAAAGAATTTCTTCTCTTGGGTAAAGAAACCTCAGCAGACATATTCCGAATTCATTAAGGAATTAAAGGAGCAAATGACTCTATGGACGGAGAACAGTGATCCGAGCGAGGTCAACTGGATCGAGCTGCTCTTGAGATATAGGTTCGATTCCCAGCTAAGTGATGAGCTTAATTTGTTCATTCTGGATAAGAAAGCATCTACTCTCCAGGAATGTATTTCCCTGGCCGATGAATATAACCTCCATCGCAGATTAGCGCCCAGGACACGGATTAATTCAAATCCGAATTTGAAACCCAGAGATACAGAACACCGACCTCCAGCCCCAAGGCCATATATCCCATCACCCATGTATCGACCCAATATTAGGATAGATAATTCCCAAGCTACCCATAGAACTCCCCGGATAGAAAAATATTGTAGTTATTGTAGGCGTAATGGCCACGGACGAATAGAGTGTTGGGCAGATCCCAATTCACCTAGGTACAGGGGTACTAGAAACCTAGCAAACGGACACCACGTGTCAAACACTACTCATAGTTCAGCCTTTATAACCAATGAGCCAGTGAACTCATGTGAAAATACCGAGATGGTAAATCCATTACTTGCCAAATATACAGGTCAATCACGCATAAATACTAACACCGCACAAGTGACGTATTTGAGAGATACAGGTGCGACAATCAGTTTATTGTCGGCTACTGATCAAACCGCTGATCATTTAGAATACACAGGTGAACGGGTAACAATCCGCGGTGTCAATTATATCCCTGGTAATTACCCGATAGCAAAGATTAGCGTTGATTGTCCAATCTACCAAGGAACATTGAAGGTGGCTGTATTAAAGCACAGATGCACCGCGGGGGTGGATCTTATAATAGGTAACGACTGTGAAACTGCCCCTGTCACTGATTTGATTACCTGTGGCGTGGTTACACGCTCCAATAAGAAAATTATTCCGTTTGATGAAACTGTCACGTCCAACCCAGACTCAGAAAACACGACCGATACAAATCACAATGTCTTACCTTTTCGGAATACAATTGAGATCAATTCCCCCTCTGAGAAAGCCAGTACAGTTAAACCCCAAAATAGTCCCTCTATTGACGATTTGAGTCCTGATAAATTATTGCAAGAACAGAATAATGACCCGACCTTAGCACCCCTCTGGGAAATGGCTCAAGAAGGAACACCTATTCGGCAAGGATATTACATCCAGCTCGAACCCCGACTACTTATGAGGAGAGAACAACATCAAGACACGTCCAAAGTTCGACCCTGGAAAATATATGATCAGGTGGTAGTTCCACGGGGATTCCGGGATCATATAACGGGACTCGCCCATGACAGTTTAAGTACGGGACACCAGGGACCTAGTAAGACCCTGAAGCGCATTAAGCGCCGCTTCTTTTGGCCGGGAATCCGCGCAGATGTTAAACGATTCTGCCATAGCTGTGGGCCGTGCCAGAGAGCGGGTAAGGGACAGAAAGCCACTGTAGCCCCATTGAAACCCCTGCCCATTATATCCCAACCATTCAAATTTATATCCGCTGATTTCGTTGGACCCATGAAGAAAACTATAAATGGGAACCAGTATATCTTGAATTTTATTGATCATGCCACTAAATATACAGAATCTTTCCCATGCGCCGCAGCGACTGCTGTTAATGCACAAAAAGCCCTGATCGAGATAATATCTCGACATGGAAAACCCAAGACCCTGTTGACTGACCGAGGAAGCGCTTTCATAGCTGAAACATTCACACGCTTCCTAGCCGAGCACGATATACGTCACTTAACTAGCACGAGTTACAGACCTCAAACCAACGGATCAATAGAGAAATATAATGGTACATTGAAAACCATGCTTAGAATCCTTGGGGAGAAATCTTTATCGCCTTGGGATGAGATGCTACCCTGGCTATTATTTGCATATAGAAGTGCAGAGCACTCTAGCACAGGATATTCTCCCTTCTACCTTCTATATGGGCGCGAACCTAGAGATAATCTAGATTCCACTTATGATCTCTGGGCTAGAAATGAGCGGGATGAAGGGATCCCCATAAATGACTATGTACAAGAATTATGTCATAGATTAATGCTGAAGCGTTACGTGACGCCAGCGAGAATGCCCAACAGGCCGCAGATGGTCGTAAAACAAAGTATGACAGAAGTAAGAAAGCGAAAATGCGTGTATTCCAGCGTGGTGAATTAGTGTTAGTACGATTACCGTTAAAAGGTAATAAGCTGAAGAATGCCCTCCAGGGACCGTACGTATCCGGTACACGAAAAGGTAGCGTCGCATACCTATATTATATACATGCCTGATAAGAGAGTAAAATACCGTGTTATGCATGTAAACCAGTTGAAGCCCTGGACAGGTAGGGAGGAGGGTGCAGCTCTAGCTGATAGTAGTCCGGTGTATGAGTCCCAAGACCCTACCCTATTAGATTACCAAGCCCCTACGGACATTGAGAAAGAATTCGATTCTTGCAGTCCTCTTGAATCTGTACCTAAGAAAGCCTGGCCGGATATCAGTCATTTAAACCCAGACCACAGGGACGATATTAGTCAGTTATTTGACCGTTACCCCCGTCTATTCTCTGGAAAACTGGGACGTTTCCACGGTGTTACCCATGATATTGATGTGCAAGGTGCTTCACCCGTAGTCCAGCCTTACTACCGCATGTCTCCAGAAAAGAAACAAATATTAAAAACTGAGCTAGATCAAATGTTGGAGTTAGGAATTATCCGCCCTAGCAGAAGCCAGTGGGCCTCTCCCATAATATTGGTACGCAAATCAGACTCAGAATGGCGACCATGTATTGATTATCGGAAAATTAATGACCTGACTCGAGGAGAGGCCTTCCCCATCCCGAGATTAGACGATCTCATTGATCAGGTCGCAGGTTCGAGTCTGATATCCATTCTAGATCTTAATAAAGGATATTGGCAGATTCCGCTAACCCTTCGAGCTAGTGAAATTGCAGCGTTCATAACCCCCTGGGGCTTGTTTGAACCATTAACTCTCCCATTTGGTTTAAAAAACGGTGGAGTTACCTTCCAGAGGGCCATACACGAGATAATCGCTCAATCCCCGACAGAACCCATCCGTGATAGATTTGCCGACGCATATCTGGATGATATTGCTGTTCGATCCAATTTATGGTCACAGCACATAAATCACTTGGATTGGACATTTCATAGACTAGAGGATAGTGGTGTTACTTTGAATCCGAAGAAGTGTAAAATTGGGTCTGGAACAGTCAAGTACTTGGGACATGAATTAGGTTCGGGAAAAATCAAACCAATTTCCAGCAAGGTTGAGTGTATTAGTAATATCTCTCCCCCACAGACCAAGAAACAATTACGAGGATATCTGGGATCAGTAGGATTTTACAGGAAATTCATTCCCCAGTTCGCTGAGATCGCCGCTCCCCTGACTGACTTATTAAAGGGCAAGCGATCAGGGAACATCATAAATCAGTGGAGCGATAAACATCAACTTGCTTTCGAATCCTTAAAGAAAGCTTTAACCAATAAACCCATACTGAAGGCCCCTGACTTTAACCAAGAGTTCGAACTCTATACTGATGCTTCCGATTTGGGAACTTCGGCTGTACTGACTCAGACCGTTGACCAAGTACCACACCCAGTAGCATTTTATTCCCGAAAACTTATTCCACGAGAGAAAAACTACTCTACAATAGAGAAGGAATTATTAGCTATAATGGCCGGTATCGAACATTTTCGCATATATGTAAGCACAAGCAAAACACTAATCAATTCAGATCATAATCCCCTTGTATGGTTAAGTAGGTCGAAAACGTCCAATCAACGCCTCTTAAGATGGGCACTGTGTCTCTCAGAATTTAATCTGACCATTAAACATATCAAAGGGACTCAAAATGTTCTGGCAGACTTTCTCAGTAGAGTTCAATGACTGTGATGTTTGACTTAGTAAATGTACTTGGTATTATTTCAGTTGTTCAGTAAATAGTTATTGCCTCTATGATTAGAATGTTGGTACCTAGCGAAAGAAATGCTATTTTAGGACATATGATGTATTGATATTATGATTGTTTTCTACTGTATATTCAAAGGAATGAAGATTTGTCAATCGGCCGATAGCGGGCGATGTCAAACTTCTCCCCGGGTAGGGAGGATTGTGCAAAACCACAATTATTTGCACGAAATGTTTATTATTGTTATATATAAATAGTAATGTATTATATAAATACTTTAAACTGTTTCTATATATGGCCAAGTGTTTACCATGTAATATATATATATTTGTTTTATGCATAATCGTCTGCTATTATTTTCGCGCCTAAAATTATCAGTCTCGCTTCGCGCGGGAAATTACTTAAGATTTTAGGCCTAATCTCAGTTTATCGAGGCCGTGGTTGCAGGTGTCCAGTTATGTAATATAAAGGCGACGAACTGGTTTGATGGTGTAATATTAGATAACATAACAGATGTTTTAGGAATAACAGATGTTTTAGGATTGTTATATCATAAGACACTGAGTCAATCGTGTATATAGAAATGGATTTTAGTAACTAAAATCAGAACTAAAAACCTACCTCCAGGAGAGAGAGTGGCGTGATCTCATTCTATTTATAGAACAGATAAACTGTTTCTATATAATAGATATTATGGACATTATTAAGAATTATAACTTATAAAGATTTGTCGAATAATTAAATAAAACGTTCAGCCATAGAAGAAACATAGAGTTTCGCGAACCATATCGAAGGGTGATTAAAAGTTAATAAATCAGAAACCTTGATTAGATTATAGTGGTTATTGAGTAATGACGGATTAGAGAGACTGGAGTTAATTATACTGTGTAGCGCATAGTCGGCTCACACAATTGGATTGTTAAATAAGCGTTTAATGATACGATGTATATATATATAAATCAATGATTATATATATATGAAGATCTCTGATGCCAATTTAGACAAGATATTATATAGAAGAAATGTAAGACTGTGTTGAGTTATCATTAATACATATATCGAAGAAGAAACCCCCTAGACAACTCCAGCGAGTCAACAATAGGATAGACCCTGGTAAGAGCCGAAGCAACTGAGTCATATACATACAAGAAGAAAAAGGAGAGTTTGCGACAATGAGTTTGCGACACGAGTCAGTCAGCAATTGTGTAGGAAACTTTGAAGCAATGCTGTGTCACATATATATGAGAAACAGTTGTGTAAGTGTGTTTTACGCTTATTTACCGTCGCTACCGGTTGCCCATATTAGCGGCGCCTCCTGAAGGGATTAATCATTTTAGATTGTTGGAGGATAGTGCAATGATACAGAGAGCGGCCCATAAGAGTCTTCTCTTGTTCTGCTACGTGTACGGTGTAAAGCACCGAAACGAGACATCGGTTTGAAGTTCCATCTGTTAAAATTGTTAGGGTCAGACGGGGGATCGAACCTGCGATCCCTGGATTCGCAGTCCAACATGTTAACCACTGAACTACTGACCTGCCTGTGGGCTGCGCAATACGCCTAGATGTTTGAGTTTGTTAATCTATACGACCATTAGGCGTTCCCTGACTATGCGCATAGTGATCTTTCTATTTGACACTTTGGGCACCACAAATACATGGTAAGTAATACCGGGACCACCTCCATGAAGTGAGGTCCGTCTGGACACCTAAATGTTCCCAATTACTAGGTCACTGAAAACGCATCACTGGTAGTCAAGGAAACCACCTGCCCCCCCCAAGATGAAGTTAGATGGATCTGATGCAGCTGTTTATAAGCACATGCCATTTATTAACCATGTATTGTCCGGAATGTACAATTCACTCCATTGAAGGCTTTCAGGACAAATGATTTATGTATATGATATAATTATGTTAACATTTGTTTTCATTGCCACTGTCACGTACAGCAATGGCGTTTTAACCTTTAAAGCAGCATTACATCGTAATAAAGGATGTTTTGGGTAAAATATAAATATTAATATGTGTGTGTTTACAAAAATCGAAATAGTCGCTCAGAAACGATAACATTCCAATAAATTTAAACCGTCGTATACGCGAATTTGTTTGCCACACACGAAATGTAAACACGCACAGCGCGCATGTGTGAAACAACAGAGGATGTAGAAAACAACGTATATATTTTGAACATGAAAGACTATCTATCTATCTTCCACTAATGTCGAACCCCTCGCGGGGATGTAGAAATGTGCCTAAAAGACTTAGCTAACAGAGGTATGAATCAACATATCAAGTAATTTAATTAAAAAAGACAACGTGGGACAAATGGGGACGATGCATTCCGAATGTAAACAAGTGCGGACAATGCGTTCCTGTTGTAAACAAGTGCGTGACCGATCGACTCTGAAAGTCCTACTTGTGTTATCGCAAAAAAAAACTGTTTACCAAATGAACATAAGCATACAAAGTATAATGTTAGAATGTGTAGCAGCATTGCTACCCATACGTAAAAATTGAAATTTTCAAATATCTTTTATTTCATACAATGTAATACTGCTTTAACCTGCCGAAGAAATTGAATGGAATGTGCAAACAACATAGATCCAGCTCAGCCGTGGTGTCGCACTGCGTCTGATCAGTGTAAATAATTCGACTCGCCTGGAAACCTATTCTATTTTTAAACATAAATTTGAAGTCGAAATGTATCTAAACAGTATAACGGAAGCTAAATTCAGAATAGCCTTATCTAAATTTAGAACATCATCACATGACCTAGCAATTGAAAAAGGAAGATACTCAAATTTAAGTAGAAATTTACGAATTTGTAATAACTGTAATACCAACATGATAGAAAATGAATTTCATTTCCTTTTAGTCTGTCCGAAATTTAAAGATTTAAGAAGAAAATATTTAAACCGTTATTTTTGTTCTTGGCCTAACATGCATACATTCTTATCTTTATTGACTTGTCAGTCACAAACACAGATCTTAAACCTTGCTAAGTATATTTTATTATGCAAATCACACAAGAAATCAATAGATCATTACCATCATTCCGTACATTGCTATTATACTGTTATATGTCATGCTTCTCTGTAAACTGTGTATATATGTGATGCTATAAGCATCTGCTGATACATATTGTATTGTATTATTATTGTATGTTGTTTGCTATTCAGACAAGTATTTTGGCTCCACTATCCGAATAAGTGTCGTCTGATCTGGCTCGATGCTGTTTGCAAAACGACTTTAGTCGTGATTGGCAGATTAAGGGGTAAGGCGAATAGTTTGATTGTAATATCGCACGGCTAATTCAGATCGCTTGGCCAAAAATACTTAGTATGCCTACACGACTCTGTAGTTCTTTAATGGTCCGAGCTCGCATATTGTACAGACGGATCTGTATTCCAGTGGTTAACACGTTGGACTGGTAATCCCGGGATCGCAGGGTCGATTAGGGTCAGTGAAAATGAAGGTGTCCAGTAAGTAATCGTGGGGAAATTTATTAAACCTGGTTATCATTAATTGCTGGATGAGCAGACCAAATTTGCAACAGGCCCAGTAGGATGGTTCGAGCGTCCTACCTCGTCAGACGAATCTGTAGTCCAGTGGTTAACACGTTGGACTGGTAATCCAGGTATCGCAGGTTCGACCCCCGTCTGACCATAATAAAATTAACAGTCTTTCAGATGGGACGTTAAACCGAGGTCTCCTGATGAGACTCTGGAATGGGTCTATGTATGTATCATTGCACTATCCTCCAAATATCTAAAATGACTAATCTCTTCAGGAGGCGTCGCTCATATTGGCAACCGGTAGCGACGATACATAAACGTAAAGCACACACTCCTACCACGAACACGTTTGAAATCCATATTTACCTCTGTATTCTGAGCGCATTGAAGATTTGATCATAAACACTTTTGATTATTTGCTTTCTTGTTAATAACACTTTTTATGCAAACAAATCGAAAAAGGTTTAGTTATACAAACTATTGACAGCCTTGATCTATATGTATTGTCTGCATAAATAACCGTTTTCTACCACAATTGTTTACATAACTATTTATCCCCCCAAGGATTTATTCTTGTCAATTGATCTGTTACTGGAACTCTGCTAACAGCACGTGCATAATTCATGACTTGTGTAAGGAAACATCAGTCGATCTCCGACCGTACTAAGCACACCACTGGGGCTGGTATCAACACATAAGAACACATGCTAGACTATATGTTTACCAGTTTACGGCCGAACAAAACAGTGTTCAATTTTCCATTGTTTAATTTTGATTTTCACTACGAGTAGATGTTTGTTCGTGGTTTAATGTCGCACCAACCGGTTACTTGATAGTAGTTGACTCTACAGCTAGTATTGGTGGAAGACACAGAGTTCCAGGCACGGACAGTCACCCGGGGATAACAACCAACCCTCCGTAACCTAGCTGGATAGCTTGCTTTTTTGTACGAATTCGGCACAACAGGTCGGATTCGAACCTACTACGGTGTTGAGCTTGTTTATGCAAATTTATGTTAGCTCGATTGCGAAACAAGTTCTTACAACTTATATTAATCACTCTCGAGACCTCATTCCTGATGGAATCCATCGCCACGAGGGAGAGAGAAGATGCAACGTGGAAATTAAATGCCTTGCCTAAGGGCACAATCGTAACGGTTCCAGCGGAGCTCGAACTCCGGACCTTTCACACAGACATAAACATGATCGAGAAACCGACATTAGTCAAAACAGTTGTCCTTTGTGGATTTCAGAATATTGAAAACCGGACCTAAGTCGTAATGGTGAACCGAACACAGACATAAACATGATCGAGACACCGACATTAGTCATTACAGTTGTCCTTCAGAATTTGGATTTCAGAATATTGCAAACCGGACCTAAGTTGTAATGGTGAACCGAACAAAGACCTAAACATGATCGCGGCACCGCTGACATGGGAATATCTCACGACTTTTGTAACAATACATCTGTATATATAAAGTATGCTCTATTTAAGTCTTATCATTGCATATAAAACAATAACAATCATGACATATAAATAATTTAATGTTTATAATTACATAAAACAATGTACAGTCACATTCCTAATTGAATTATAAGAGACTGTTTAAGAATATAATACCAAAATAACAAATGAGCTATTCCATGGGGATACCAACACAGTGGGCAAAACACATACGCAAGTCGACACCTAGCACCGACATATCATCAGCATCGCTATCAAACCCAGAGGTATATCCCAGAATACCACCATTAAACTTTAAACACACGCAATAAAGCCAAACCACACATACCGTACGTGCCAACACCCGAACACGTTCGTTCCACAGTGCAGTAATCTCATACTACATAAATACAATGCACCTCATGGGTCTATATCTAATATTATCTCACCACATCGTCCACGGAAGAAGGAGTGTGAAATTACCCTCACAGAAAGCTCAAGAAGATGAATTCATTGCAAGGTGTGTGTGTAAAGCAGTAGATAACAATCTGAATAACATATATATATACTCTGATTATAATAATTGATATATCGAGATTTTGTTGAAAGTTGCAATGACAGGTACTTGCTTGTCGAAAGTACAACCGGAAATTCTATGTATAAAACGTTAACGATTACTGAAGTTAGTAAGGTTAGGACGCACCAAACGCACCGAACACACGAGGGCATATTTTAATATGTTTCATAGCCCAACGTCCGATTAGCGCAGTGGTTGGCGCGCTCGCTTCTCACAAATGCGACCCGGGTTCGATCCTCGGACCGGGAAGTATGTGAGATGGTACGATGGTCGCCAGATCGGACATGTGGGTTTTCTTCGGGTACTCCGGTTTTCTTCCACACGAATGACCACATTTACGCTTTCAACGGCGCCAACGAGGGTGATTAAGATAAGTTGTTAAAACCTGCTGCGCAATCGTTGTAAAATAAATAAAGTTTATAAAAAACTTCCCAAAACAAAGAGCATCATTCTCTAAAGATACGATCATTTTGATCCCACAGCAATTCGTTATCGTAACACTAAGGGGAACACGATGATCGTACAATGAGAGACAATATGGAAACAATGCCCACTGTTAGGTTGTCCGATTAGCGCAGTGGTTAGCACACTCGCTTCTCACAAATGCAACCCGGGTTCGATCCTCGGACTGGGAAGTATGTGAGTTGGTACGGTGGTCGCCAGATCGGATATGTGGGTTTTCTCCGGGTACTCCGGTTTTCTCCCACACGAATGACCACATTTACGCTTTCAACGGCGCAAACGAGAGTGATTAATATAAATTGTTAAAACTTGCTTCACAATCGTTGTAAAATAAACAAAGTTTAAACTTTTAAAGACCACTGTTTTGCGTTCCGCGTGGATGGTCTGTCAAACAGGTTTAAAACTGCATAATTAAGTTACACATTATACACGTATTTACATTCCAACTCATCTTGAAATAATTAATGTCTTTGTTATTTTATCTGTTAGTAATTATTTTCAGAATTCTATATCCGGTTCAAGAACGGTTGGACAAATCTCCATGAGAAGCTGTGAGAATGTGGTCACGTGATCAAAGCCAGGAACCTGCCATCCAATATATATAAATGGAAAATAGAGAACCAAACCAGAAAATATGAAACCAATGCCATACAGGAATTCAATTTTGGGATTTGAAATGAAAGGTGCAATCAGCATGAATATACATATTGCCAAAGCTAATATCGGAATAAAAAGTGGAATACTGAAATCTTGTTTATTTCTTTTCTGATTTCGGCGCTGGTATCGAATTCTAAGTAATGCTACAACGGAGAGACCTTGCGTTAAAAAGTCGACGAAACTGACTAAATTAATCAACTCTCCAATATCACCCGGAACCAGCATGATTAACGACAATACCGTGTTGAGAAAGAGTGATGCCAGTGGTATTCGAGATTTGTGATGCAGAAATGACAGTACTTCCGGTAAGTGACCTGCGCGCGCAGCAGCGAAGCGGACTCTTACGTCTGTGAAGAATCCCCCATTGGAAGCACCGTGCACAGAGCACATTACACTAATTGGTATGAAAATTGCTGCAGCACCTAGCACTCGCTCTCCCCACGTGAATGCCACAGCGGGAACTGACAAGAACTCGTCTTTGGAGAGGATAGTGAAGTAGGAAACATTTGTAGTAATATAGATCAACGTTACTAACGTCATTGATATAATAATTGCTCTTGGAATGTTTTTCTTTGGTTGAATTAGTTCTTCCGCGATTTCATTGAGGTTTGTGTATCCGCCATACGCCCACATGCAACTGTAGATCGCAAGTGTTATAGATGTAATGTTATTCGTTGTTCCATCGAACGAGTCATCAAAATTCTCTGTCTTGCCTTGAAAGAGATATATGAATCCTCCAACAGTAATGACCAACAAAGCAAGTATTTTTAGGACTGTGAATAATCCTTGCACGGAAGACACCAAACTGACACTGATAGTGTTTGTTATGGCAAGAAGTAGTAATTCTCCAGCTGCAATGGATTTTCGGATACTGTTTGGAGCGATGCAGTTCCCGAATATCGGAGCACAGACATAATCTGCAAACACCAGCGCCAGTACTGTGCGGCTCCCACTCTGTGTGACAACACATTGAGTCCATGAAACTAGGAATGCGGGTATATTACCTATTCCGTATTTTATGATCGTGTAGTCGCCGCCGGATTTGGGCAACAGGACGCCTAGTTCAGCATACACAAGTCCTAATAGCATCGATAAAAATCCACAGAATATCCAAATAACAAGACTCAGCCCAACAGAGCCGGCATTCTGCAGAGCTCCCCTTGGTGAGATGAAGATGCCTGAACCAATGACGGCCCCCATGACAAACCCAACGCCTCCCAACATACTGATTCTCTCCTTAACTTTAATGCGATCAGTCTCTAGTATAATCGGCATTTCTCTGACACTATCACCAATTTTCCTCTCAACGGCAAAGTTGTCACCCATAGTAACTGGTTTCATCTAATATTCCTTGTAATTTAAGAACACCGTTTGTTTTTCTGCAATCAATTTTATGCAAATTAAATATTCCTCTTATTTTGTCGTAAGCGTTTATGCTGTTTTGCTTAAAATACTTAATTTGTTATTCAGATGTACTAGTCCATATAAAGTGTTATTATTCGGAAACAAAGTTGGTTTTTGCAACCATTTCTTATTCATGTTCGTCATCTGCTCGTTTTATGCAACTGTTAAGCTATCGGATACACATCTAATGTCAGCTACAACATTACATTGTGCATTTAATTCAGTCTGGTTTTCAACTCAGCTTGTAATTAAAAGTGAGACGCCCATCATCACAAACTAATAATTTATACACACAACTGCAATGTGAACCGCGAGCAAATATCATTCGTACCGTTCTCTTCAAAACTTGAATGTCGAAGCTA
Organism: Archivesica marissinica; assembly: GCA_014843695.1. Lineage (NCBI taxonomy): Eukaryota > Metazoa > Mollusca > Bivalvia > Venerida > Vesicomyidae > Archivesica > Archivesica marissinica. The sequence goes on along the minus strand of CM026389.1, from coordinate 18,856,512 downwards.
TACATTATTTACATTAACAGTTGAAGCTGGGTCACGACACAGATTTAGTTTTAAACTCTTTCTTTATTATCTCCTTGCATATTCGAACGTTCAAACACGAATGTATGTCGTAGCTTCTCCAATTTGTTTAGTTTTGTAAGTTTATATGGTCAGTTTTATAGATGAACTCTGACTGAACGATTTATAACAGGCGGAATAAATGACGAAAATACCTACCTAACGTCTCAATGGTCATTCTACATTCTATTCCGTTAATGTTATCTTCAGTTGTCTCATTAGCATAAGTATGAATGACATTCACTTATGTTTCAAGTGCACACCAAATAATACGAGCATCCGTGGTGTAGTGGACACGGTGTCCACATGGTAACCGAGAATGTTGTGAGTTTGAGAAGTAATTTCTAGTCATTGTACTCTACTGTGGTATAGTGCAAGGCATCCGTGGTGTAGTGGACACGGGGTCCGCATGGTAACCGAGAAGGTTGTGAGTTTGAGAAGTAATCACTAGTCATTGTGCTCTGCTGTGGTATAGTGCACGGCATCCGTGGTGTAGTGGACACGGGGTCCACATGGTAACCGAGAAGGTTGTGAGTTTGAGAAGTAATTTCTAGTCATTGTACTCTGCTGTGGCATAATGCAACACCAACACCCCAAACCAAAAAAAAACACACACCAACACGGCATCCGTGGTGTAGTGGACACGGGGTCCGCATGGTAACCGAGAAGGTTGTGAGTTTGAGAAGTAATTGCTAGTCATTGTGCTCTGCTGTGACATAGTGCACGCTACAGAATACTCCACTTCCAGAAGCATATCTGAATCTTTCACATACTCGATGTATTAGCCTGGCTTCCAGATTTTTCTCTTTTATTTCTCGCAAAATGACATCATCAGAAACTCAGTAAGGCTCAAGTAATGGCTTCGCTGTTAAAAAATATTTATATGACTGGCCAGGTAACAGATGAATAACAATCATGTTGATAGTCAAATCATATTAATATGGTGGGGCGGCTGATCCCACGACTGGGAATGCATGTACAGTCAAACCTGAGAACAAAGACCGGCCTTGGAAAGTAGGCAAAGTGGTCTTTGTTCGGAGGGTCATTAATCATGACCTCCATATACAACCTCCGCGCCCCTTTTCTTATTGAATTTGATACATGTACTGTGTAGAAAGAACTACAATGTAAATGTATCATTTTATCGGTTTTAATAATAACAAAAATATATATGCCGTGTATTTTAGTTTTATTTCATTAACGTCATTAGACCAGATTGTTCCTTGAGAAAACATAATTACATAATAGTTTACACATATGTGAAGATGCATGCGTGTTTGCTGAACAAGGTCACACAAGATTTCCAACAAAACACGCAGTGCGCATAATATACACACCTGATTAGATATACGACCTTGAATGCACGCATACATGCATGCACACATCACACCATTAAACTGATAAATAATCTTTACGACTTATTAAGATCAGGTATTTACTGTATTTCAATGCTGGTGTGTTTACATTAGTTAATACAAATTTATTTTAGCTCGATTGCGAAACAAGTTCTTTCAACTTATATTAATCATTCTCGAGACCTCATTCTTGATGGAAACTATCGCCATGAAGGAGAGAGACGATGCAATGTGGACTTTAAATGCATTGCCTAAGGGCACACTCGTAATGGCTCCAGCGGGGCTCGAACTCCGGGTTTTCGCACCTGAAGCGAACGCGCATCCAATGCGCTATCACGACTTCCACAGTGGAAGTGTGTACGTGTGCTTACATTGGACATGCGGATCCAATGCGCTATCACGACTTCCACAGTGGAAGTGTGGAAGTGTGCTTACATTGGACATGCGGATCAAATGCGCTATCACGACTTCCACAGTGGAAGTGTGGAAGTGTGCTTACATTGGACATGCGGATCCAATGCGCTATCACGACTTCCACAGTGGAAGTGTGTACGTGTGCTTACATTGGACATGCGGATCCAATGCGCTATCACGACTTCCACAGTGGAAGTGTGTACGTGTGCTTACATTGGACATGCGGATCCAATGCGCTATCACGACTTCCACAGTGGAAGTGTGTACGTGTGCTTACATTGGACATGCGGATCCAATGCGCTATCACGACTTCCACAGTGGAAGTGTGTACGTGTGCTTACATTGGACATGCGGATCCAATGCGCTATCACGACTTCCACAGTGGAAGTGTGTACGTGTGCTTACATTGGACATGCGGATCCAATGCGCTATCACGACTTCCACAGTGGAAGTGTGTACGTGTGCTTACATTGGACATGCGGATCCAATGCGCTATCACGACTTCCACAGTGGAAGTGTGTACGTGTGCTTACATTGGACATGCGGATCCAATGCGCTATCACGACTTCCACAGTGGAAGTGTGTACGTGTGCTTACATTGGACATGCGGATCCAATGCGCTATCACGACTTCCACAGTGGAAGTGTGTACGTGTGCTTACATTGGACATGCGGATCCAATGCGCTATCACGACTTCCACAGTGGAAGTGTGTACGTGTGCTTACATTGGACATGCGGATCCAATGCGCTATCACGACTTCCACAGTGGAAGTGTGGAAGTGTGCTTTCATTGGACATGCGGATCCAATGCGCTATCAAGACTTCCACAGTGGAAGTGTGTACGTGTGCTTACATTGGACATGCGGATCCAATGCGCTATCACGACTTCCACAGTGGAAGTGTGTACGTGTGCTTACATTGGACATGCGGATCCATACTGATGAGCTAATATAATTATGTATATATTCAAATGTCTTTCTTTCAGGTCAAATGTTCAGCTTAATAGTATATAAAGCAAATACCTTATAGATATATGACAACCATACCTATATAAAGAGGGTTATTAAAATGTCGGGTATATAATTATTAGTCTCGGGAGTTCCAAGCTTTTCTGTATGTCCACTCGTTGTGGAGGTGAGCAGTGCCATTACTATAGATCAATTTTAATATAATAAAACAACGAATACTTGATATGTATCATCAACAGTGGTATTCATCAATCAATAACTCTACTCGTCTTGAAACGTATAACTTGTTTAAACATGAATTTCAGTTAGAAAAATATCTCGACATTATACTAGAACCTAAATTTAGAATATCTTTAACCAAGTTCCGGACCTCATCCCATGACCTAGCAATAGAACGAGGTCGTTACACAAACGTACCACGGAATGAACGTACTTGTATACATTGTAATTATAGAATGATTGAAAGCGAGTATCATTTTCTTCTTATTTGTCCTAAATTTAGAAATTTAAGAAAAAAATATCTGAAACGCTACTATTATACTTGGCCTACTAAACAAAGGTTTATTACCTTACTTACACAAACTAATAGGAAAATTGTTCAAAACCTGTCCAAATTTATATATTAAGCAAATTTAGTAAGAAATTTGTTTTAAATTTGTTTTTAAACATCATAATCATCTATGCTCTTCTGAAAATGTATCCATGTCTTTCCATTGTACTTTGTTTATATATGTATTCTTTGCTATAAGTATGTTGTCATATTTAATGCAATAAATTTATTGAATTGAATTGAATTGAATAAAGTAAAGTGTTTGTTTATTATAGTGTCACCCCTATTTAAAGGGCCAGCCATTTCTGACTTATGAGACACCTCTTTTTATGAACATCAGTACTTCCCGATATATATACTTGTATGCCAGACGCCATGTACGGTAGGCAATCGGTAACCATTATTTAACTAACTGGCGGCTTACCAACCGGCCATACCAGAACGAACCCCTGATGCGATTCGAACCTTTGACCTCCCGCTCCATGAGCAGTGCCATTTCTATATTGATTAGGCCATATATATGTAAAGGAAAAAGTTTTGAATACAACAAAATTGTACATGCATATACATTTTTGCAGGGCACAGTTTTCCATTTTGGTAATTTCGAAACGATAGGGTTCAATGATAACTAACTTTGTGCATTTTTCATTTTGGTAAGATATGCATTTTCATGACAGGCAGTGCATAGTGTTTTTGAGAAATTATGTGACTTGAAAAGTCTTCACACTAGTTGATGTATAGAAAACATGTGATATACGAAGTCAGGCAATTATGATGATGTACGTTTATTAACCCTCGCCACCGGTAAACCATATGGGCGAGCGTTCTAAGATGATTATTCTCTGTGATGCTTATGGTGACATCCTCAGATGGCTTCTTCCTTCTTACTGTGCCAGGGTGACAAGTCCTGGTCTGTGTGCGATACTTTTTAGGGCCACATCCTCCACGATTAGTCGGCTCACAGCAGCAAAATGGTTATGTTGTTCCGTCGTTGTCCACCCCGTTGACGCATCCGGGGTCGAGGTCGCATCCCTCCGTCTCCAACAGCTCGCCCGAGATTGGAGACAGATAAAAGAGTTCGAGGCGACGAGTGCGCCATCCACGCGAAACGACTGCCGTCTTCTCCTACCCAGTCACTCATCGCCCTCTTCAACGCCCTAGTGTTAGCTGTCGTTGATCTAGGTAAGTGTAAGACACTCAAAAAGAGTCGATGCGGGTCCTCGTCTGTATGCGTCAGCGGCGTGGATTGGTCACTTCGGAACAGGTGATCCAATTTCCTGCTGTGAGCTGTGCCTTGTTCCCGACGTGCACGGTGTGGAGGTACGAACAAGAGTCAGGCAATTGCAAACTGAAGGTGGGGTATATGATAATATTTGGCGGAGGAATACAGTGTGTAAACACAGTGACGTCATTCACAGGTGACCGGTGTCAATGTTCACCATTGCATTTGTGATATGTTTGCTGTTTTTCAGTTTGATTTGAATACCTCTTCACAGTGGATGTGGTATCAGAAGAAATGAAAGATTGGAAATATAAATGATCAGCCTGTATATTTTAACCATTTACTATGTATTTAATAGGCAATTTATTTGTTGTTTTTATGGGAGCAGAGCATGTCCGTGAATCGTTTTGGCATCAACTTGTTACGGTTTAGGATAATCTGTTGGGAGGAATAGTTTACTAATTAGGGTACCATCTATTAATAAAGAAATCTATAATATAATTCTTGTGTTCACATTAGGGATGGCAACGAATATTCGAATATTTAAAGATCCAAATATTCGAATACTAGTTCAGTATTCGAATATTCGGGAGAAGAATAAATATATTTGCAAAATTTATATAAACTGTCATAAAATCAGATACGTCGTTGTTGTTGTTTTATTTCTTCAATATATCATAAAACCATACAAAGTTACAATACAAAAGAAATCGCCCGAGGAGGTGTGAATAAACCAAGTTGTGACCGAATATTCGAATATCTCCCCGACCGAATATTCGAATATCTCCCCGACCGAATATTCGAATATCTCCCCGACCGAATATTCGAATACCTAAATCGCTATTCGTTACCATCCCGAGTTCACATTAAGTTGAATCGCGAAAGTTCATAAAATATTATATGACATTCTTACATAATTGATCTATGGTGCTATATGTAATTATGACTATTTATGGATCGATTTTAACACTGAATATGTTGCTATGTGTAAAATTATGTACATTTCTACCTTTGATGATTATGTTTTCGATGGGGGAATACTTCCTTAAATCCTAAATCGGTTCTATTCTAGTTCTGTATTCTTTATCATTTGCGAAAGCAAATTGGTTTTTTCTTTCAATAAAATGCAGGCCAGCAAAATAGCATAAATACATAACAGTTAAAAGCAGAAAGTCGGATGGAAGAATTCGTTCCCATGGGAAATTTAAATACTATATCAATTTCTTTTGTGAAACATATTATTTATGTTCCGCATACATCATTGGTATTAAGAACATTCATCGTCAGTATCTATTAGAAATAAATTTCGCTAGATTACATTTTTTGCTTCAATGCAATTATGCCATGGTGGAATGGATATGGATACCAGCACGTGCTTTTCCCATCTTTGAAGACACGTCTCGTATAATTTAATTCACAGCATTAATAATAAAATGGCTACTGGTCTTTATAAAATTCCAGCCCATTGGTTTCCAGAATACCTGCTTCGGACGTTCTCCGAATACTCGATTCCATCCTTACTATGAGTAAAATATACCAGAAAGACAGTGTGTGTGTGTGTGTGTGTGTGTGGTGTGTGGTGTGTGGTGTGTGGTGTGTGTGTGTGTGTGTGTGTGTCCGACCTTACAAACAACATAGATCCTGATCAGTTTAACAGTTTATTCGTAATTCATGGCCTCCGGCCCATACACATATATTATATACATGCATACAAATTATCAGTCTCAGTGATTACGCTACGTCTGATGAGGCACCTACATAACATGTAATCTATGTCCCTGGGCTGATCTGGATTATGTAGTTTGAATACTCATAACTATCAATTTTCTTTACAATCAATAATATACGTTTACTTAAATTGTCAGGGCCTCATTTTGACTAATTCTCAGCTGAGTGATCGTGCATAGTAACCGTTAGAAAATACCTACATACGCCAAATTATACTGAATGTACTGCTACATTGTTGATACAAGCCACTAATCACATGGAATAGGTAGTAAAGTATAAATCTTTACAATTGGACGGGGTCAAACTGCAGGCCTTTAAGATTAGTCTACAAATAACGCACATATGTGAGATATAGCGGTAAATCTGTACCATAAATCGTGTTAATCAGGATACACGCGTTTTATTACGCATGGATGTCGACCCTATTTACATTATTTTGTTATGTCAACAAACCGCGTATATTGTTTGGCAATATTAAACTGAGACATTTGCATATTCCGTGAACTTACTTCGTTAATAATCGGATTTCCGAAGTAAACTATGAGCTTTAGATTATGGTACACTTACTTACTGACTTGATTCAAATATTAACGGTAAAAACCTAACGCATGTCCTGGTCGTAGTTCACGGAAACGTACGAAGGCTTTGGCGGAGATTAATGCGTCTCTGTTTAATGTTGCCAAGTAATACGAATTTATTAGTTGAAATACTCAGTGTTTGAGGCAAATATTTGGAAAACAATTATACCATATAATATGAAAATACATTCTGTAGAAATGTGCGTGTTCACAGATTCAGTGTCGCTTTCACACAGACAGACAGACAGACAGACGGGCGGGCTATTAGGCAGGCACTTTTATTTCCTCCGAATTCGGAGAACAAAACATTATAAACATACATCAATGTACATTGACTATATACATGTATCATACAGTGAGTGACAAGGTATACAATTACATACATATTTATACACATTATTATTTTGCACTTCATTTCCAGCGTCTATATGATCAGTCCATACACAATATCAAGCAGACCAATGAACAGTTCATAAGATATATCAAGCCGTCTCATATCATGGGGTAAGCATTAACGTGTTTGTAGAGACGAAACGTTGAAGAAGAGACACAGGTTAGTTGGATCGTATGTATATAATTATGTTCCATTAATGTCAAACCCCTTGCTGGGACCTAGACAAGTTTTCCTGGGCATGCTTAGCCGACCATAGCGGTTAACCAGTATTAAGCAATGTGTGTGAGGTGCCTTGTTCAATGACACTACATACGTGGCCTGACCGAGTATCGAACCCGGGACCGATCGATTCCAAATCCGACGCTCTACCACTGGACCATGGATGCCACACGCAGTTAGCAATGCATGCTCGGGTTTTACGTCTGCACCAGCACATCATCTAACACCACCTTTCATGGGCAGCCTCCAGAGATTAATCAGTACTTGGTGCACAAACCTCCGTAAGAAACTGCCAACTTTTCATATAACGAGACACGGCCTGATCACTTATGTAAATTTGTATAATCCATGATTCCAGAAAATACATGTTTCGGCATTCCTGAAGTTTCTATCGACATCAATGTGCAAAGACTGGATTTAATTGGACCCCATTTGCCAAAGGTTTCGTCAACTGCCATGTGAAATAGCACTACTACTTAATAATATGTAGTCAATAATAGCTTCGGAATTGGCACGTGTGCGAGCGTTTTAGCCTGGGTTCCAGTCTGTCGATTTTTCACCAAGTTACTTCTGGCAAAATGGCACTATCAGAAACTCAATACGGCCCAATTAATGATCTCGGTATTAAAATATATTTATATGACTGACCAGGCAAAATATATCAACGCCTGTTCCCAGGGCTAAGAGCGTTTGGGAAAAGGCCAAAGTGCCTACCATATGCAAAGCGGTGCAAAAGATTAAGTACATATTATAAGCTAATGTAAATGTTGCTCACGCTGTCAAAATGAATCGAAACTTGGGTACAGAAACACTTTAACTCAAATGAATACAAACATGTTATTAATATTACACCAAACACTGAATGGATTTCGAGAAGGGCATTCAACAGAATCCGCTTTGATCTTACTTCTTGTACAAACAGTCTTTTGCAAGCCATAACTGAAGGTCAGCTAATAGGATGTATATTAGTTGACTTTCCGAAAGCATTTGATCTTGTCGACCATAACATTCTCATCGTTAAGCTCATACTATACAAATGCAAGGCAGATTGCCTAAGTTGGTTTCGTGCATTTTTGCAACAGTGAAATCAAATAGTGTCAATTAATGGTGAATATTCTGGTCCTATGCCTACACATGCGGTGTTTCTCAAGGATCTATTCTCGGTCCTGTACTGTTTCTGTTATTTATAAATGACGCATCAAAGATACAGCAAAGTTAATTTGCTGTAGATACAAACTTAATTTGCTGTAGATACAAGGTTAATTTGCTGTAGATACAAAGTTAATTTGCTGTAGGCAGAAACGCTTTGAGTTACTTTTATTATAGTCAATATGCTTATAAAAACACGTTTCACATACAAATATACATGTTTTACTTATTTTAATACCTCTTGTTTTCTTTTTCTTTATATATTTCAACTTTTGTGCAGGCACATTTTCTCCGGCGACTTGATGCGCTCTGCATTAACGTTGTATTGGTATTATTTGGGGGTAAATCGTCAACTATAAATATTTATATATCACTAAGTTCCAAAGAAGGGCTTGCAATTATGTCGGTCTAGGAAAATTCTTTGGGTTTGATAAATATTTATATAATTATTATAATATTATATTAAGCTTTGAATTGTATTCCTGCAACACTGAATTGTAATTTGTTTTGCTTGAACATATATTTGTGTTGCCAAGTACACATTGATTGTTGTCACAAGAGGGCCCAAGGGAACATTGGTATCAATTGGCCAACTGGGTTACCCTCTATATATAAAAAATATCTATCATTGGCAAACTCTACTGATATATTATGGACGTTTGTTTATAACCGCCAAAGGTGTTCCTTGGCGTTGGACATGCATATGTTCATACCAATAAAACCTTTAACTTGACTTGCAACCATACTGTTATTAGCGCTAAGTATGAAATGACAATGCCAGATATAGTTTCAAAGATGGGAACAGTTGGCATTAAAATTTAGAAATAACATGTCTTTCAGTTACTTATTGGCGAATCTAATATGGTTTGGAGTTCTGATTCCTAGGCAATGACTACGCAGACCGTAGTGATTCATTCCAAACCATATTTCGCCTATAAATAACGCACAAATACAAATATATTCGATTCTACCATGATCAAGATATCAACAAATCGTAAAGCCATGGCTTAATGCTGATTTAAACAAGGTTATATATACTTTATTTATTTTACAACGATTGCGAAGCAAGTTTTAACAACTTATATTAATCACTCTCGTTGGCTGGGATGAAAGCGTAAATGTGGTCATTCATGTGGGAGGAAACCGGAGTACCCGGAGAAAACCCACCTGTCCGATCTGGCGACCATCGTACCATCTCACATACTTCCATGTCCGAGGATCGAACCCGGGTCGCATTGGTGATAGGTTCATTCCTTCTTTGCGTATACAGACACAATGCCGAGTCATGTTAGAATATACAATACAACACGGCACAATGTATATCTAACTACTCATTTGCTGGCGATGAATTTTCTTAATATTAATGATGCGTGCGCAACATAATTAATGATTAACAAATAAAAAGATTAGTTTATACACATTTATATTAGCTCGATTGCGAAACAAGTTCTTACAACTTATATTAATCACGCTCGATACCTCATTCCTGATGGAACCCATCGCCACGAGGGAGAGAGAATAGGCAGCGTGGAATTTAAATGCCTTGCCTTAGCCTCTTAGGACACACTCGTACCGGCTCTAGCGGGGCTCAAACTCAGGGGCCTTGCGCACCTGAAACGAACGGGTTACCACTGCGCTATCACGACTTCTCATTAAAAGAAAAAAGAAAATATATAAGTAGAGCCATCTTAAATTTCTCACGGGAATGCATTTCTTCATCAGTGTTTATGCTTTAACTGTTATGTATGTCTGCGCTATAGCTATTATGCATTTCTATGAAAGAAAACGAATTGGCTTTCTGAAATGGTAATGCATACAGATACATTAGTATATTCAGAATAACATAATGATGCTGTGGTAATCTCAATTATAGATAGTGCTATTAATATGACTTTAACATTTCTATGGCATACGTTGATCATTAATATACAACTATTTCATTGCCATTTGGGGAAACAGTCAAAACTATTGCCCCGATATTCTATGGTGACCCGATGAACTATTGCCCTCGGCCGCAACACTAACACTACTTGAAGGAACCACACATAACAATATTATAAATTAAAACTACATTATTATTATTAAATTCCGAAATTTTCCAATCGATTTTTAATCGATTTAACCCATTAGTTATTGTTTGGTAAGTGATCTATATATTCATTTAACATCATATTATATATGTTCTTATGTGTTCTTGCCTACTCAGTCCGCCTCTGTGGTCGAGTGATTCAGGTCGCTGTAGCCTATCATCACTGATTGTCACTGGTTCGGGCCCCGCTCAGACCGTGTCTCTTTATATGAAAAAGTTGGCAGTTTCTTACCGAGGTTGGTGCCCCAAGTACTGGCTAACCGCTGGAGCCTGCCCAGGAGAGGTGTTGTTAGGTAAACTGCCCGTCGCTCAAATGCACAACAGGTAGCGACGTTAAATGAACTTAAAATAACCAAACAAATACCACAACTACAGAATGACACATTATTTGTTGTTAACATTTTTTTAAAAATAATTGGACGTTTAATGTTAGGCGACGTGCTTTTTTGGCGTTCGATACCGAAGTTCGAAATGGCGCTTTTATTTTTAGTTTAAAAATTATAATGGTTTCATAGTTACGATAATGACAGTTAATCGACTAAACCCGAGTTGAAATGGAATTAATTTTACAACTGGCGGAAATAATTATTATTATATTTGAAATTGCGTTAAGGACATTGTGCAGGTGAACTTACAGCAAAGCATTGGTTTTACTGTTATATTACCTGTCAATATTAGTAGAAAATTGAGACGCAGCCAGAGTGATCGACAATACATTAATTTTTAAGATCAATATGGTATATGTCAACCCCCATAAAAGTATGCTAACATTAATCTGTCGGGGCCTCAACATATACACTACAAATCGTATAGCCAGTTAGAACAGTTACAAGTGTGTTTATCCTGTAGCACGAGGAAAGTAAGTCATAAGTAGTATATATACTGTTCCTTTCATCCGTGTACATCAGGCGGATCTGTAGTCCAGTGGTAGCATGTTGGACTGGTAATCCAGGGATCGCAGGTTCGATCCCCCGTCTGACCCTAATACAATTAACAGTCTTTCAGATGGGACTTTAAACCGAGGTCTCGTGTCGGTGCTGTACACCGTGCACGTAAAAGAACCAGAGGAGACTCTGGAATGGGTCTCTGTCTGTATCATTGCGCTATCCTCCAACAATCTAAAATGACTAATCTATTCAGGAGGCGTCGCTCATATGGGTAACTGGTAGCGACGATAAATAAGCGTAAAACACAAACGGGTACATCCCTATAAATGCGTTAGACCACACTTAGGCTCATGGTAATTGCTTTCAGTGTTAATTCTGTGAAATCCACGAGAAGCCAACACATATCCTCTATGTAATTGCAGGAATTGGGTTACCGTACAATTAACTTACGGTGGTCTAATACATTTTCGCTCCAAGTCAAACAATTTCTAGAGTTAATTTGCCATACTCGAAATTACGCATATTTGTACGAATTTCTAGTTCTAAGACACAAGGAGACGTAGTGCAGTTGAATCGTTACAGATAACCAATAAGAGTGCATTTGGTAGATGAAAACTGAACGATTCGTCATATTAACTTGCACGCTTGCCATACATTCATCAGCGGACAGAATATCACACTTTTGATCAGGATGTGTTACATAGATTCCTTTCGTGTACTCCCAACAACAAACTGATGCCAAACATGTTTCCAGTGCTGTTCATATAACTTAGAAATATAGCTTGGTCGGTTTACCGGAATAAATAGACAAGTCCGCATTTGTAAACTGTGTACATGCAATTCCATTGAGTCGAAATATCACTTTTTATGGTGTTGGCATGATATCACAAATAGTACTACAGACGGAACTGTAGTCAAGTGGTAACATGTTGGACTGGTAATCCAGGGATCGCAGGTTCGATCCTCCTGTTTGACAATAATAAAATTAACAGTCTTTGAGATGGGACTTTATACCGAGGTATCGTGTCGGTGCTGTACACCGTGCATGTAAAAGAACCAGATGAGGCTCTGGATATGTGTTTCTGTCTGTATCATTGCACTATCCTCCAAAAATCTAAAATGACTAATCTCTTCAGGAAGGCGTCGCTCATATGGGCAACCGGTAGCGACGATAAATAAACTTAAAACACACAGAAACCAATAATAGACAGAACTATTGATACACATTGGCCTCTAACTCAGAAATTCCCAAACATGATGTCCCCCAGCATAAAAATGTGATACTCATAATAGCTAATAATGTTAACGGTGCTGTTGAACTTGAGCAATCGTTCGTAGATTGAACTGTTTCTTAATAATTATGTTATACAATTTGAAATGTTGGTATTGTAATCGTTATGTTTATGTATTTGTGTCCTAATGAATTGTTATATATGATCATAGGTCCGGGAAACATTTGTAAATGAATATGTGAATTGACAAATGCACTGATTTGTGACGTTTATGCCAATGCAAAAACATGTTTTGCCTCTGCATTGGGTATATTGCATTATTATTTTTGTTATCCAACAACTCTTGAATGGTCATGATTGTCAAAACAACGGCTTTAATTCTCATCAAGTACACACTATTTTAATTGTCTAGCTCTGTCTTTGTACCATGCACACTCCGAGTTTCTGTCCTCAAATGTGTTTGTTTATATAGATCATTACAACTACATCCATCACGCTTGCTAGAATATTGTTTTCCCCCTTTGGGATGACCACTAGACGTTTACCATATGCGCTATATACAGTACCACTTGATGGCGCTTTGTTATTCCCCTTTTGGGATAACCACTAGACATCTACCATTTGCACTACATACTGCACCACATGCCAGCATAGTGTTATACCCCATTTGGTAAAACCTCAACACTGTTACCATTTGCATTATAAATATAGTACCACATGCCAGCATATTGTTATACCCCATTTGGTAAAACCACCACACTGTTACCATTTGCTTTACAAATATAGTACCACATGCCAGCATATTGCTATACCCCATTTGGTAAAACAACTACACTGTTACCATTTGCTTTACAAACAGAGTACCACATGCTAGCATATTGTTATTCCTACTTTGGGATAACCACTAGACGTTTACCATTTGCATTACAAACAGAGTACCACATGCTAGCATATTGTTATCCCTCATTTGGGATAACCACTAGACGTTTACCGTTTGCAATACATACAGGACCACTTGTGCTAGCATATTGTTATTACCACTTTGGGATAACCAATAGACATTTGCCCTTCTCCACAGCTTGACGCCCTACCTCCAGTGAGTTTGCTGTAGCATGCAACATGCTGTCTAGTATATTGTTCTCCGTCTCCGGAAGAACCACTAGAACACTGCTCTCTTCCGGGAGCCTTATATCTACCTTGTCCTCCTCATGACTATCTACCTTATTGTTTCCTCCTCCCGGGGAAATTACCTTTCAATGCCCTAAGCTGCCATACCAACACCAAATGTATAATTTATTACCACACTAGATGTATTACTAACATCTGTGTTAACTACAAAACCTGCGTAACCCATGGTATATGCGTCTGGCAGTATATGTATCCTGTTATAGCGTTGCTGCGATTCACTTCTGTCATTCAACTTTCTGGCACTTATTTTCCAGAATTGTATCTCACCCATTGCCGTAGAGCTTACTTGCACCATACCTACGACACTCAAAGCATGCATATTAGTACATTGTCATTAAATACAGTGTGCTACTGACATCCAGTGACACAATAGTGTCTCTATATATGCTTTCTAGCCTTAGAAATGATCTATACATCTTCACATTCAAAATATATCCTAACCACTGGCCTATTTTGACTGAGACTAGTTTGCATAAACATGCTGAGCAATACGTCAATGGCGTCTGTCTGTCTGCATCGATCAATCAAAATCCCATCTAAATGCATCCATATTCTATACACAACAGCTCGCTAATAGTCAACTGCACTTGATATCACTTTGGTAAATATATAATTTCTGTTTCTAGTTTATACAACTTTAATTTTACCTCGATTTAGTTTAAACTTTATTTATTTTACAACGATTCCGAAGCTCTAACAATTTATATTAATCACTCTCGTTGGCGCGGATGAAAGCGTATAACATTATGTGGTTCATTACCCCGATTGCGAAACAAGTTCTTACAACATAGTTCAATCGCCCTCGAGACCTCGTTATTGATGCGAACTCTGTTGTCGCTAACAACCAACCATAATTCGTATGATGCAGCGAAACATAATATTTATGTAATGCTATGCACTGTTCAAAAATATATGTTTTCATATTTTATTTGTGTGTGTTTTACGTTTATTTATCGTCGCTATCTGTTGCCTATATCAGCGACGCCTCCTGAAGAGATTAAGTCATTTTAGAGTTTTGGGGGATAGTGCAGTGATATAGACAGAGAGCCATTCCAGAGTCTCCACTGGTTCTTTTACGTGCACGTTGTAAAGTACCGACACGAGATCTCGGTTTAAAGTCCCATCTGGAAGAATTGTATTAGGGTCAGACGGGGGTCGAACCTACAAGCCCTGGATTACCAGTCCAACCGATATTTTATTTTAAATTCCACTCCAGCTATATGCCACCGTTAATGGCTTATCATACGAAACATATATGACACCCATCTTTAATAACACCTCTATCGCGTTTTTTACGAACGATACATTGTCTCTAGCAGACAGGTTATTGCGAATACTAGCATCGGTGTACAATTCCCCCGAGTGGTAACTAGTACCCCGTTCTCTATAATATCCAAATTATGCACACTATCGGACACCTCTGCCTCCACTTATAAATACAAGCATTCAGTCGGTCAACGGGTGTCACATCACCTTTGTCAAGGCCCTACTCACGCGCTTTTACAATTGCTACCATATATAGTACATGTACTTATCTTAATAGTCGAGTAACCACTCCATAACGTGGACATCCATTCTTCCAGTGCTCGGCATTGCCACACATGTAGTAGTTCAACAAAACCTTCTCCGGCGCATCAATCGATAATGTGGCGTTCGTGGTCCAATGGTAGAGCATCGGATTTGGAATAGAACGGTCCGGGTTCGATACTCCGTCAGGCCACTTATGTAGTCATTGAGCAAGGCACCTCGCACACATTGCTTAGTACTGGTTAACCGCTATGGTCGGCTAAGCATGCCCAGGAAAACATGTCTAGGTCCCCGCAAGGGGTTTGACATTAATGGAATATACATACAATCGATCCAACTAACCAACCAACAACCAACTAACGTTTCGTCTCTACAAACATGTTAATGGCTTACCCTATGCTATGAGACTGCTTGATATATCTTATGAATTGTTCATTGGTCTGCTTGATATTGTGTATGGACTGATCATATAACCGCTGGAAATGAAGTGCAAAATAATAATATGTATAAATATGTATGTAATTGTATGCCTTGTCACTCACTGTATGATACATGTATATAGTCAATGTACATTGATGTATGTTTATAATGTTTTGCTCTCCGAATTCGGAGGAAATAAAAGTGCCTGCCTGATATCCCGCCCGACCGACCGACCGACCGCCCGTCCGCCCGTCTCTCTGTCTGTGTTAAACGACACTGAATCAGTGAAAACGCAAATTTCTACAGAATGTATTTTCCTATTATATGGTATAATTGTTTTCCAAATATTTGCCTCAAACACTGAGTATTTCAACTAATAAATTCGTATACGCGGTTTGTTGACATAACACAATAATGTAAAT
>CM026389.1:18740394-18839113 GCA_014843695.1 Archivesica marissinica | reverse complement strand
TGGACACCAACAAACCATTCATTCGAGTGTATATGAACAAACCATTCATTCCAGTGTATACTAACACACCATTCATTCTAGTATATACCAACAAACCATGCATTCCAGTGTATAACAACAAACCATTCATTCTAGTGTATACCAACAAACCATTCATTACAGTGTATACCAACAAACCATTCATTCCAGTGTATACCAACAAACCATTCATTCGAGTATATATCAAAAAACCATTCATTCCAGTGTGTACCGACAAACCATGCATTCTAGTGTATATCAAGAAACCATTCATTCGAGTGTATACCAACAAACCATTCATTCGAGTGTATACCAACAAACCATGCATTCCATTGTATACCAACAAATCATTCATTCCAGTATATACCAACAAACCATTCATTCCAGTGTATATCAACAAACCATTCATTACAGTGTATATCAACAAACCATTCATTCGAGTGTATACAAACAAACCATTCATTCCAGTGTATATCAACAAACCATCATAGTAGTGTATACCAAAAAACCATTCATTCTAGTGTATATCAAGAAACCATTCATTCGAGTGGATACCCCAACAAAACAAGTCATTCTGTGATACCAACCAAACCAGTATTCTAGTGTATACCAACAAACCATTCATCCGAATATATATCAACACACCATTAATTCGATTATATACCAACAAACCATTCATTCGAGTGGACACCAACAAACCATTCATTCGAGTGTATATCAACAAACCATTCATTCCAGTGTATACCAACAAACCATTCATCCGAATATATATCAACACACCATTAATTCGATTATATACCAACAAACCATTCATTCGAGTGGACACCAACAAACCATTCATTCGAGTGTATATCAACAAACCATTCATTCCAGTGTATACCAACAAACCATTCATCCGAATATATATCAACACACCATTAATTCGATTATATACCAACAAACCATTCATTCGAGTGGACACCAACAAACCATTCATTCGAGTGTATATCAACAAACCATTCATTCCAGTGTATACCAACAAACCATTCATCCGAATATATATCAACACACCATTAATTCGATTATATACCAACAAACCATTCATTCGAGTGGACACCAACAAACCATTCATTCGAGTGTATATCAACAAACCATTCATTCCAGTGTATACCAACACACCATTCATTCTAGTATATACCAACAAACCATGCATTCCAGTGTATACCAACAAACCATTCATTCTAGTATATACCAACAAACCATTCATTCCAGTGTATACCAACAAACCATTAATTCGAGTATATACGAACAAACTATTCATTCGAGTATATATCAACAAACCATTCATTCCAGTGTATACCGACAAACCATGAATTCCAGTGTATATCAAGAAACCATTCATTCGAGTATATACCAACAAACCATTCATTCCAGTGTATACCAACAAACCATTCATTCCAGTATATAGCAACAAACCATTCATTCCAGTGTATATCAACAAACCATTCATTCCAGTGTATATCAACAAACCATTCATTCGAGTTTATACCAACAAAACATTCATTCCAGTGTATATTAGCAAACCATTCATTCCAGTGTATGTCAACAAACCATTCATTCGGGTGTATACCAACAAACCATTCATTCGGGTGTATACCAACAAACCATTCATTCAGATGTATACCAACAAACCATGCATTCAAGTGTATATCAACAAACCATTCATTCCAGTATATACCAACAAACCATGCATTCCAGTGTATATCAACAAACCATTCATTCCAGTGAATATCAATAAACCATTCATTCTAGTGTATACCAACAAACCATGCATTCCAGTGTATATCAACAAACCATTCATTCGAGTGTATACCAACATACTATTCATTCCAGTGTATATCAAGAAACCATTCATTCGAGTGTATACCAACACAACATTCATTCGAGTGTATACCAACAAACCATTCATTCTAGTGTATACACACAAACCATTCATTCCAGTGTATACCAACAAACCATTCATTCCAGTGTATATCAACAAACCATTCATTCGAGTATATATCAACAAATCATTCATTCGGGTGTATACCAACAAACCATTCATTCCAGTGTATAACAACAAACCATGCATTCCAGTGTATACCAACAAACCATTCATTCCAGTGTATACCAACAAACCATTCATTCCAGTGTATACTAACAAACCATTCATTCCAGTGTATACCAACAAACCATTAATTCTAGTATATATCAACAAACCATGCATTCGAGTATATACCAACAAACCATTCATTCGAGTATATATAAACAAACCATGCATTCGAGTATATACCAACAAACCATTCATTCGAGTATATATAACCATTCATTCGAGTATATATCAACAAACCATTCATTCGAGTATATACCAACAAACCATTCATTCGAATATATACCAACAAACCATTCATTCTAGTGTATACCAACAAACCATGCTTTCGAGTGTATATCAACAAACCATGCATTCGAGTATATATCAACAAAACATGCATTCGAGTATATATCAACAAACCATTCATTCTAGTGAATACCAACAAACCATTCATTCGAGATGATATGAACAAATCATTCATTCGAGTATATACCAACACACCATTCATTCCAGTGTATATCAACAAACCATTCATTCGAGTATATATCAACAAACCATTCATTCGGGTGTACACCAACAAAACATTCATTCGAGTATATACCAACAAACCATTCATTCGAGTATATACCAACAAACCATTCATTCGAGTATATACCAACTCATATGCATGCATATGTTATTGTTTTAGGTAAAAGGCAGTATATGTTGCCGATTTGCCAAACAAAGAAAGAGCAGAAATGTTTTTTTTCCAATTTGAACTTAAAAACTCACGATTGTACAACATATATGAATGTCACTGGATTTAAACCACGCGCGTCTCAGTGCAAATGGTTCTTAAAGATGTTTTCCCATTTTGGCTATACTATTATTGTTGCGAGATTGCATTAAAGTTACAAATTTGAACACACTAAGTCAATTATGGTAATATTTTGTGATATATTTCTTTCTAATGTTATTATGTATATTATATATACAACTCAAGACAAAGTGGTATTCGTCTTCTATATCGTTTAACCCACATACTAAACAATAACCCAATTCACCCGCCACCCTGAGTTGATTAGGCCAACATAACATGATCACATTGAGAAACATATTGTAGTTTATACAAATTTATATTAGCCGGATTGCGAAAAAAGTATTTTGCAACTTATATTAATCTTAGAGAGAGCTCATTCCTGGTCAATTCATCGCCACGTGGGAGAGAGAAGAAGAAGCAATGTGGAATTTAAATACCTTGCCTTAAGGGCACACTCGTAACGGCTCCAGCGGGGCTCGAGCTCCAGACCTTTCGCACCTGACACGAACGCGCTACCACTTGTATTGCCTTGCAAAACGAATATAAATGTGATAATTGTTAGAATTATTAACTTACAGACAGAGCTGTAGTCCAGTTGTAACACGCCGGGCTGGTAATCCATGGATCGCAGGTTCGATCCCCGTCTGACCCTAATAAAATTAACAATCTTTCAGATATGACTTTAAACCGAGGTCACGTGTCGGTGTTTTACACCGTGTATGTAAAAGAACCAGTGGAGACTCTGGAATGGGTCTCTGTCTGTATCATTGCATTATTCTCCGAACATCTAAAATTACTAATCTCTTCAGGAGGCGTCGCTCATATGGGCAACCGGTAGCCATGATAAATAGAAAGTAAAACACACAATTGTGAACTATACCTATACTGAGACCAAAAAGAAACGGTGCACTTGCCTTACAAGTAAAAATTATATCCTTTTAGTGTAAAAAATATACTAGACAAATCTGGTATCAAAATGTGCGAACTATTTGGTAAAATAGTGCAATGTGTGAAGGATTATTTTCTCCAATCATGATTGTTAAAGCGACATTACACCGCAAAATGCAAATAAAATGCATTATGTCACGTATAAATGCATAGCTACTACACATTCTTCTGAATACATTCGAACACTATTATTGAATCAATAAACAGTGTATATGTAAATAAACATTCAAAAGTGAAATAATTTATTAGGATTTCATATAACGGTCACCCGCTCTCCTGAATTGGCGTTTGTTTGTCATTGGAGTCAATACTAAACACATAATTTTACTAAGATTATTCTTCAAATAAATACCGTTACCCCTGTTATTCGGGATAAACGCGTTGTATTACGCATGAATGTCGACCCTATTTACAGTATTTTGTTATGCGTATACGACGTTTGGGCTGTAAATAATGTGGTTATAACTTGTAGCCCAACCCATTTGCTTTGTTCCCCTCGACAAAACAAATATATCGTACATGTATACTGCAATCATATAATTACCTATTAATCTCTGATTTGTTCTTAGTATTGTATGTATATATGTAATGTATTGTATGAAAAAATGCAATAAAATATTATTAAACTATGTAGACGTTTGTTTATTTGTTGAAATACTTTTGCGGCAAATTTGGAAAATAATTATTCCATATAATAGCAAATTACCTTCTGCAGACATTTGCGTTTTCACCGATGTGGTGTCGCTTTAAAATCCATAATTCTAAAAATTGTAATGAAAAAGTAACGCTAAATATAAACGTGCACAGTTTTTATTGTGTCAGTATATATTGAAGTAAAATTAATGTATTCTACCTTTTTCATTAGTTCACGGCTAATTAATAGTTCATACACATTTATTTTTAGCTCGATTGCAAAACAAGTTCTTTTTTTAATTAATCATATTTTATTGCATCCATTCTATATATACAGAATGAATGAATGAATGAATGAATGAATGGTGTTTTACGGCGCATCGACATCTAAGGTCATATGTTATTGCAAATCTATAGTACATGTGTAATGCACATACATACACAATACATAGCATGACAATACAAAACAGACGGATATATAGTCCAGTGGTAACATGCTGAACTGGTAATCCAGGGATCGCAGGTTCGATCCCCCGTCTGACCCTAATCAAATTAATAGTCTTTCAAATGGGACGTTAAACCGAGGTCTCGTGTAATGTGCTTTACACCGTGCACGTAAAAGAACCAGATGAGACTCTGGAATGGGTCTCTGTCTGTATCATTGCACTATCTTCCAACAATCTAAAATGACTAATCTCTTCAGGAGGCGTCGTTCATATGGGCAACTGGTAGCGACGATAAATAAACGTAAAATACACAGACAATACAAATGCCACAAGTTTCAACAACATCAGACAACGGCCCGCACTAGAGATTAGATTTAAATTTAATTTCGTAAATGTATAATTCTTGTAATCAGTCACTTTCTGTCTGGAATTTTGTGGAGGACCTAACTAATGTTATTAAAACGTGTAGCCGCCCAACTCATTGGCTCCCACATATATACAGTCAAACCTGTCTTAAGCAGCCAACCAAGGGAATTACAGAAAGTGGCTGCTTAGCACATGTGGCTGCTTAATAGAGGTCAACTGTATATTAAAACAACATATTGGGAATCTAGAAACTGGCTGTGTAATACAGGTTGGCTGCTTAATAGAGGTTAACTGTATATTAAAACAACATATTGGGAATCTGGAAACTGGCTGCTTAATACATGTTGGCTGCTTAATAGAGGTGACCATTAACACGGGGTTGACTGTAGACAATTCTACTATGTTTTCCAATAAAATGTAAACACTTATCAGTGGAATCAAATGTGTTATTCCACTCGTTGAGTAATACATTTTATTTCTCACTGCTTCGCACGTGTGGTAACTGGTCGCTGCATGTTAAATGGTTGTCAGCGCTAACGTTTTCAGACTCAAATGGTATGTGACGTCATTCATGACGACTTTCATCACGTCGTCTATACACGACTTTCTAATGCCATCAAGCGCACGTTTGCATGGTTATATATCACAAAAACATGTTTCAGCATAAAATAAAAAGAACATGTGTTTGCTTAGTAAGTGAATGATCGAATACTAGTTCACTCACTCTAGCCACTAGTGATAATAATATCGTTCTATGTTCATTCGGTGAAATATAATTTGATCATTCGCTGAAACAAACAAATGTCCACTTATTCCTATGTCGTATTGTAATCATATCATACATAATTATTCAAGTGTGTTCATTCGTGTTCTATATTGAATATTTAGAACACAATAAACGAGAAATAAACTAAGCGACCGCGATCTAAATAGTAAATTGAGAACTAGTGTAAAATGAAGCCCACGCATGTGACGCCACTACGGAATGTGTGGACGGCTAGAAGTGAAGCATCTACAAATGTAATATTGGAATAATATATCGGTGTAATTGGAACTGGCTGCAACAACTTCTAAGAAAGGAAAACAAACAAGAGACTGACGTATGAACGTTATTAGCTTGAATGTCATTCACAAGTATTAATAAAAATAATGTACCCTGTGATTAATATAGAAGATGAAAGTCATTTTATATTGAAAGTAATCGTATACGCATTTATGCATAATACGT
This sequence comes from Archivesica marissinica, assembly GCA_014843695.1. Classification (NCBI taxonomy): domain Eukaryota; kingdom Metazoa; phylum Mollusca; class Bivalvia; order Venerida; family Vesicomyidae; genus Archivesica; species Archivesica marissinica. The sequence goes on along the minus strand of CM026389.1, from coordinate 18,832,565 downwards.
TTCTGATTTATAGGAAAGGAAATCAGACAGGACTTTTAAGGAAATTGACGGCTAAACCGTATTAGTTTTATTGTGTTCAATCGGCATATACAATAATAATACTATGAAGAACCGGAAATAATCAAGCGAGAATTGACTGTAAACGTTGTTTGTGGTATGTGATGTCATAACATTCGGAGTATGATTTAAAATGTGTACCAGCGACAAAAACGAGGGTTTTATTGACTGGTAAGTTCAAGGTGTTCATTGTGATGACATGGTATTTGAAAATGATCTGTGATAGACACAACCGGCCAGCTGTGTATGGATATGTATATGAACATGAACATGTACTTTTATAATTGTGTAATTGAAACAAAGTTTATTCAAGAATAGAATAAAAGACATGTACAATGTGTTGCCAAAAAATTAGTAGTATTTGAGAAAAATTTATAGAGGTTTACTTTGAAACTTAACTAAGAATATCTAGTGATGATTCCATTTATTTACCCTCGCCGCCGGTAAACCACATGGGCGAGAATAGCTAGTGGATTAATGACGCTGGTTTAAAGCGACACCACAGCGCAATGAAACCAGACCATTTCTACAGTATGTAATTTCCTATTCAGACAGAATGTGTAATAGCAATGTTATTTATACGTGAAATCAAGCTCGCTTTGTTTTTGCTTTTTGCGATGTAATGTCGCTTTAACAGAAATGTACACGTAAATTTCAATCAGTATATCAGTATATTTTAAACAACAGTGTTTCTGTTCTTCTCAAAATGTCATATATTACAATGAACAACTCAAGGACCAATCCACCGTACGGGAGTTTAAACCATAATATCAGTGTAAGTAATGACGTGAACGATGATGCGTATTATTTTCCATCATTCGGGATTTTAAACCATAATGGCAGTGTCATTGATTACGTGGACTATGACGCGTATTATTTCTACGAGGATTTGGAAAAACTGAAGAAATCGTGGGTGAATGAACCACATTTCCTTCCGTTAGTCATTCTTTATGGGACCGTGTTTCTCTTCGGAATAATCGGAAATGGAGTGGTGATCTTTTCCGTTCTGGGTTCAAGATCGTCACGGTCTGTAACGTTCACCTTTATGGTGAGTCTAGCAGTGGCGGATATATTGTTCCTGGCGGTGGTTGTACCGCACGAGACTCTGCGGATGGTGCTTGGGGAGTGGTCAGGGGGTAGGGCCTACTGCAAGATTTCAGGATTCACCGAACTGTTAACAGCTGTAGCCTCGATTCTCAATCTGACAGCTGTCAGCTTTGAAAGGTAAATTATAACCACTTGAGTATAAACAAAAAACACCTAATGTGTTAGTAATTTCCGATTAATCGAGTGTTCCCGCCAACACATTTATACAAATAAGAATCTGGAGCCTGGCAAATGCCCAATCCTTCCCAGTTCATGTAGTAAGCTGCGATAATACACTATCAGAGAATATTAACGTTTCAATTGGATTTTATAGCAGCAGAAGTTTGTTCAAAAGTCTCTTTTTGAAATTAAATAAAACGTGGGAGTTTTATATTTAAATGCATGTGTTATTAAATTGTCGATGCAACTACATGACACTACGAGTTCTCTAGGGTCGTTAACATCGAAGTATATATATCTGAGCGCTTTAAGCTCGACTCTTCACTGCGATTTCGATTTTGTTTCATGTGAATGAAGTTGTCAATCTGACTTGTGCTTGGTCGGTGGTTCTAGCCGGGCCGTGCTTAAAATATTGTTGGGGCATGCATACGAGATCGTCCTCTGATAATAAGAAATTGAGAGGAACATAAGAAAGTAAAAGCATACATTATTTTCATTTATATGTCCAATAGTTCACCCTTTCTGATACCACATCCACTGTGTAGATGTATTCAAATCAACTGATGACAGAACAACAGAATACATATTACATATCAACGAGTTGGACGTACATTGACACCGCTTGTGAATGACGTCACTGTGTTTACACACTGTATTATTCCGCCCAATATTACAGTATACAATCAATTTACAAGTGCCTGACTTCTTATATCACATCTTTTCTACACATCAACTATTCTCAAGTCACATAATTTCTGAAAACACGAAAACATATATATTACTCTGCCTGTCATGAAAATACATTTTTTGCCAAAAAGAAAAATGAACTATATTAGTTATCAGAACTACATTCGACCACACACACACACACACACACACACACACATGATTTCTCCTTCCAAACGAGGTTTTCAAAAGGAATATATAAAAATGAGGGTCTGTAAGTGAGTGTACTACCCGTGAAGAACATAGATTATTAGTGTATTGATAAAAATCAGCGTTTATAGGCGGGCGTATACCGTGTTATAGTTAAAAGCAGTTTATTCTAACGAATTAACATCTGCGACGCACCATGCGAAAGTGTACCACATGGGTCTATATGACCGAAACTTATGTTTCATTTTTGAAACTGTTTTTGTATCTTCCGATTATTATTTTGATTTCTAAATTTATGTTTCGCAGTATTTTAAATGCACACCCAGCAATGCAGAAGCACACTGATCTACGATGTCGTATATCCATACTTCGTTTTTACATGAACATTTTATCATTTATTTCTTGCAAATCTATCCGGTATTTAAAAGTGTACACATTTTAAATTATATAATGATTATATGTCTTCAAGTGTATTTGTTATTCAGTGGCGTACATGGGTGAAGATAATGGTGCGACATTGACAATGACATAAATCGTATAATTATACAGTGCATAATAACAAACGTAAAGCCAGCCATTTCTGACTTATGAGACACCTCATTTTATGAACATCAGTACTTCCCGAATCCTATGCGTGTATGCCAAGCGCCAGGTTGGTAGGCAATCGGAAACCATTACCTAACTAGCTGGCGGCTCACCAACCTGCCATATCATAACGAACCCCTGACGAGATTCGAACCTTAACCACTAGGCCACGGAGACGGTATACAAGTGTGTTCATTTGTTTTGTTCTGTACATTGTATACTATAGAATGAATGCAAGTGCAGTGGTAAAACGCTGGACTGGTAATCCAGGGATCGCAGGTTCGATCCCCCGTCTGACCCTAATAAAATTAACAGTCTTTCAGATGGGACGTTAAACCGAGGTCTCGTGTCGGTGCTTTACACCGTGCACGTAAAAGAACCAGAGGAGACTCTGGATTGGGTCCCTGTCTGTATCATGCACTATCCTCCAAAATCTAAATTGACTAATATCTTCAGGAGGCGTCTCTCATATGGGTAAACGGTAGCGACTAGTGTATGACCTGTAGTATATAATGTAGGTGTGCGTTTTCTATATCATCTAGTATATAATGTAGGTGTGCGTTTTCTATGTCCTCTAGTATATAATGTAGGTGTGCGTTTTCTATGTCCTCTAGTATATAATGTAGGTGTGCGTTTTCTATGTCCTCTAGTGTACAATGTAGGTGTGCGTTATCTATTTCCTCTAGTATATAATGTAGGTGTGCGTTATCTATGTCCTCTAGTATATAATGCAGGTGTGCGTTTTCTATGTCCTCTAGTATATAATGCAGGTGTGCGTTTTCTATGTCCTCTAGTATATAATGTAGGTGTGCGTTTTCTATGTCCTCTAGTATAATTATAATGTAGGTGTGCGTTTGCTATGTCCTCTAGTATATAATGTGTACATTGAATCAATAAACAGTGTTTATGAAAATGAAAGTAGGATTTCATATAACGGTCATCCACTCTCCGGAATTAACGTTTGTTGTCAATACTTTTAACTAAGATTAGTCTGCACATATTCCTTGCATGATTTATTGTTCGTTTTTCGTTTGGTCTCTCTCCTAATAACAATATAGCATGTCAAACGAGCAGCCCAATCATCTGAGCTATTTCAGAATATATTGAATACGACAATTCTATACAATATATATATATATATATATTTCCCCACCATAGGAGACGGGGTTATTGTTTTTGGCAGCGTGTGTCTGTGTGTATGTATATATGTGTGTATGTGTATCTGTGTGTATGTGTATCTGTGTGTATGTCTGTATGTATATATGTTTGTATGTGTATATGTGTGTATGTATATATGTGTGTATGTGTATATGTGTGTATGTGTGTCTGTGTGTATGTATATAGGTGTGTATGTGTGTATGTATATATGTGTATCAGTGTATATGTGTATGTATATCTGTGTATATGTGTGTATATGTGTATGTGTGTATGTATATATGTGTATCTGTATGTATGTATATCTGTGTGTATGTGTATATGTGTGTATGTATATATGTGTATATGTGTGTATGTATATATGTGTATCTGTATGTATGTATATCTGTGTGTATGTGTATATGTGTGTATGTATATATGTGTGTATGTGTGTATGTATATCTGTGTATATGTGTATATGTGTGTATGTATATATGTGTGTATGTGTGTATGTATATCTGTGTATATGTGTATATGTGTGTATGTGTGTATGTGTATCTGTGTGTATGTATATATGTGTGTATGTGTGTATGTGTATATGTGTGTATGTATATCTGTGTGTATGTGTGTATGTGTGTATGTGTATATGTGTGTATGTATATATGTGTGTATGTGTGTATGTGTGTATGTGTATATGTGTGTATGTATATCTGTGTGTATGTGTGTATGTGTGTATGTGTATATGTGTGTATGTGTATATGTGTATATGTGTATATGTGTGTATGTGTGTATGTGTGTATGTATATATGTGTATATGTGTGTATGTGTGTATGTATATATGTGTGTATGTGTGTATGTGTGTATATGTGTGTATGTGTATAGGTGTGTATGTGTATATGTGCGTATGTGTGTATGTGTGTATGTGTGTATGTGTATATGTGTGTATATGTGTATGTGTGTATGTGTGTATGTGTGTATGTGTATATGTGTATATGTGTATATGTGTGTATGTGTGTATGTGTATTTGTATATATGTGTATATGTGTGTATGTGTGTATGTATATATGTGTGTATGTGTGTATGTGTGTGTATGTATATCTGTGTGTATGTGTGTATGTGTGTATGTGTATATGTGTATGTATATATGTGTGTATGTGTATATGTGTGTATGTGTATATGTGTGTATGTGTATATGTGTATATGTGTATATGTGTGTATGTGTGTATATGTGTATATGTGTGTATATGTGTGTATATATATATGTGTGTATGTATATATGTATATATGTGTGTATGTGTGTATATGTGTATATGTGTTTATGTGTATATGTGTGTATGTGTATATGTGTATATGTGTATATGTGTATATGTGTATATGTGTGTATGTGTATATGTGTATATGTGTGTATGTATATATGTGTGTATGTGTATATGTGTATATGTGTGTATGTATGTCTGTGTATATGTGTATATGTGTATATGTGTGTATGTGTGTATGTGTGTATGTGTATATGTGTATATGTGTGTATGTGTATATGTGTGTATGTGTATATGTGTGTATGTGTATATGTGTGTCTGTATATATGTGTGTCTGTGTGTCTGTATTTTAGCATGAAAACTAAACAATCTAGAATTTAATGTACTCGTGTATTGAATGTACTCTCGTATTGAATGCACTCTCGTATTGAATGCACTCTAGTAATGGGGATGTACTCTAGTATTGAATGTACTCTAGTATTGAATGTACTCTAGTATTGAATGTACTCTATTATTTAATGTACTCTAGTATTGGATGTACTCTAGTATTGCATGTACTCTAGTATTGAATGTACTCTAGTAGTGCATGTACTCTAGTATTGAATGTACTCTAGTATTGGATGTACTCTAGTATAGAATGTAATTCTCGTATTGCATGTACTCTAGTATTGAATGTACTCTAGTATTGGTTGTACTCTTGGATTGAATGTACTCTAGTATTGAATGTACTCTTGGATTGAATGTACTCTTGGATTGAATGTACTCTAGTATTGAATGTACTCTAGTATATAATGTACACTAGTATTGATTGTACTCTTGTATTGAATGTACTCTTGTATTGAATGTACTCTTGAATTGAATGTACTCTTGTATTGAATGTACTCTAGTATTGAATGTACTCTAGTATTGAATGTACTCTAGTATTGAACGTACTCTAGTATTGAATGTACTCTAGTATTGAATGTACTCTTGGCTTGAATGTACTCTAGTATTGAATGTACTCTAGTATTGATTGTACTCTTGGATGGAATGTACTCTAGTATATAATGTACTCTAGTATTGAATGTACTCTAGTATTGGATGTACTCTAGTATTGGATGTACTCTAGTATTGCATGTACTCTAGTATTGTATGCACACTAGTATTGAATGTACTATAGTATTGAATGTACTCTAGTAGTGCATGTACTCTAGTATTGAATGTACTCTAGTATATGATGTACTCTAGTATTGAATGTACTCTTGGATTGAATTTACTCTAGTATTGAATGTACTCTTGGATTGAATGTACTCATGGATTGAATGTACTCTAGTATTGAATGTACTCTAGTATATAATGTACTCTAGTATTGAATGTACTCTTGTATTGAATGTACTCTTGAATTGAATGTAATATTGTATTGAATGTACTCTAGTATTGAATGTACTCTTGTATTGAACGTACTCTAGTAGTGCATGTACTCTAGTATTGAATGTACTCTTGGATTGAATGTACTCTAGTATTGAATGTACTCTAGTATTGAATGTACTCTAGTATTTAATGTACTCTAGTATTGGATGTACTCTAGTATTGGATGTACTCTAGTATTGAATGTACTCTAGTAGTGCATGTACTCTAGTATTGAATGTACTCTAGTATTGGATATACTCTAGTATAGAATGTAATTCTCGTATTGCATGTACTCTAGTATTGAATATACTCTAGTATTGGATGTACTCTTGGATTGAATGTACTCTAGTATTGAATGTACTCTTGGATTGAATGTACTCTTGGATTGAATGTACTCTAGTATTGAATGTACTCTAATATATAATGTACACTAGTATTGATTGTACTCTTGTATTGAATGTACTCTTGTATTGAATGTACTCTTGAATTGAATGTACTCTTGTATTGAATGTACTCTAGTATTGAATGTACTCTAGTATTGAATGTACTCTAGTATTGAACGTACTCTAGTATTGAATGTACTCTAGTATTGAATGTTCTCTTGGCTTGAATGTACTCTAGTATTGAATGTACTCTAGTATTTAATGTACTCTAGTATTGAATGTACTCTAGTATTGAATGTACTCTAGTATTGATTGTACTCTTGGATTGAATGTACTCTAGTATTGAATGTACTCTAGTATTGGATGTACTCTAGTATTGGATGTACTCTAGTATTGCATGTACTCTAGTATTGTATGCACTCTAGTATTGAATGTACTATAGTATTGAATGTACTCTAGTAGTGCATGTACTCTAGTATTGAATGTACTCTAGTATATGATGTACTCTAGTATTGAATGTACTCTTGGATTGAACGTACTCTAGTATTGAATGTACTCTTGGATTGAATGTACTCATGGATTGAATGTACTCTAGTATTGAATGTACTCTAGTATATAATGTACTCTAGTATTGAATGTACTCTTGTATTGAATGTACTCTTGTATTGAATGTACTCTTGAATTGAATGTAATATTGTATTGAATGTACTCTAGTATTGAATGTACTCTTGTATTGAACGTACTCTAGTAGTGCATGTACTCTAGTATTGAATGTACTCTTGGATTGAATGTACTCTAGTATTGAATGTACTCTTGGATTGAATGTACTCTTGGATTGAATGTACTCTAGTATTGAATGTACTCTAATATATAATGTACTCTAGTATTGAATGTACTCTTGTATTGAATGTACTCTTGTATTGAATGTACTCTTGAATTGAATGTACTCTTGTATTGAATGTACTCTAGTATTGAATGTACTCTTGTATTGAACGTACTCTAGTATTGAACGTACTCTAGTATTGAACGTACTCTAGTATTGAATGTACTCTAGTATTGAATGTACTCTTGGATTGAATGTACTCTAATATTGAATTTACTCTAGTATTGAATGTACTCTAGTATTGAATGTACTCTTGGATTGAATGTACTCTAGTATTGAATGTACTCTAGTATTGAATGTACTCTAGTATTGGATGTACTCTAGTATTGAATGAACTCTAGTATTGCATGCACTCTAGTATTGAACGTACTCTAGTATTGAATGTATTCTAGTATTGACTGTACTCTAGTATTGAATGTACTCTAGTATTGGATGTACTCTAGTATTGAATGTACTCTAGTATTGCATGTACTCTAGTATTGAACGTACTCTAGTATTGAATGTACTCTAGTATTGAACGTACTCTAGCATTGAATGTACTCTAGTATTGGATGTACTCTAGTATTGAATGTACTCTAGTATTGAATGTACTCTAGTATTGAATGTACTCTAGTATTGAATGTACTCTAGTATTGCATGTACTCTAGTATTGGATGTACTCTAGTATTGAATGTACTCTAGTATTGCATGTACTCTAGTATTGAATGTACTTTAGTATTGCATGTACTCTAGTATTGAATGTACTCTAGTATTGAATGTACTCTAGTATTGCATGTACTCTTGTATTGAATGTACTCTTGTATTGAATGTACTCTTGAATTGAATGTAATATTGTATTGAATGTACTCTAGTATTGAATGTACTCTTGTATTGAACGTACTCTAGTAGTGCATGTACTCTAGTATTGAATGTACTCTTGGATTGAATGTACTCTAGTATTGAATGTACTCTTGGATTGAATGTACTCTTGGATTGAATGTACTCTAGTATTGAATGTACTCTAATATATAATGTACTCTAGTATTGAATGTACTATTGTATTGAATGTACTCTTGTATTGAATGTACTCTTGAATTGAATGTACTCTTGTATTGAATGTACTCTAGTATTGAATGTACTCTTGTATTGAACGTACTCTAGTATTGAACGTACTCTAGTATTGAACGTACTCTAGTATTGAACGTACTCTAGTATTGAATGTACTCTAGTATTGAATGTACTCTTGGATTGAATGTACTCTAATATTGAATTTACTCTAGTATTGAATGTACTCTAGTATTGAATGTACTCTTGGATTGAATGTACTCTAGTATTGAATGTACTCTAGTATTGAATGTACTCTAGTATTGGATGTACTCTAGTATTGAATGTACTCTAGTATTGCATGCACTCTAGTATTGAACGTACTCTAGTATTGAATGTATTCTAGTATTGACTGTACTCTAGTATTGAATGTACTCTAGTATTTGATGTACTCTAGTATTGAATGTACTCTAGTATTGCATGTACTCTAGTATTGAACGTACTCTAGTATTGAATGTACTCTAGTATTGAACGTACTCTAGCATTGAATGTACTCTAGTATTGGATGTACTCTAGTATTGAATGTACTCTAGTATTGTATGTACTCTAGTATTGAATGTACTCTAGTATTGAATGTACTCTAGTATTGAATGTACTCTAGTATTGGATGTACTCTAGTATTGAATGTACTCTAGTATTGCATGTACTCTAGTATTGAATGTACTCTAGTATTGCATGTACTCTAGTATTGAATGTACTCTAGTATTGCATGTACTCTAGTATTGCATGTACTCTAGTATTGAATGTACTCTAGTATTGCATGTACTCTAGTATTGAATGTACTCTAGTATTGAATTTACTCTAGTATTGCATGTACTCTAGTATTGAACGTACTCTAGTAGTGCATGTACTCTAGTATTGAATGTACTCTAGTATTTGATGTACTCTAGTATTGAATGTACTCTTGGATTGAATGTACTCTAGTATTGAATGTACTCTTGGATTGAATGTACTCTTGGATTGAATGTACTCTAGTATTGAATGTACTCTAGTATATAATGTACTCTAGTATTGAATGTACTCTTGTATTGAATGTACTCTTGTATTGAATGTACTCTTGAATTGAATGTACTCTTGTATTGAATGTACTCTAGTATTGAATGTACTCTTGTATTGAACGTACTCTAGTATTGAATGTACTCTAGTATTGAACGTACTCTAGTATTGAATGTACTCTAGTATTGGATGTACTCTAGTATTGAATGTACTCTAGTATTGCATGTACTCTAGTATTGAATGTACTCTAGTATTGAATGTACTCTAGTATTGCATGTACTCTAGTATTGAATGTACTCTAGTATTGGATGTACTCTAGTATTGAATGTACTCTAGTATTTCATGTACTCTAGTATTGAATGTACTCTAGTATTGAATGTACTCTAGTATTGCATGTACACTAGTATTGAATGTACTCTAGTATTGCATGTACTCTAGTATTGAATGTACTCTAGTATTTGATGTACTCTAGTATTGAATGTACTCTTGGATTGAATGTACTCTAGTATTGAATGTACTCTTGGATTGAATGTACTCTTGGATTGAATGTACTCTAGTATTGAATGTACTCTAATATATAATGTACTCTAGTATTGAATGTACTCTTGTATTGAATGTACTCTTGTATTGAATGTACTCTTGAATTGAATGTACTCTTGTATTGAATGTACTCTAATATTGAATTTACTCTAGTATTGAATGTACTCTTGGATTGAATGTACTCTAGTATTGAATGTACTCTAGTATTGAATGTACTCTAGTATTGGATGTACTCTAGTATTGAATGTACTCTAGTATTGCATGCACTCTAGTATTGAACGTACTCTAGTATTGAATGTATTCTAGTATTGACTGTACTCTAGTATTGAATGTACTCTAGTATTGGATGTACTCTAGTATTGAATGTACTCTAGTATTGCATGTACTCTAGTATTGAACGTACTCTAGTATTGAATGTACTCTAGTATTGAACGTACTCTAGCATTGAATGTACTCTAGTATTGGATGTACTCTAGTATTGAATGTACTCTAGTATTTCATGTACTCTAGTATTTCATGTACTCTAGTATTGAATGTACTCTAGTATTGAATGTACTCTAGTATTGGATGTACTCTAGTATTGAATGTACTCTAGTATTGCATGTACTCTAGTATTGAATGTACTCTAGTATTGCATGTACTCTAGTATTGAATGTACTCTAGTATTGCATGTACTCTAGTATTGCATGTACTCTAGTATTGAATGTACTCTAGTATTGCATGTACTCTAGTATTGAATGTACTCTAGTATTGAATGTACTCTAGTATTGCATGTACTCTAGTATTGAATGTACTCTAGTATTGAATGTACTCTAGTATTGCATTTACTCTAGTATTGAATGTACTCTAGTATTGAATGTACTCTAGTATTGACTGTACTCTAGTATTGAATGTACTAATATATTGAATGTACTCTAGTATTGCGTGCAATGCAGAAACATTGCTTGACTCGTGTTTTATTGAAATTCGTGTTGTGCGTTTCTACAATTTTAATTGAGCATGCTTGTCCACCCTAGAACACATTAATGTTATCATTTCAATTTCATTGTAATATTACTCTACGAAATTCTAGTACTTTTGTCATACACAATAAACCAACACTTACCTATCTGCTACCGAATCTAGTTTAATTTAATCATATTTTATTGTTTGTTTATATACACAATATAAGCAAATGATACAACTGTAATCTAATCTAGGACCGATTAGTGGAAGTCGTAATAGCTCAGTGGTTGTGCGTTCCTTTCATGCGCGAAATGCCCGGAGTTCGAGTCCCGCTGGAGCCGTTAGGCAATATATTTATATTCCACATGCCTCTTCTCTCTCCCTGGTGGCGATGGATTCCATCAGGAATGAGGTCTCGAGAGTGATTAATATAAGTTATAAGAACTTGTTTCGCAATCGAGCTCAAATAAATGTGTATAAACTAACCCATTTCTGTATGTATGTAATACTTGTATGATTGTGATTGTGTTTATGCAAACATATACAATAAAATAGTATTAAACTAGACATTGAGACAAACGATTAATGTGGAATAATAGTGTTTATTAATGAAGCGTACTATGTGTATAGAAAGCATCGTCTGTACATATTACATACGGATCTGTATTCCAGTGGTATCGCAGGTTCGATCCCCCGTCTGACCCTAATAAAATTAACAGTCTTTCAGATGGGACGTTAAACCGAGGTCTCGTGTCGGTGCGTTACACTGTGCACGTAAAAGAACCAGAGGAGAATCTTGAATGGGTCTCTGTCTGTATCGTGCACTATTCTCCAAAATCTAAAATGACTAATCTCTTCAGGTGGCGTCGCTCATATGGGCAACCGTTAGCGACGATCAATAAACGTAAAACACACAAGTACATATTATTTTTACTCAAATGATACCATGATAATATGTGTTCGTTGCTATGAATTATAATTCATCGAAAGAACATTGAAAGCATTATTATCTCGAATGGTGATGCACTAGCCACGGGAGTCTAACACGTACATGCTACTATCACGTCATTAACATTCCCTATGATCAGAACGTCAGGGGAGGTAATTAAAGCCAAGGTGGGTCTACAGTCACGGGTGATCATTCTTGTTTCTATTTTCATAAGTGAACTCTAGTTCTACCATTCACTTAAATGAACGGATTTCTTCTTACCTGGCTCTATCAGGTGATTGTTTTGCTATAGAAAACAGTGCTAGTATTAAGTGTTTGATTAGTATAGTGTCACCCCTATTTAAAGGGCCAGTCATTTCTGACTTATGAGACACCTTTTTTATGAACATCAGGACTTCCCGCATCCTATGCTTGTATGCCAGACGCCAGGCTGGTAGGCAATCGGTAACCATTATTTAACTAGCTGACGGCCCACCAGTCCGAATGTGTTCAAGTTGACGATATTTCAAACTAGGCCTACATGATATGAACCATAACCTTGTAACAGCCAGATCAAGAGAGCATAATGCTTCCATCTGCAGTACAGTACATTCGTATTACTGTGATAAATTTCTAGATTTCATTAGGAAAGCAGCTTAGAAAAGAATCCGTAATTTATGACATCACATACATTTCACAGTAGGCGGTGTCTGACTGCCATGGCTAATAACATAATCACTGATCTTAAGTTATACACGAGGTGTAATCAAACATATACCCACACAATTACCATCTTCAATATCTTCTACAAAATGTTATAAATTGTTATCTGAAGGTGAATATATTCGATTATTTTTACAGAGTGTATGAACTATTCAGAAAGTTGTGGAAGTCGTTATAGCGCTGCTGTACCGCGTTCGCTTCAGGTGCGAAATGCCCTGAGTTGGCGCTCAGCTGTGGCCGTTACGAGTGTGCGGCTAGACAATACATTTAAATTCCACATTGCCTCTTCTCTCTCCCTCGTAGCGATGGATTCCATGAGGAATGAGGTCTCGATAGTGATTAATATAAGTTGTAGGAACTTGTTTCGCAATCCAGTTAAAATAAATGTGTTTGAGCTAAATATGCACCATTACTACGGTAATGAATTGACTGCGCATGCTCGATGTGTTATCACGCATTGATTATGTAATGTCTTAATTGCCAAATTCATGGAGATAATCTGAATAAGCTTTACGCTTTCGATTAAATCCATTTTCATTCTGAAATAGATATGTACTGTACATTATGAATGAATACATATGTTTTAAACCAATTGCCAAATTCTTTGAAATTGCGAAATAATATTGAACTGTCTAGTATTTGACAACGTTTGAGAGGTCGGCATCCGTGGCCGAGTGGTTACGGTCGTTGTCTTCAAATACCCGCCCCTCACCACTGTATGCTACAATCTCACTGGGGTTGTGGACTTCGATTTCATGCGAGGAAGCTAGAGTGGTTACGGTCGTTGACTTCAAATATCTGCCCCTCACCACTGTATGCTCCAATCTCACTGGGGTTGTGTGGACTTCGATTTCATGCGAGGAAGCTAGAGTGGTTACGGTCGTTGTCTTAAAATATCCGCCCCTTACCGCTGTATGCTCCAATCTCACTGGGGTTGTGGACTTCGATTTCATGCGAGGAAGCTAGAGTGGTTACGGTCGTTGTCTTCAAATATCCACCCCTTACCACTGTATGTTCCAATCTCACTGGGGTTGTGGACTTCGATTTCATGCGAAGAAGCTAGAGTGGTTACGGTCGTTGTCTTCAAATATCCGCCCCTTACCACTGTATGTTCCAATCTCACTGGGGTTGTGGACTTCGATTTCATGCGAAGAAGCTAGAGTGGTTACGGTCGTTGTCTTCAAATATCCGCCCCTCACCACTGTATGCTACAATCTCACTGGGGTTGTGGACTTCGATTTCATGTGAGGAAGCTAGAGTGGTTACGTTCGTTGTCTTCAATTACCCGCCCCTCACCGCTGTATGCTCCAATCTCACTGGGGTTGTGAACTTCGATTTCATGCGAGGAAGCTAGAGTGGTTACGGTCGTTGACTTCAAATATCCGCCCCTCACCGCTGTATGCTCCAATCTCACTGGGGTTGTGTGGACTTCGATTTCATGCGAGGAAGCTAGAGTGGTTACGGTCGTTGTCTTCAATGTACCCGCCCCTCACCGCTGTATGCTCCAATCTCACTGGGGTTGTGGACTTCGATTTCATGCGAGGAAGCTAGAGTGGTTACGGTCGTTGTCTTCAAATATCCACCCCTTACCACTGTATGTTCCAATCTCACTGGGGTTGTGGACTTCGATTTCATGCGAAGAAGCTAGAGTGGTTACGGTCGTTGTCTTCAAATATCCACCCCTCACCGCTGTATGCTCCAATCTCACTGGGGTTGTGGACTTCGATTTCATGCGAGGAAGCTAGAGTGGTTACGGTCGTTGACTTCAAATTACCCGCCCCTCACCGCTGTATGCTCCAATCTCACTGGGGTTGTGGACTTCGATTTCATGCGAGGAAGCTATCAAGATTGCTTGAGGAAGGTCTGTGATTCTAATCGGGCCCCGTAAGTGTCCGAAATACTGCTCGTATGTGCACCTGGGGTCTTTCACCTGAGCACCAATAATAGCTGGAGAGTTGTCATGCTAAAACCCCGAAACAAGAAAACAGTTTGATAGTTGCAAATAACTGTAACATGTTCTTAAAGATTCATGCTTCCTGTTCCAAACCACTGTCATACTTTCTAAGAATGTTGTTATCACGTGATTATACTCACTATAAAACATTTATTATACATTACATATATATTACATATAGCATACGTGTCTCAGTAGACAAATAACAACAACGGCATGTTAAAGGTATTCGAAAACAATAAAATATATTTTTACTAACCTAGTCAAATATTATCATGAATTTAGTGAAAAATCGTTCTGCTTTTTCCGCAGCCACTCACATCCTAGTTACAAAATTCCAAACATCGTTTCATAAACTATGGTATGAAATCATCACTCATATATTATCTTATATATAGTATACAACGTATTTACATACAAATTGCATACACATAGATATGAATAGTCGCATACTATACAACAATAACAACAACAGGCAACATGACATAAAAGATAAGCACACTTATATTACATGGTGACTTTTACCGTGACTTTTATGAAACCAATGTGCATGTGTTAACGTTGAAATATGATCTGTAGTCCAGTTGTTAACACGTTGGACTGGTAATCCAGGGATCGCAGGTTCGATCCCCCATCTGACCCTAATAAAATTAACAGTCTTTCAGATGGGACTTTAAGCCGAGGTCTCGTGTCGGTGCTTTACACCGTGCACGTAAAAGAACAAGAGGATACTCTGGAATGGGTCTCTGTCTGTATCATTGCACTATCCCCCAAAAGTCTAAAATGATTAATCTCTTCGGGAGGCGTCGCTCATATGGGTAACGACGATAACTAAACGTAAAACACAGATAGGAATGAAAACATAATACAAAGTGATTAGTTCGTTTATACACTGAAGAATAATCATTACGTCATATATGCAGATCAATAGGTCATATATGCAGATCAATAGGTCATATATGCGGATAATTTCAGATAAGTATAGAACAGACTGATTTATAGAGAAATTTATAGTAGACCGTTTGATAAGAATATAACCTACGGGTGTCCCGTGTTCAATTCGTGTCACATTACAGGAATGTGTTTTTTTCATTGACAATAAACTTGTTGATAACAGGCTAATGTATTTCGATGAGTCTAATCATGCAATCTAAAATAACTAATCTCTTCAGGAGGCGTCGCTCATATCGGTAACCGGTAGCGACGATAAATAAACGAAAAAACACACACGATTTTAATCAAATGAATATATAGTTTTCACACACTATAATTATTGGCTCACCCTAAACATAGAACATAAATAAACATATTCGATATGCATTGAGTTCAATAAATGCACGTTTTTATACTAAAAAGCACACCATGTGTTTATTTATGTTCTATATTTAGGGTGAGCCAAAATAGTGTGCGAAAACTATACCTGTCTGAAACTAAATTGTCACGTGCAAAGCGGTACATGTATGTGTATGTTCTGGGATACACATGTGCAGTCACACACAGTCATGGATTAAACAGTGGAATTATTTCGTTATTTAATAACGTGAATTCTAGAAACGTCTAAAGTGATTCATTATGATTCAAGGAAAGAGTGCTAAATGTGTTTGGATTCTAAGCGATTTGGTGGTACGTAGTTCTTTAAACAATGTATTGGGCGAACTAGTAAATTAGGGGAATATAAACTTTTCTTGATGATGCCAAAAATAGGCATTTGAGCATGTAATGGAATTCATCACCGATGTCGTTAAGTGTGTAATGTATTCCCGAGTCTTGAGGAAGGTCGGTGGTTCTAATCTGGCGCCCGTATGTGTCCGAAATACTGCCCGTATGTGTCCGAAATACTGCCAGTATGTGTCCGAAATACTGCCCGTATGTGTCCGAAATACTGCCCGTATGTGTCCGAAATACTGCCCGTATGTGCACATGTGGCTTACTACTTACTACTCCAATTTTGCAAACTCTGATCTAATATCATTCACTTGACATGTGTATGAATATTGCGAAGATTAATTGGCCTTTGATTAACCCAAACGAATGTGTTTCCGGTTGAAACTAGTATCGGTTTGAATGTTTCTGTCCATTTATGATACCACTGTAACCTATCATCACTGATGGTCACGGGTTCGAGCCCCGCTCAGGCCGTGTCTTATATATATGAAAAAGTTGGCAGTTTCTTACCGAGGTTGGTGCACCCAACTACTGGTTAACCGCTGGAGCCTGCCCAGGAAAGGTGTTGTTAGGTGTACTGCCCGCCGGCGATATAGCCCAAAATGGTGCTGATGCAGGCGTTAAACCCGAAATATAACATATAACATAACTGTCCATTTATGGTTTGTATTAGATTATAACATATTTTCATAACAAACTCGTGCGAATTTTGACTCGCCACTGTATTTAACTATCCTTGATTTAATTATTACCTCTATTTGATACCTACCTAGTTCCCCCGTAAAGTATCAGGGGTATTTTTTTGGACTTGTTATTTTTCTTAGAAAATCAATGTGGACATTTTCAATAATTGTTTTCCAATCCCCACGAATCACAATTATAATATATTGTGTTATCAAAACGTTTAACTTGAATATTAATGGGTAAATTATGAATACAAAATATATAATATGCATGGCTTTATTTGCCTGTGATGCCGCGTGTTTCTTGGCAATCAGTAATCTACCGATTAGCGCAGTGGTTAGCGCGCTCGCTTCTCATCAATGCGACCAGGGTTCGATCCTCGGACAGGGAAGTATGTGACATGGTACGATGGTCGCCAGATCGGACAGGTGGGTTTTCTCCGGGTACTCCGGTTTCCTCCCATATGAATGACCACATTTACGCTTTCATCTGAGCCAACGAGAGTGATTAATATAAGTTGTTAAAACTTGCTTCGCAATCGTTGTAAAATAAATAAAATATATATATATACCCGATGAGGGAAATAATATACCCAACTACTTGTATTCTTTAGCTGTTTCTATTATCTTACCAATTATGGTAACATTAAAGTTTTCTGGCTTGTTTGAACCAAAGGCTATAACTTTTACCTTACTCATGTTTATCTGTAATTTCCAAGTTGTACAGTAATTAGGGACCGCCTACGTGGTCGAGTGGTTAAGATCGCTGACTTGTATACCACTGTAGCCTATCACTGATGGTCACTGGTTCGATCCACGCTCAGTGTCTGTTTATATGAAGAGTTGGCAGTTTCTTACGGAGGTTTGTGTAACAAGTACTGATTAACCACTGGAGCCTGCCCAGGAAAGTTGTTGTTAGATAAACTGCCCGCTGGCGATATAGCACAAAAATGTTGCTGATGAAGGCGTAAAACCCGAACAAACAAACAAACAATGTACAGTAATTATAAAAATCAGGAGACAGGATCATCACTGACAATTACATATATATCATCTGCATATAAAAGAATAACAAACTTAAGGAATACATCAATGTTAACATGTTGTTGGCAAACTTTAAGTCCATGGTTATTTACCTAGATAAGATTCTAGGTCATTTAAGTAAATCGAAACTAAAATTGGTGACAGATTTCTCCCTTGGCGAACCTCACAATGACTTTTAAAAAACAGGGACAAAGTATTATTTGCAGACACACAGCAATTAGCTTTCCCCACAGACCGACTCTCCAAATTTAGTCAAACGCCCCTGAACAAATCTATATAGGAGCAGAACAGTTTTTCTTTGTTTTCTTAAAGCAGAAATACATCATAATAAGGGATGTTTTAGGTAAAATATAAATACTAATGTGTGTGTGTTTACAAAAATCGAAATAGTCGTTCAGAAACGATAAAATTCCAATACATTTAAACCATCGTATACGCGAATTTGTTTATCAACACACGAAATGTAAACACGCACAATGCGCATGCGTGAAACAACAGAGGATGTAGAAAACAACGTACATGTATATATTTTGAACATTAAAGACTATCTATCTATCTTCCTCTAATGTCGAACCCCTCGCGGGGATGTAGAAATGTCCCTAAAGACAGAGGTATGAATCAACATATCAAGTAATTTAATTTAAAGACAACGTGGGACAAATGGGGACGATGGATTCCAAATGTAAACAAGCGCGGACGATGCGTTCCGGTTGTAAACAAGTGCGTGACCGATCGACTCGGAAAGTCCTACTTTCGGTTTCGAGTTTGTTTTATCGCAAATAATCACTGTTTACCAAATGAACATAAGCATATAAAGTATAATGCTGGAATGTGTAGTAGCATTGCTACCCATACGTAAAAATTGAATTTTTCAAATATCTTTTATTTCATACGATGTAATGCTGCTTTAATGTATCTATCAACTATTTCAATGTAAATATATGGTCACATGTAGATTAAAACTCGGCCTGTGTTTCGTTAAGAATATTATTGTGAGTTAGTAAAGCATTTAGAATGGCCGTGAAAGGTTTTCCTAGACAACTTTTATAGTGATAAGCCTATAATTTACAGGATCAAGCGAGGCTCCCTTTTTTAAATATAGGTTTAATTATACCGATTAACCAGGTATCAGGCATAATTCCAGAGTTCAAAATTGCATTTAAAAAATGAAATATTGATTGTCATCATTAACGCTCTGGTAATTTTAATATATTCCTTGGAAATATGATCGTACAGAGACGAGGCCTTAATTTGCATGTTTACATTTGGATTGAACATTATTACATTTGTATATAATTTTATTTATTTCCCAGGAGGATATTAGGCAATTTAAAATAGTGTCTGCATTGCATTTGCCAAATTCAAAATCGCTCACGTTTGTATTACATTGGCATGTATCTGAATTGACACATTAGTAATTAGCCTGCATTCCAGTCTGTCGATTTTTCACCAATTCACTTCTGGCAAATTGATATTATTAGAAACTCAATATTTCAGTGGCGGTGGCGGTGGGGCCAGGCTAAATATAGTAACGCCTATTACCAGGCTAGTTGGTAAGGTTCATAAAACGCTTCTGTATCGGGCATCTTGTTCGGTAAGAAAAATCATCGATTAAAATATAATCCGAGACAGTACACGTATGCCCATTAGTTTATACACATTTATTTGAGCTCGATCGCGAAACAGGTTATTTCAACTTATATTAATCACTCTCGAAACCTCATTCCTGATGGAATCCATCGCCACGAGGGAGAGAGAAGAGGCAACGTGGAATTGAATTGCCTTGACTAAGGGCACAATCGTAACGGCTCCAGTGGGGCTCGAACTCCGGACCTTTCGCACCTGAAGCGAACGCGCATCCACAGCGCTATCACGACTTCCAACGTATGCCCATTCGTGCCTCCTAACAGAATACAATACAGAATACAGGACGCTGTTAAACATGTTAAACAATACAGGACGCTGTTAAACATGTTAAACAATACAGGACGCTGTTAAACATGTTAAACAATACAGGACGCTGTTAAACATGTTAAACAATACAGGACGCTGTTAAGCATGTTAAGCAATACAGGACGCTGTTAAGCATGTTAAGCAATACAGGACCCTGTTAAACATGTTAAACAATACAGGACGCTGTTAAACATGTTAAACAATACAGGACGCTGTTAAACATGTTAAACAATACAGGACGCTGTTAAGCATGTTAAACAATACAGGACGCTATTAAACATGTTAAACAATACAGGACGCTGTTAAACATGTTAAACAATACAGGACGCTGTTAAACATGTTAAACAATACAGGACGCTGTTAAACATGTTAAACAATACAGGACGCTGTTAAACATGTTAAACAATACAGAACGCTGTTAAACATGTTAAACAATACAGGACGCTGTTAAACATGTTAAACAATACAGGACGCTGTTAAACATGTTAAACAATACAGGACGCTGTTAAACATGTTAAACAATACAGGACGCTGTTAAACATGTTAAACAATACAGGACGCTGTTAAGCATGTTAAACAATACAGGACGCTGTTAAACATGTTAAACAATACAGGACGCTGTTAAACATGCAAAGCTTATACTCATCAAACATAAATACAAACAATTACATATCAATGTGCATGCATTCTATAAATATAAACAATTACATATCAATGTGCATGCATTCTATAAATATAAACAATTACATATCAATGTGCATGCATTCTATAAATATAAACAATTACATATCAATGTGCATGCATTCTATAAATATAAACAATTACATATCAATGTGCATGCATTCTATAAATTCCATCACGCTAGGCCTATGTTGTTAGTGGCAGGGCTTTGGTCACTCACCTGTCCGCTAGTATGGTGTGGTGGTTGGATCATGGTAGTCTGTCTTCTGTCTGGACCGGTATGTGGTGGTTCTTGACGATTCTGATTCGCGAACTGAGTATCATAAACTTGTCATATGCTTTCAGATTTAGATTTCAATTCTGCTGAAATTCGTGTCAGGACGTCCGTAAATCCGTGATCCTCCAAAAGTTTCAACCGACTTTAATAAGTAATAAAGAAATAAATTGCGACTTACGCGACCATCAGCATTAATAGAAGCTGGATATAGTAATTTCACTCGATCATTTCCTAGTTCATTCCTTTTACTTTTAAATTCTGGCCAGAGAAAGTGTGCGTGCATCACTAAACTATATTGGATAGTCTCTGGAAAGGCCAATGTTTGTGTCATTGAGTAAGGACTCCACCCTCATAAGGCCTCGCCGTCTAGGCTAAAGGTGGCTAGAATGAACCGGGATTTAGGTGGAATGTCCTGTCCTGACATTCCGTCAATGATAACGTTCAGTTATTCATGCGTGGGCAATTGGTTTATTTCATCTTATTCCATATCATTGGATGTTCGGAAATGTTGTGGCGGTGGAGTGTCCGACCATTCCCCATCCGTTGAGTGGCGTGCTCTCTTGGCGCTCTGAGTGTTGCTCCAAGATTCAGATAAATGTTCAGACCTGTTCGGGTAACTTATGTCACCTGTACCGTGCATTCTTTATCAAATTTTATTTTTGCTATTTCCAACTTTATATTTCTTTCTGCCACGTATCCAAAATATTTCCGCCATGTTTATTTACCCATAATCAATATACATGAAACACATTATTGATTAAAATTTCTGTGTGTATGTATATATGTGTGTATGTGTGTATGTGTGTATGTGTGTATATGTGTGTATGTGTATAGGTGTGTATGTGTATATGTGCGTATGTGTGTGTGTGTATATGTGCGTATGTGTGTGTGTGTGTGTGCGTGCGTGCGTGCGTGCGTGCGTGCGTGCGTGCGTGCGTGCGTGTGTGTGTGTCAAATCCCTTGCGGGGACCTAGACATGTTTTCCTGGGCATGCTTAGCCGACCATAGCGGTTAACCAGTACTAAGCAATGTGTGTGAGGTGCCTTGCTACATACGTGGCCTGACTGAGTATCGAACCCGGACCGTTCGATTCCAAATCCGACGCTTACCATCTGTAATGTATTTGGATACTTTTATTTGTTTGCTTTTATTATTTAAACCAACACTGTTAATAAACGTATTTAAATTAGGCCATCAACTAGAACCCAGGTAATATTAAATGTCTCTAAATCTAGAACATACTAATAGAAAATGGAATTCTGACTCCATTGTTAATTGATTACAGAATAAACACAATCTTTGCTCTCTACTTACATTCTCATATCTACCAGCTTCTATAGCAAGATTATCAGAGGAAAGACGAAATTGTTATAGATCAATTCATAAATCGTCGCTTCTAATATTGCTTTATTAAAAAACATTAATCCTGAAATTGGACCCGAAAAAATAACGAAACAAAATAATAGTGTGCAGTTTTGTAGTACAGGTTGTATCTATTGCGACAGTACAGACGGATCTGTAGTCCAGTGGTTAACAGGCTGGACTTGTAATTCGAGGTCTAGTGTCGGTGCTGTATGTAAAAGAACCAGAGGAGACTCTGGAATGTGTCTATGTCTGTATCATTGCACTGTTCTCCGAACATCTAAAATAACTTATCTCTTCAGGATGCATCGCTCATATGGACAACCGGTGGCGACGATAAATAAATGTAAAACACACCAATATTGCGACAGTCTTATGTACTACCACATAGCACTTTGTTGACTGGCATAAAGAGTTGTCTTTTAAAGGAGGAAAGAGTCGGTGCGTTTCGAAGTGATGTTGGGAGATCATTAACCGCTCTAGTAGTTGAAGGGAGAAAAGCATTATAATATTGTGTTGTTCGTGCTCTTGGTACTCTAAAATCGTCATTGTTGTGAACAGTTTCAGAAAGAGATTAAGGATATCTTAGAAAAAGAACTAAAAATATAATGTTTAATTTATGCACATATATTATAGATTTTTACGAAGTACTTACAACATTACAATTAATCACTTTTGGCATCTCATTCCTGACATAACCCATCACCCACAATGAGGTAGAGAGAAGAGACAACATGGATTATGTACATGTAATATGTCCATTTTCGTGTAACGAATGTTTATTTTCACCTATAGACAGGATTCCGTTTTGGGGGCGTGAGATATATATTTGTAGCGTAGTCAAGCTATTTCTTATTGAAATACAACAACTCTGGTCGTATAGTGGTTTATTAATGAGAATACACACAAAGTATCTATCTGAACAAGTTAATAATTATTTCCACACATTGCATTACTTTAAGTCCGAAATTAAATCAGTCATAATATGTAACATCAATAACATGATTGTTCAATTTTCAGTAATAGAACCAAAATGAATCTCTCTCCATGATGTTGATTGCGTTTATTTATCCTCGCCTCCGGCGAACCATATGGGCGAGCGTACTAAGACGATTATTCCTCTGTGGTGCTTATGTTGACATCCTCAGGTGGCTACTTCTTTCTTTCCATGCCAGAGTGACAAGGCCTGGTCTGTACGTAGTCCTTTGTAGGGCCACCCTCCTCACTGTTGGTCACCCCGATGCAGCATTTATACGGATCTGGCAATTAGACATCTGGTCGTCGATTGTCACTCAGGGGACCGTTGTCGCTCCCTCAGGTCCGCTGTCTCGTCTATCCGCCGGAGAAGTAAAAGGAGGAGAGGGATAGAAGAAGCCAGCGAAGATATAGTGTCTATTATCACTATCTAGAAGAGACGGCGGATCTGTCCTCATAGCCGTGGGTCCACATGCTGGCGAGCCTCCCCCTTCGCAAGATCGACGACCAGAATATCCCAGAATCCTACGCTGCTGCTGTGGGATGTGCCCCGGTCACGACGTGCACGTCGTGATGAGATCGGCCATCTCGCACTAAGTGCCGCTCACCATCTATATAGTTTCCTCCATCAAATTGGCCGCCTACGTTGACCAGGTAGACAACGAAACTACTTTAATATGCTAACTGAACATGTCCACACGAACGTGTCCAAATGAATACAACGGTAAAATCCGAACACTGCCGTGAAGTTACGTCATTATGAGAACAGTGATACGTCATCGATTATGCAATCAATCTTAGAATATCATATCCGTGGTTTATTAATTCTAAGAAGGAGCTTAGAAACACGATTTCTTAATTTCGCCGTAGTACCCGTACCTTAGTTCCTCAGCACTGAGTACTGTGTATAGATCATTTATAGCTTTCAATTAGCGACTACTTCCAGGTTTTACCGTGCATATAATGCTTTAATGTGTATGTAAATTGATACCAGTGGCTCTGATCAAAGTCCCTTAAGCTTTTCATTCGTTTTATTAAATGGTTGTGTACTTTGGGTTATTTGATAAGTTTTATCCTTGCTGTATATAGTACATAGTATAATATATAGTTCAGTAGGTTTTTCAAGAGCATATAGCTTTGCAGTTAAGTAGTTATAGATAAGCGTACCTGGTTTCCGAATTGATGACAATATCGCAATTATCACCACCAAGCTGTTGAGAATGAGTCTTCAGCAATCATCGCAACCAGGCAGTAAATTCTAAGAAATATCAATCGCTCACTTTCAGCATACCATCATCCAGCTTTCGATTCCAGGAAGCAGTACTTGATTGTGTAGATAGATTGGCAGGACCGTTAAGCATTGTTTATAGCCTCGTTTTATTGGTATTTTACTGAATGGCTTGTCTCGCCATTGATCAACGTTTTCTTTGAAGGTGGCATTTCACTAAATACTCTCAAATCAGTTTTATTCTTTTTTTCATTTTGTTGTTTATCTTTATTGCATTGTAAAACGATACCAGCTTGTATTCCATGTGTAGTTGCTAAAAGAATCATGTGCCTTTTATTTTGCGTAGCTGGTTAATAATGTATATATTATATTATATCTTTATTTCGATCTCGTCTATGTACAGTACATCCATTTCAATTTATATCATAACACATACATTGCACATAGCCATTCTACAAATGAGAATTATAACAGACAATAGCATATTACAATAACATTAAACATGTTTTACTTTCTAAAAGCTATGTAAATGACGCTAATCATGACACTAAATATATTTAAAATATCTTTTTTTAGGATTCTGACAGGGAAACAGAGCATTATCGCGCAAATTTTAATATTTTTTTTAAGAAATCAGAACCACCTCTGATCAGATCAGGGATGGATGGATTAGCAGATTTTACATAGTTCACATAAAAATTGGTTAACAAATATAATAATGTACACATTGTTTACATAGATAAGAACTACGACGCTGAAAAATATTAAAGCAGGTTTTGGCACATATACGTATTAATGCCGGATTAGTGAGTGAATAACGTGATCAATTTATTTGTTTTAAACAATGTAAGAAAAGTACCACAGATACTGGAAGCTTTAGCAAATAATATATCCCTGCTATGCTCATACATACAACAATCTATGATGTGTATCCCCTTTTTTGATTTACGTAGACTGTACTAATATGACGTAGATGTATATTATCGATTAAAACAATCGATGCCTTTAACCATTTAAGTTGGATAAATAGTTTATATTATATATTCTTTATTACCACCATATAGATGAGCATTTGATACAAATTCAAAAAATACAAGTTCAGAATGTTTACAAATTTACAATAACATTATTACAATTATAGCATACATACATTGTTATATACAAGTACAATTTATAATTTATTTACAGTTTAGATAGATAATTATCATACATTTTCCCCTGGCACCGGCTAAGCGAAGCATATGACACATGTGCGGACAAAGATAGCAAGTTAGATGTAGCGAAGACACAATATTCCGTCCGACAGACCACACGATGACCCTTAAATACTCTCTCCAATTGAATGTGAGGGGGTATATTCGTTATGTAAATTGTATTATCAACACGTTCATGTATATACAATATAATTATGTATGAATCAATCATATGTGCCAACTAGTCCGTGTATGTCCTGGCATGATCTGAATGCGATGCCATTCATACTAAAACTGAGGATGAAAGTTCCCACACTAATATTAAAGTGGTATATTGTATATACATATAATCGGTGATGTTGAAAAGGCATGGCACACATGTGATACGAACAACCCCACAGTGAGCAATCTTGCCGAAACGAAACACAAAAAGTTCGTAGGGAGTTAATGTATCTGATGGCTATGCCATTCAGCAAAGATGCAATACACTAAATGTATACACACATATAGTTATGGTTACATGAGCATTCTATAGCTTAGTTTAAGACACTGTAATTGTAAAGCTTCAGAGCTCTCACCACTAATTGGATATGTATAAAGACCTGTTAACATATCAAACACTTGTTTTACTGGCCGTTCACTGATCATAAGAAGGTAACACTGAAAACCAGCAACTTGTAATATCTGCTTCCATAAAACATTTCGTGAACGGATATTATGTGCACAAAAGAAAATCTTGTGTATAATCACATTTTCTACCAGAGAATTGCATTTTGAACAATTGACATGATTTGTAAACGATAATAATTTGGCAATTGTTTCTACCGCACATCTGCACTGGTATTTCAGTTATGGGCTCACTGCTCCCAAGGTCCAGAACAAGCAGGGTTTGTTGAAATTCATAATATTCTCAACACCCACGACTTCACTATTGCATATAACACGATCTAGTATTGTTGAGAAGTCATGCTTGTAGACATGTCTGACAAGAATAGACTTCCACTCATGTTTCGATGGGAATATTCCAGACATGCTATACCTTATCAGGTAGTCTGCAAGATTGTACTGATGTAAAAGTTTAAAGATATCAGGGATGTAGCCAAGTACCTGCCTTTCATCATTGATGTAATGTACAAGTCTCTGTATAAACATCTGTTTTGCTAAATAAATCCAAGGCAATCTACACAACTGTCCTAGGAATTGGAGTTTACTATAGTTTATTTCAGTTTCTATAGGTAGGACACCCAGAGACTCAAAGCAATATCGGTGTTCGTGTAGGGAGGCAGATTCTGTACTAATTTTACCCAAATCTATGCGATCTTTCTAAGGAAAGCATGTGCGAGGGCGAAACATTACTCCAGAGTTCGCACCCGTATAGAGCTTTAGGTAGCATAACAGACTTATAAATCGTTCTCCATGTAGTAGGATTACTTTCACTGGTTAGATAGCTGTTCATGATACTAAACAATGTGCCTCTTAGTTTTGTTTTAGCGTCACTCACTGAGTTGGTACAACACATGTATTTATCCACTAGAACACCCAAATGTGTATATTGTTCCCGTTCACTGATAGCGTTATCGCCAAGGTTCCAGTATCTGTTACTCTTGGCGCAATCGTTCGATGATTCGTTGAATACGATTACAGCACATTTGGTTGGATTGTATGCATAACGCCATTTATTTGCGTAGTTGTGACAGATAGACAACATATCTTCAAGTCCGTGTTTCGAGAATGAAATTAGAAGCATGTCGTCAGCTACAGTAGGGCTTGAGATGTTCATGTTGTACACACAAATACCGAGGTTACTAGACTCAAGTTCAAGTATTAGTCCATTTATAAAGAGGAGGTACAGTAACGGAGAGCTACGCCCGCCTTGTCTCGTGCCCTGCGATAACTTAAACCAGTCGGATAGATATCCTTGATTGCGCTCACAACTTTGCATTGACGAATACATGTTGAGAAAAGCATGAAATATGTAAGGGTCAACTCCTGTCTCGGATAGTTTGTAAAGCAGGCCTTGGTGCCAGACTCTGTAGAACGCCTGACATCTAAGAAACAAACAAAGACTTTACTTTTGTGTTCCTTCGCATAAAGAATGGATTCTTTCAGCACGAATGACGACATGAGACAACCTAACTGTTTCTGAAAGCCTCTTTGTTGCTTACTTAAAGAGTTTAATATGCAGTTTTCAGATCGATCTAGCAACACCGTTTCATACAATTTCAGCAACACAGACGTCAAGGAAATAGCCCTGTAATTATTGGGGTCGTCTTTACGCTTTCGGCCACCTTTGTGCAGTGTAACAATGACAGCTTTATTCATGTCTACTAGCACATAACCAAAGTATAACATTGCCGTATAGAATTTCGCAAGTATATTAACCAATTGTACACCACCATATATTAGATGTTCGTAGTAAACGATATCAATACCACAGCTTTTCCCTTTTCGGCAATTCTGACCTCCGTTTTCGACATTACCACTGTATATTCGCGTGAAGTTTACGTTGTGAGCAACTGGTGAAAGTGATGTTAGTTCATGTATGCGCGCATCGATAACATCTTTCCAACGTGCATCGTAACACTCTTCGTTTGAAGGCGAATATAAATCAGTAAAATAATGTTTCCACTGAGTCGTGATAGCCTCGGGTTCTCTATACACGGCACCGTTAAATTTAAGTTCAGAACTTTGCAATTTACCTTGCACATGTTTCTTACTTTTAATAAGTCTCCAGAAATCACTATTATCAAGTTCGGCAGTTTTGTCTAGTTCATCATCTTGCCGCTGAAAATAGTGTAGAACATGGTATCTGTGGCATCTACGAAATTCACGTTTGGCATTTTTGTAATCTGCGTAAGACTGGTACACATATGAACGAGGTTTTCCCTCTAGAACCCATTTCCAGCGGAGATTTTTCACATGTTTGCTCAATCTCGTAAGTTGCGGAGACCAGTATGGCTTTAAAAACTGCCTAAAATTTCGCTTTTTGAAGGAAGATGCTGAAATGTGTGTAACACAGTGCACTATATTTTCGTACAAACGGTCGATATCGGAATTCGTTTGTATGCACATATCATTCAGGGATTGAAAGTATTCACTAGTGTCCATGCTATGCGTATACAGCTCGATTTCTGCGTCTGTTACACGTCTCCAGTTTATCATGTTAGCAGAATTTAGCTGAGAGGTACATGTATCAGAGCTCTGAACAATGTCAACTGGTAACAACAAACAACAGATAATAGGTCTATGTCGTGACACATTGAGAGAATGATCATCAACTATTTCACATGTCTTTACACAGTACATTTTCTCAACCGGCAATAGTATATAGTCAATGAACGTTTCAAATATATCGTCATACGACACAAAGGTACTTTTTGCGCCTACACATAGGTCAAGAGAATTAACTGCAACTAAATTGGTGTCAACTAAGAATTAAGTAAGGTACATGTCTCTACTGTCTGTTCTCAACCCATTACATGTAGAATTTAGATCACCTAAAAACACCACAGTTCCAGATTCATTATATAAACTCCATCAATTGTATAATTTGTCAATATAATCCCTAAATACATGTATAGAATGATTTTTACATGGTAGATAAACTTGAAATAAAAACAGATACTGATCCTTGGAATACTGTAATTGTATGCCAACAATCCTATTATCATCAGTAACTAAGGGTGTGATAAATCTATCATGTTTAACATGCCACATTATTGCCACACCGGCTTTCCCTACTTTACGTTTGCTTGGCATTAATAATGACTTGTCAGATACTCCATGAGCTTTATATTTACTATGAATCGAGTTCAAGATATACATGTTATTCTCAAATAACCAGTGTTCAGCTATACCACATATATCTATAGAGTGTGTACTAAGCATGTCACATAAATAGCTACAGCTAGACATTAACCTGGAAACATTCCAGGATGATATATTTAAGTTTATGTTGGCCATAAATTGACAGAAACGAGTTTTATCTTGTCACTTGTACATTTTAACTCAGATCGTGACACCTAGTTACCAATATATCAATGTATTACTACTTATAAATAATTATATTTAAAATGTAATAATAATTGAAAAATCATAAACCTGACTTTATAAAACCTGTGTTCTTACATGTGTTCAGTGTAACAAAATAAATACAACATGACAGCGAATGCGATAGTGGATATTGCGAGGTCATTAATTATTCCGAGTGTTGACACACGATTTGGTTTTTAATTTAAGTTTATTTAACGTCGCATTTGCATGTGGCATGTGTTTATTGTGTCTATGAAACCTTCAGTTTGTGTATTCGTGTTTTAAGCCTTCATGCGCACTAATTTGGGCTATATCGACCTAACAACACCTTTCCTGGACAGGCTCCAACGATTAACCAGTAATTAGTGCACCAACCTCCGTAAAAAACTGCCAACGTTTTTATATAAAGAGACACTGTCTCAACGGGGTGCGAACTCGTGACCATCAGTGATGATAGTTTACCGTGGTATACCAGTCAGCTACCTTAACCACTAGACCACGAAGGCGGACTAAGCTGTTAGTGTTTTGTTCGCGTAAGAACATTGTATCGGAAACTATGTCGGTGTTTAGTCCATCATTTGTTTCTCCTGAGTTAATGTGTTAGGTCAATAAAGTGTCATTAATCAAGCAGATATATAATGCAGTTAGTCTAGGTTTGACAAATGTAAACTAGGTTTGTTTCCTCTCCATAGCTAGCGAATAGGCAGATAAATGATATCAACACGCCAACCAGGGATTGTGTATGTTATTTATGGCAAATCCCTTACTAGGACCTAGAATCAGGGATTGTGTGTGTTCCATTTATGGCAAATCCCTTACTGGGACCTAGAATCAGGGAGTGTGTGTGTGTTCCATTTATGGCAAATCCCTTGAGGGGACGTAGACATGTTCTCTTGGACATGCTTAGGCGACCCAATTGGATAACAAGTACTAAGCAATGTGTCTCACTTATGATGATGTTTCAGTTTATTTATCCTCGCCTCCTGCGAACCATATGGTCGAGCTTTCCAAAATGATAAGTAAGTTCCAAGATTAATATTACGTGCCTTGCACTTTAACCATGTGGTCGAGCTTTCCAAAATGATAAGTAAGTTCCAAGATTAATATTACGTGCCTTGCACTTTAACCATGTGGTCGAGCTTTCCAAAATGATAAGTAAGTTCCAAGATTAATATTACGTGCCTTGCATTTTAACCATGTGGTCGAGCCTTCCAAAATGATTAGTAAGTTCCAAGATTAATATTACGTTCCTTGCACTTTAACCATGTGGTCGAGTCTTCCAAAATGATTAGTAGTTCCAAGATTAATATTACCTGCCTTGCACTGTGATTATTCGTGTTGATATGTAGATTTTGCTGGATGATGTCTTGTAGTAGTGTTCTTGTTGTGCCAGATTATGGTGCGATAAAAGATGGCACCGTGAGGCGGCTTCTTCTTCCTTTCCGGGTGGCAAATCCTGAAGTGTTGGTAGCTTCTTTCCAAAGTGGTGTTTACGTTTATTTATCGTCGCTACCGGTTGTCAATATGCGCGACGTCTCCTGAAGTGATTAGT
The DNA here is from genome assembly GCA_014843695.1 of Archivesica marissinica. Classification (NCBI taxonomy): domain Eukaryota; kingdom Metazoa; phylum Mollusca; class Bivalvia; order Venerida; family Vesicomyidae; genus Archivesica; species Archivesica marissinica. Next base: position 18,800,922 of record CM026389.1, on the reverse strand, counting down.
AATTTTAGATTGTTGGATGATAGTGCAATGATACAGACAGGGACCCATTCCAGAATCTCCTCTGGTTCTTTTACGTGTACGGTATACAGCACCGACACGAGACCTCGGCTTAATGTCCCATCTGAACGACTGTTAATTTTATTAGGGTCATACGGGGGATCGAATCTGCGATCCCTGTATTACCAGTCCAACGTGTTACCACTGGACTACAGATTCGTCTTACGGCCATGCACACACTATTTATATAACAATGGAGAGTCACCATTTTACCTCCCTTTGTTCAAATCGTTATCCCAACTTAAACATAGATTCCTGTTCAAACTGATTGATACCATTTCTAAAACGTTTACTACCATACTATTTGGTTCGATATTACACATGTTTTACAGTAAAGAAATCCATTATTTTTAACATTATGTAATGCACTTAAAGCGACACTATATCGGTGAAAGCGCAAATGTCTGCATAATTTATTTTGCTATTATATGGTATAATTTGTTTCCAAATAGTTTTCTCAAAATCTGAGTATTTAAAAAAATAAACAAACGTCGTATACGCGGTTTGTTGACATAACAAAATAATGTAAATATGGTCGACATACATGCGTAATACAAGACGCGTATCCTGAGTAACACGCGGTAGTGTACATACTTACCGTGATATCTCACATGTGTGCCATTGCATATTTATCTGTAGACTAATCTTAGTTAAATTATATCTAAACGAAAGTAGCTCGTGTTTAGTATTGACTCCAATAACAGACAAACGTAAACTTAGGAGCGTGGATGATAGTTGAAATCCTACTTTCACTTTGGAAAGTGAGTGTACCACGAACACACTGTTTATTGATTCAATGTTTGTGTTCGAATGTATTCAGAAGAATTTGTAGTAGCAATATATATATATAATTATGCATTTATACGGGGGAACAGTGTTTTATTTGTTTTTTTGCAATGTAATGTCGCTTTAAACATTGTTGAAACACATCTTAATATGTTGGCTAATAGTATGTTAGTGTGTTTTCATTAGAAGCTCGTCATAGTTCCAATTCTCCGTAACACATCATAACATACGGGGAATTAATGGGCGTGCACCGTAATAAATCATAACATACAGGGAATTAATGGGCGTGCACCGTAACATATCATAACATACGGGGAATTAATGGGCGTGCACCGTAACAAATCATAACATACGGGGAATTAATGGGCGTGCACCGTAATAAATCATAACATACAGGGAATTAATGGGCGTGCACCGTAACAAATCATAACATACAGGGAATTAATGGGCGTGCACCGTAACAAATCATAACATACAGGGAATTAATGGGCGTGCACCGTAACATATCATAACATACCGGGAATTAATGGGCGTGTATCGTAACACATCATAACATACGGGGAATTAATGGGCGTGCACCGTAACACATCATAACATACGGGGAATTAATGGGCGTGCACCGTAACACATCATAACATACGGGGAATTAATGGGCGTGCACCGTAATAAATCATAACATACAGGGAATTAATGGGCGTGCACCGTAACACATCATAACATACGGGGAATTAATGGGCGTGCACCGTAACACATCATAACATACGGGGAATTAATGGGCGTGCACCGTAATAAATCATAACATACAGGGAATTAATGGGCGTGCACCCTAACAAATAACATATGGGGAATTAATGGGCGTGCACCGTAACAAATCATAACATACGGGGAATTAATGGGCGTGCACCGTAATAAATCATAACATACAGGGAATTAATGGGCGTGCACCCTAACAAATAATAACATATGGGGAATTAATGGGCGTGCACCGTAACAAATCATAACATACGGGGAATTAATGGGCGTGCACCGTAACAAATCATAACATACGGGGAATGAATGGGCGTGCATCGTAACATATCATAACATACAGGGAATTAATGGGCGTGCACCGTAACAAATCATAACATACATGGAATGAATGGGCGTGCATCGTAACATATCATAATATACAGGGAATTAATGGGCGTGCACCGTAACAAATCATAACATACATGGAATGAATGGGCGTGCTCGGAACATATCATAACATACAGGGAATTAATGGGCGTGCACCGTAACAAATCATAACATACAGGGAATTAATGGGCGTGCACCGTAACAAATCATAACATACAGGGAATTAATGGGCGTGCACCGTAACAAATCATAACATACAGGGATTAATGGGCGTGCACCGTAACAAATCATAACATACAGGGAATTAATGGGCGTGCACCGTAACAAATCATAACATACAGGGAATTAATGGGCGTGCATCGTACATATCATAAATACAGGGAATAATGGGCGTGCACCGTAACAAATCATAACATACAGGGAATTAATGGGCGTGTATCGTAACATATCATAATATACAGGGAATTAATGGGCGTGCACCGTAACAAATCATAACATACAGGGAATTAATGGGCGTGTATCGTAACATATCATAACATACAGGGAATTAATGGGCGTGTATCGTAACAAATCATAACATACAGGGAATTAATGGGCGTGTATCGTAACATATCATAATATACAGGGAATTAATGGGCGTGCACCGTAACAAATCATAACATACAGGGAATTAATGGGCGTGTATCGTAACATATCATAAATACAGGGAATTAATGGGCGTGCACCGTAACAAATCATAACATACAGGGAATTAATGGGCGTGTATCGTAAAATATCATAATATACAGGGAATTAATGGGCGTGCACCGTAACAAATCATAGCATACAGGGAATTAATGGGCGTGCACCATAACAAATCATAACATACAGGGAATTAATGGGCGTGCACCGTAACAAATCATAACATACAGGGAATTAATGGGCGTGTATCGTATCATATCATAACATACAGGGAATTAATGGGCGTGCACCGTAACAAATCATAACATACAGGGAATTAATGGGCGTGTATCGTAACATATCATAATATACAGGGAATTAATGGGCGTGCACCGTAACAAATCATAACATACAGGGAATGAATGGGCGTGCATGGTAACAAATCATAACATACCGGGAATTAATGGGCGTGTACCGTAACAAATCATAACATACCGGGAATTAATGGGCGTGCACCGTAACAAATCATAACATACAGAGAAGTAATGGGAGTGCATCTCCTATAGCATGTTTTGTTAATATTGCGGGCATATAAAGCTGTGCTTGAACAGGAATATATCTTTTAACATGGCAGTTCACAACCAATCAATCTGAATCTATGTAATAACAGTACCGTAGCCAGGGGCAAATTTCAACCGAGGCAATCTAGGGGGTCCGGGGATTTTCACAGAAGCGATTTCTGATTTAATGAGTTTAGACGTACATTTTTCAATCATTTGTTGGTTGCTTTGGAAATGTTAACCGAGGCAGCTACCTCGGTGTGCCTCAGTGTGGCTACGGGCCTTAATAACTTATGTCATAATCAGAAAAACGACAAGTAAGAGAGTGTCTCGTTTTTAATCCAACAATTGTAACAAAACATGCTAAAAGGGATTTACTCAATTCATATTACCTTTCTTTGTTTTATGAACGGTTTCGGGACCTCCTCCATTTATCCCTTTTGTCAGCTCTGACAATGATGTTGGAGTTGCGTTTTACTAACTGATGTTCGTTATATGTGTTCTGTCTTCCAACATAAAGTGATGGACTGGTAATCCACGGATCGCAGGTTCGATCCCCCGTCTGACCCTAATAAAATTAAGTTGTTCTGATGCGACTTAAAACGAGGTCTCGTGTCGGTGCTGTACACCGTGCACGTAAAAGAACCAGAGGAGACTCTGGAATGGTTCTCTGTGTGTATCATTGCACTATCCTCCAAACATCTAAAATGACTAATCTCTTCAGAAGGCGTCGCTCATATGGGCAACCGGTAGCGACGATAAATAAACGTAAAACACACACAACATTAAATGACAGAATCAAATTGTCCCACATTTATATCTCTGCATAAATGACCCACTAATTTAATTGGTCGTGAGGATTATATTACAACAATGATTGTCATGTACCGGAAATAGTTGCATCTGAATGAATTGCTAACAGGAAATAGAATTCAGTATGTCCAAGATACTATTTTCCTAAATCTATACTGAGTCGATAATTGGCAGTATAGCCCCGGAATTAAGCTGTCATAGTAATACAACATGCATTTGATGAACTCATCATGGTCGTCAAATATCGGTTCGATATATGTGTGTAAGTGATTCTGTAAGCGTGTGTATGTGTGTGTGTGTGCGTGTGCGTGTGCGCGTGCGCGTGCGCGTGCGCGTGCGCGTGTGCGTATGTTCGTGCGAGTCTATGTTGTAACTGCTTGATGCTTGTATGGATGGACCTATGACTTCACCATATTAAATGTATGCACATGGGCACATCCGTATATAATATAATTAATTTATACAACTTTATTTTAGCTCGATAGTGAAACAAGTTCTTACAACTTATAGTAATCACTCTCAAGACCTCATTCCTGATGGAATCCATCGCCACAAGGGAGAGAGAAGAGGCAACGTGGACATTAAATGCCTTGCCTAAGGGTACACGCGTTACGGCTCCAGCGGGGCTCGAACTCCTAGCAGTTCGCACCTGAAGCGGACGCGCTAGCACTGCGCTATCACTATGTTTAGTATATCCAATTCATGCATTTATCGAAAAATAAAAACAATTGTATCCAAAATGGCGCCTTCCAAAATGGCGCCCCAGAACTTTTGCATAGTTAAAACTTGCACAAAATCATTCACGTTTAGAGAAAATCACGTCGCGGTTATGGACATTATTTTGAACTATGACGCCACATCTTGATATCAATATGATATTCGCACGTCTATATGAGATTCACGTCGTTCCCTCGTACGAAAAATCGAATTATGGTTATCCGTAAATGCTGAATAAATAGCAAAACGGCGCGCCTGGATGTATGGATATCCATAAATCTAATTATGGATATGCATAAATAACTAACTTATTTTTACTATTTTTATGAACATTTTATAGAAAACTTATTTTTGACATTCTATAGAAAAATAATTTTGGACAACATTTTATAGAAAACTTAATTTGGATAACATGATAGAAAATAATGTTCTAGTTCAAAGAAGAGTGTCAATCCTGTTTCCAAGTTATGTTCTGACTCCAAAAATGACTTTATTGTGTTCCAAACGTCATACCTTTGAATCACAACAGGTTACTATCAGTTTGACTCGTGCAGGTGATATACCGGTTAACTGGTTGGAATGTTCATAGTCGGAGAGTCCAACACGCTAAAGTTAGCATCACGTCATTAACATTCCTTATATAATGTCCGGGGAGGTAACTCGAGCGACAGAGCGGGGCTAGGTGAGAGGTTATAAACACGTTCTCAAATTTCAAACATATCGAGTGTTATGATTGGTGGAGTCTGAGATTTGTTCTTGGCTCAACCAACCAGAGAGTTTGAGATTTGTTCTTAGCTCAACCAACCAGATAGTTTGAGATTTGTTCTTAGCTCAACCAACCAGAGAGTTTGAGATTTGTTCTTAGCTCAACCAACCAGAGAGTTTGAGATTTGTTATTGGCTCAACCAACCAGAGAGTTTGAGATTTGTTATTGACTCAACCAACCAGAGAGTTTGAGATTTGTTATTGGCTCAACCAACCAGAGAGTTTGAGATTTTATAAACGATTTATAACCTCTAGACCATGAGAATTTCAGACATGTAGAAAACATTAAGCATGAATTGTGCACACTTTTATCAGTTGCGGTCACATATTTATTTTCTTATTATTGCAAATTGTGTAAATGGATCTCATTGCATAAGCATGAATGAGTAGGTATGTGTGATGTCAGTAATAACTCAATTTAATATATGTATTGCATTAAATATGATAACATATTTATAGCAAACAATACCAATACATAAACATACATACCGTATACATACATTGTCAGAAGAGCATAGATGGTTGTGGTGTCTAAAATTGTTAATTTCTTGCTAAATGTACGTAATCTATAAATTTAGATAGGTTTCGAACAATTTTTATCTTAGTCTCTGTAAGTAAGGTTATACACGTTTGTTCGGTAGCGTAATAATAGTGTAATAGCAGCGTTTCAGATATTGTTTCCTTAAATCTCTAAATTTAGGACAAATAATAATTACAATATATTATACAGATTCGTTCATTCCATGGTAAGTTTGTATAACGCCCTTCTTCTATTGCTAGGTCATGGGATGATGTCCGAAATGTATGTTCTAGTATAATATGAAGATATTTTTCTAATTGAAATTCATGTTTGTACGACAATTATTTTAAAACTTTATTTATTTTACAACGATTGCGAAGCAAGTTTTAACAGCTTGTACTAAGCACTCTCGTTGGCGTGGATGGAAGCGTATGTGTTGTCAAAAAATGTTTTTGAAAATTGACTACGACAATAATGTGTAAATCAGTCAGAAAGTCTACACCATCAAGTGTCAAATGATTGAAATGCTAATGTTCGGTAATTTGCATAGACACTCATGAGAACATTCACACTCGTCTGTCCTGGATACAATCTTTATTGGTACATGCAAATGCTTTCCCATTGGCCGTGCCAAAGTCGCTCAGAAAATAATAGTTTCAAATGGAACTTCGGTTAATGTGAGGGTCTGAAATAGACAGAATTAATGTAACAATGTATAAATGTAAATTGTGCTTGCATTTGAAATGTTACTTGTATTTATTTTGTCTAAAGAACCCTTCAGAGAAACTCAATATTGATATTGCAACAAATGGTAAATGCAGTAAAAGTGGAGTGCTTTTCACTCCTGTAGTCCAGTGATAACACGCTGGACTTGTAATCCAGGGATCGCAGGTTCGCTCCCCCGACTGACCGTAATAAAATTAACAGACTTTCAGATGGGACGTTAAACCGAGGTCTCGTGTCGGTGCTTTACATCGTGCACGTAAAAGAACCAGAGGAGACTCTGGAATGGGTCTCTGTCTGTATCATTGCGCTATCCTCCAACAATCTAAAATGACTAATCTCTTCAGGAGGCATCGCTCATATGGGCAACCGGTAGCGACGATAAATAAACGTAAAACACACACACACAGTCCGGTAGAACATAAAGTATAGTCATGTTCAAGCTAAATATAACATTTCTAAACAAGTTGCCATCATACAATTGTATTCGATACCAATCAGTATTACACATGTTTTGCAGTAATGGAATCCATCCTTTTTACCAATTAATGTACTTGAACATTTTTGGAAACCATGTAATCGTATTTTAACTAGGTTAGTCTTTTTTCATTAAGCTTTTCGTAGCTCCAATGTCCGCCTTAATGAGAGATATCGGTCAGTTACTGCCCTTGAATACTCGCCGAAAGTAGATTATTAACTGTTTTCGTGATAGCGCAGTGGATGTGCGTTCGCTTCATGTGCGAAAGGCCTGGAGTTCGAGCCCCGCTGGAGCCGTTACGAGTGTGCCCTTAGGCAAGGTATTTAAAGTCCACGTTGCCTCTTCTCTCTCCCTCGTGGCGATCAGGAATGAGGTCTCGAGAGTGATTAATATAAGTTGAAATAACTTGTTTCGCAATCGAGCTAATATAAATGTGTATAAACTAAGTGTTTTCCTGTTTTTATCATTGCTTCCTGTGCACAACATGCTAGCAATTTTATTCCACTATCTTTTCTTATAATTATTCATTTACTATACATGTATCTCGACAGATCTCCTACATTATATGCAATGGATACGTGTTTCTAAAACAAGGTTACAAGTTAATTAAAACTATTTTGATCAGATCACATTTATCAAACCGCAACATCTGGTTATGGGACAACAGTGAAAACAAAGGATTCCAACTAATATGACCTATTTACATTTTGGGATATCTCAGACTTTATATGCCAAGGGAGGTAATAGAAAATTAACGGTGTCTGTTGTTCTCATTGCATGTAGCATTTCAAACGTGTTCTGTGCTTTCAGGCACAAATAGAGAATATTATAGAATCTGGATGGAAAACTGATATGTCAGGAATATAACCAGAGACAAATAATTGTTATTTACGTCTTTATTATAGGCTACATTAATTATGTACGCAGCAATACCACAGTAAGTTGGGCAGGGCGTGTCAGACAGCCAAGACATGCTTTTCTTAGGTTCGAGACAGAGATATATAGCAATATATTATCAAATCTACAGATCATGTTTTACTAAGTAAAGATAGATTTTCTTGTGGAGTTTTGCGTGCTCCTGAGTCATCTGTCTTCCCTAGTACACTTCTAATAAATGATCTGGCGTTATTTGAATTTAATTTCACAGAACATTCGTTCATTTCTGGGATAAAAACCACAGCGGGGTGTGTAATTGTGCGTAACACACCACACCATTAATTCAGAATATCTGTATGATTATTTAGTAAACCCTTAACTAAATGTATACTCGATATAATAAACATCGTAACCCGGAGAGATAACTTGTCAGCATATCAACATAGTGGGTAATTTCGCGCACCCCCTGACGCCGATTACTCGACTTAAGTACGGAGATGTACTTTATATGAACATTAACTTCTCTGGAAATAAGTTAATGATTGTAATATTAGCGAAACTGTATATCACACACATGAAATTGTTGATGCTTCTGTAGCAGAAGCTGTAGCTCACACACAAGAAATGGTTGACGCTTCTGTAGCAGAAGCTGTAGATCATACACATGAAATGGTTGATGCTTGTGTAGCAGAAGCTGTAGATCACACACATGAAATGGTTGATGCTTCTGTAGCAGAAGCTGTTGATCACACACATGAAATGGTTGATGCGTCTGTAGCAGAAGCTGTTGATCACACACATGAAATGGTTGATGCTTCTGTAGCAGAAGCTGTTGATCACACACATGAAATGATTGATGCGTCTGTAGCAGAAGCTGTTGATCACACACATGAAATGGTTGATGCTTCTGTCTGTATCACAAGCTGTTGACCACATACTAAAAAGTACTCGATGTCTCTCTAGCAAAAACTGTAGATCCTATACTAAGAAATGGTTGCTGCTTCTGTAGCAGAAGCTGAATATCACATACATGGACTGGTTGATGATTCTGTAGCACAGGCTGTAGACCACATACTAAGAAGTGATTGATTTCTCTCTAACAGAAACTATGGATCCTATACTAAGACGTGGTTAATGATTCAGTGTGCATATCAAATACATGAACTAGTTGATGCTTCTGTAGCACAGGCTGTAGATCACAACTAAGAAGTGGATGGTGTTTCTGTAGCACAAATTGTAAATCAAAATATATGAAGTACTTGTTGTTTCTGTAGCGGAAGATGGCGATACGGTCAACACATTGATGTTGTCGACAGCTGTACTCGACAACAATGGAAGCACGTGGCTCAACATTACAAACGGTTACTTCCCCTGGACATATTGTTGTAATGCTCCCAAATCACAGAAATTAAACTGACCATGGAAACTCCTATGATTTCTTAATACCAAACGTAAGCCAAAATGGTCACAACATTGCGCATCACAATATAGCTCATTCTACTTAAATACGCTATCGCATCGGCATGAACGTTCTGTGTTTCAAGGGGAGGGAATGTTTATGTTCAGTGCTTGTTTCAAGAGTTGGTTATTTCTTGTTGTTTCAAACTATCAAATCCACTCCAATCGTCCATGATTCGCACCACTTTGAGAGTTTGTTTCAATGTGAAAACGTGGCCATCTGTTCCCAATCTCAGGCCACTCGACATTATGTACAAGATTTTCATGGCTTCAATTAACTTTTTAATCGGGGGCAATTACACATAAAAGTCGATCGGTATACCTCATTAACTTAAAAAGATCAATATGGTCATTAAAACGAAAGGCAAGGCTAACTGCATGTTAAACCCCGTCTTTGATGGTAAGTAGTCATAACACATACAGCTTCACTATATTTCGACCCTACTTTTCAGGAGGGTGCCTTCATCCGACCTTGCATTTCCACTGGGTGTGGGGTGGTTGTCCATCTTTGAACCGGTCCGTGTGTGTGTTTTACATTTATTTATCGTCGCTACCGGTTGCTCATATGAACGACGCCTCCTGAAGAGATTAGTCATTTTAGATTTTTGGAGGATAGTGCAATGATACAGACAGAGACCCATTCCAGAGTCTCCTCTGGTTCTTTTACGTGTACGGTGTACAGCACCGACACAAGACCTCGGTTTAAAGTCTCATCTGAAAGACTTAATTTTATTAGACTCAGACGGGGATCTAACCTGCGATCCATGGATTACCAGTCCAGCGTGTTACCACTGGACTACAGATCCGTCTGTGTACATAGCATATTAGTTTGCTAGAGATATATATACTCTGATATGATGTTGATCTGCATCGGCGCCGGTGGCGTTAATCAAGCTTGTATTGCAATAGTTGTAAGTAGAACTGAAAGCCATGATATTCTACAATGCAATTTATTTCATGACTTAAGAATTATCCGTTTTCATTATGCAATAAACTGCATGCCTAATTGTTTATATCTATCTGCAAGAAACAAGATGAAGATATTATTTACTAATCCAATGCCAATCAAGATATGTGCCAGTACCGTTTATATAGAATAATATTTTATCTTTGCACTTTATAATGAATGATTGAGTATTCGCAGTAAAAGAATAATGGTATCTTTCACTGCAAGAATAATGGTACATTTTACTGTTTTGAAACAGCGGAAGACGTCATTTACTTTTCCGCTGCTTGTATTTCTTGTTCCGCCGTTGTTTTACATAGTTTTATTACTCACTCAGTTAATTATAAAATAGTATGTTCTAAGAAATTATGTTTTTGTCTGTAGTTTTGAAATTTTGACACCAGACAGTAATTAGCCTATCATTATACCGGAACTATTTTCTTATTGCTAACGTACATACTCAAATAAGTGGTTGTGCTGTTGTGTTTTGTAGTGAAATGAGGCTTCCGTCAGGGGCAGCAAGCGTGAATAAAACGAATAAAAATGTATAAGTCAAACATCATTAGAAACAAAAAAAGAAAAATAAGTTTGTGAAAGATATGATTTTACTTCATCTCGTGACCACCTAAATATTTATTTCGGTGATCCCTCGATGAAATACATTACTTCGACATCCGTCAGTCGTTTCAGACTATGGCAGTTGCGCCTGTTGAGTCTACAGATGAGCACATTACAATCTTACACTAATAACCACAAATATGTTCTATATATTCATACATATTTTTATGATTGTTTTACAAATATGTCATTCTCAATTTTAGTTTATAGTTTATACACATTTATTTTAGCTCGATTGCGAAAGAAATTCCTACAACTGATATTAATCACTCCCAAAACACCATTCCTGATGGAATCCATCGCCAAGACGGCGAGAGAGGGGGCACTTGAAATTTAAATATCTTGCCTAAGGGTACAATCATAACGGCTATAGCTGGACGCGAATTCCGGGCCTTTCGCCCCTGAAGCGAACGCTACCACGACTTCCATTTTATTTATTATAAGATAATAACCATCCATGTACAATGCAGACGGATCTGTTGTCCAGTGGTAACACGCTGAACTGGTAATCCAGGGATCGCGGGTTCGATCCCCCGTCTGACCCTAATAAAATTAACAGTCTTTCAGATGGGACATTAAACCGAGGTCTCGTGTCGGTGCTTTACACCGTGCACGTAAAAGAACCAGAGGAGACTCTGGAATGAGTCTCTGTCTGTAGCATTGCACTATCCCTCAAAATCTAAAATGACTAATCTCTTCGGGAGGCGTTGCTCATATGGGCAACCGGTAGCGACGATAAATAAACGTAAAACACACACCCATGTACAACCATCATAGTGATATTTGTTCCTTTGAGTGATGTTTTGTTTTCATCTTGCATGAGAGTACTCACCTTTGCATTTTCATATATGTTTCTCCAGTTTGTTTTAGTTACACTTTATGCAATACGAAAATCATGTATTGCCTTGTTTTGTGCCGTAAAAAAAGTAAAAGTAAAGTAAAGTGTTTGTTTAATATAGTGTCACCCCTATTTAAAGGGCCAGCCATTTCTGACTTATGAGACACCTCTTTTTACGAACCCCGAATCCTATGATTGTATGCCAGACGTCAGGCTGGTAGGCAATCGGTAACCATTATTTAACTAGCTGCCGGCTCACCAACCGGCCATATCAGAACGAACCCCTGGCGAGATTCGAACATTCGCCCTCCCGCTCCGTATATAATTAAATTAAGAATGAAATGTTCACATTTTGTTGTTATCATTTCGTTTTTCTTGGATACAATTAATTATGGCCTACTCCTTGTTAATCGGGACGCGTGTGGCCCTAAAAGGGACCGTTTTCTAAAGAAAGAAACATCGATAAAGGACTTGTTACCCTGGGAAGAAAGAAGATGCCTCATTGGAATGTCACAAGACGCGACGTAGCAACATAAACTTCTTAGAGAAACAAGTCGCCCACATGCCTCGGCGGAAACGACTTTAAATAAGTTAAAAGCTATGCATATTTATTTTAACACCCAAACCGTTAATTGGGCCGTATTGAGTTTCTAATAACATGTCGTTTTGTCAGACGTAACACAAAAAGTGAAAGATCGACAGACTGGGACCAATATGCAAAGTATATTGCTATTTGTATATATTGGCTGTTATTTGTATATATTGGCTGTTATTTGTATATATTGGCTGTTATTTGTATGTATTGGCTGTTATTTGTATATATTGGCTGTTATTTGTATATATTGGCTATTATTGGTATGTATTGGCTGTTATTGGTATGTATTGGCTGTTATTTGTATGTATTGGCTGTTATTTGTATGTATTGGCTGTTATTTGTATGTATTGGCTGTTATTTGTATGTATTGGCTGTTATTTGTATGTATTGGCTGTTATTGGTATGTATTGGCTGTTATTTGTATGTATTGGCTGTTATTGGTATGTATTGGCTGTTATTTGTATGTATTGGCTGTTATTTGTATGTATTGGCTGTTATTGGTATGCATTGGCTGTTATTTGTATGTATTGGCTGTTATTGGTATGTATTGGCTGTTATTTGTATGTATTGGCTGTTATTTGTATGTATTGGCTGTTATTGGTATGTATTGGCTGTTATTTGTATGTATTGGCTTAGTTGCGGCATTGACGAGACGTTAATAAAGAACGCAGATACTCTTCCCACTTGCAAACGTGTGTGCCAACCATTAAAATAAGCAGTAAAACCATGATATGATATCTCGAAATACAGATATTATATTTCATACAGCAAAACATATCCGAGAACTTCCAAAGCCGCTCGTAAATTTCTTTGGCGAGAATAGATATGTCTGGATTAGATGATAGGTGATGCATTGCGCTTGTCTAGAGACCGTTTGGATATGCTTTAATAATATTCCACATATCTATCACTGCCAAAGCCGTACCTAGACTTATTAGACCATTGGCTCGCTAATGGTCACGACTAATACTTAGATGAACCCTAGATATATATATATACAACACTAGTAGAGGTTGAAGTCTAGACACAAAGCTAAATATTCATGACGTATACAGTAATAATATATACATACACTATTCAGCTTAATACAACCGTCACATATATTCTTATATGTACACACGTGTAATAACACCTGGTAGGAGTATGATTGGTTGAGAGAATAATCCTTATAATTTGTAAATTAAACTTTAAGGTATGCATATGTCTGTTTGAAATGGAACATAATGTTAATGGTAAGACAAATTACAAGTTTACAGAAGTCTCGACGCAATTATAAAACATTAAAACATACATATTAACGCTGATTTGTGTAGTGACGTCATGACAATATATTGATATCATGATTTGACGCCAAATGAAAGTAGCAACGTTATTTATTAAAACAAAATGCTATGTTAATGTAATAAAAAGGATATTGCACTCGTGTTGTTATGACTTGTGTTGTACTTGCTCTTAAACCAGCCAAAAGGTTTTTAGCACAATTCCAAAACTCATTTCATAAAATATTATATGAAAGCACGACTCATGTAAGATCTTATATAATATATAATATATATATACAAATACAACACGAGCGATAAATCGAGTTGTATTAATACTATATCAGGATTTATAGAGGATGAGCATTTGAGTTAGTATTTTGATATTATTAAGAAGACATCCATGACCTTCAGTATGGAAACCTATTGTCTAAAGCATTCTTAATAAAGCGAGCCACGTTTGACAACACCTTTCTATTATCACGGTGCATTAAAATATAAAATGTATGCATAATTGGTAGCATGTAGCGGTACTTATTAATGAGTTCTTTCCTCAAATCTGAGTAATACGGACATATTAAAATAAAAATGATACTTGTCGTCAATATTTCTAGCATTGCAACAATGGCAATAACACTCATTGCTCTGTACTCTATTATTAGCGAGTCCGATATAATATGTTTTGACTCGGTTTTCTTATCTTCACCCGAGATAGATATATCAAACAATCAATTTATCTATGTTATCGGTTTGAAAGTGTATTTCATTTCCTTAACTTCATTATCTCCACAATTTTGTGTTTTATGGTGCTGAAGATTGATAAAAAATAAGCAAAATCAGTACTAAATATTGCAGTGGCATTTATCTATTTCCGTTAGTTACGTACAAACATTTGAAGCTGAAGAAATTGGTAGTGTACAATGCTTATCGTTATCAATAAAAGTTAAAACGAAATATTGATAACCCGCCTTTCCGTGAAAATTCACTTCCGTTGCTTTAGAAAATGGCGTCTGCAAAACCATGTAGATAATATAATTCAATCGACGTATTTTTAGCATTTCTTAAAATGGCTCTTTATTGTATATTTATTGATATTTGAACACAATGAAGTCCGAGTCCTCCATTAAGATCGAAATCGAGTACACTTGTCAATGGTACAGGGGCGTATGATGTGACCGGGGTCGAGTTAACGTGCATGCATATACATTTATATATGTCAGCGTTGATTGGGGGCATATCTATGCAATCAACTATGAGTACTGTATATAGCAACTACTAGTGTAGTAACTAGCTGTCGTTCACATAATAATTTGATCGTTTAGCATAATTATATCTTGAATATTTTCAATGTTAAATTATATTTACATTATTTTTCTATATAATTATACGACGTATACGATATGCTTACTAGTTGAAATACTAATACAAATATTTAATAGGAAAAAATCATACTCATAAGAGGAAATTACATTCTGTAGAAAGTTGGGGTTTCATCGATGTAGTGTCGCTTTAATGTCAGTGGCATCAACTCGTATACCCTTCATCGTTGTATATTATAATCCCAATAGAGATATCGAATCTTTCATGTGATGTATAACAGTTAATATAGGGACAGATAAGTGGTCAAGTGGTGAGCACGTTGGACCGAGGATCTAGTAATCGTAGACTCTTCAGTTGGCCATAATAATGTTAGCATTTATTTTGGACGGGACTATAAATCAAGTGTTACACGCAATGTAAACCACCCAGAAATGAGTCTGGACTTGGATTGTCTTATGTATCTTACACTGTCCAGAATGTAGGCTATGTTCAATGTAACATACTGCTGGAGATTGTTTAAAGCGACACTATATCGAATTATTATAAAATTTGAAAGTTGACGTCTAAGTAGCAATGTTACTACACATTCTTCTATTGTATTGTCTATAAGTATTTTCTAGTGTTAATTATAGTGTTCTTTGCAATATAACAAAATGAAAGTACGACTTTCATGAATCGATTATCCAAGCCTTGTATACATTCGGAATGCATCACCCTCTATATGCTGTCAAAACAAACATCTTGGACAGCTGCTTCAACATCAGTTGTTGTGGTTCTCCGGGTACTCCGGTTTCCTCCCACACGAATGACCACATTTACGCTTTCATCCGCGCCAACGAGAGTGATTACTATAGGTTGTTAAAACTGGTTTCGCAATCGTTGTAAAATAAATAAAGTTTAAATGTTTAAAGTTGTTGTGTCACGCATTCGCTTTAAGCATTGCTACATAGTGTGTTGATAAACAATTCGCGTATACGACCGTGCAATATGCATGTGTTTGTTTTCGTTTCTGTGCGAAAATTTGATTTTTGAACACGCATTGGAAATTATAATCTTTAAATATCTTTTGTAATTTTTACACATTCTTTTTTCCGACTTTCTTTCGCTTTAACATCTTCTTAGAATTGTGTAATGACTATTTTAGGCCTATCTGCTAATATAGTAAGCTATGCTCTGAGACAGCACCTGGACTAGTACATACAATCCGGGTCGTATACGATATTCTTCGAATTGTCATCCAAGTTAGCTTCTGATGACGAGGCTAGAACTCATAAACACTTATATTTTATATGAATGTGTATGTGCATTGACGTTCAGAATGTTGAGTAATACGCTGTTCATTCTATCTCTACTAATAACCTAGACTCCGAGACAATTTACGCTATATGATATGGGAATACAGTAGATACGATTCGTCTGGTCAATACGACTCTTTATGATCTATCGTACTCCAATGCAGTGTATGGAATAGGTTACAACTTGATCAATAGTGGGTATGACAACAATTACTATCACAAATTCAGTCATAGTAACTCCTCTGCATTTCTTTATACGCTCCTGCTTTTTCATTTTTTCCAAACCTGCCACTGACCAGATATTTCTAGGAATGTATGATGTAAGAAACCATGTCAGTGTTTTTTCTTATTTATAATTATCACACAACGTTGCTTGTGTTCAGTGCATTACACCCATCACATATTTTCTTATATGTGCACACGTGTATTAACACCTGGAATGATTCTGATTGGTTGCAGCATGACATTTGACAGATTGCAATACACATTCGAAATATACATGTTGTTTGTGTGCATGCTATATTTGTTGAAAATCAACTGCTTAATATAGCAATACAATGCTAAATACACACCAGTGGTATATAGTGATTTTAAAAAGTGTGTCGATTATTTGCGTGAAGTTGTTCGATTATCGGGGACTATTTACTACGGCGTATGGATGCGGTATTGTGATAAGGCTCAAAAATATACTGGCAAACAGACACGTGTGGTTTCTTAAAGTTGTTGCTACTGTTGTAATGTGATTTCATACCATATTTTATGACAGGAGATTTGGAATGTTGCTAATAAGCGAGCCTATATATAGCACATGTCCTGCCATTTCATATCCTAGCACTCTTACTGGTTTTTTTTAGTTTATACAAATTTATTTTAGCTCGATTGCGAAACAAGTTCTTTCAACTTATAATAATCACTCTCGAGACCTCATTCCTGATGGAATCCATCGCCACCGCCACGAGGGAGAGAGGAGAGGCAACGCGGAATTTAAATGCTTTGCCTAAGGGCACACTCGTAACGGCTCCAGCGAGGCAGTGAACTCCGGACCTTTCGCACCTGAAGCGAACGTTAAATTTATTGTATACGTTTTATTTGTTGTTAATTAAACACACATATCCGTAACATATATAATATATATATATATATATAAATAACATAATATATAAATTATCTCTAAACGACATTATCTCGCGTTTAGTATTGACTCCGATGACAAACAAACGGCAATTCAGGAGCTTGGATGACCGTCATATGAAATCCTATCAATTTGGAAAGTTTATAGACCAAAACACATTGTTTATTGATTCAATGTTTGTGTTCGAATGTATTCGGAAGAATTAGTAATAGCAATGCATTTATACGTGAAAAAGAATAAAATGCATTGCATTTGATATTTGCGATGTAATGTCGCTTTAAATCGAATGGAAACGAAGAGGAATTGTATATACTTTATTATTATAGAGTGACCCAGACACACGTAGGCTAATCTCAGAATCAGAATCATTTTATATAACCCAATTTCCTAGTATATTTCCTAGTGCATTAGGCTTACTGTCTAATGAATTTTAATTTTGTCAGACAATAACCCATTTTTCTATGTATCATATCTTCTGATGAAAAAGTAGGTTTTGAGAAGACAGATTGCTGAATATTCTTCTGTAAAGATATGACGTCATAGCGATATGACGTCAGAGCGATATGACGTCACAAAAGGTACACATTTATTTTATTTTAGTTCGATTGCGAAACTAGTTCTTTCAACTTATATAAATCACTCTCGAGACCTCATTCCTGATGAAATCCATCGCCATGAAGGAGAGAGAAGAGGCAATTTGGGATTTAAATGCCTTGTCTAAGTGCACAATCGTAACGGCTCCAGCTGGTCTCGAACTCCGGATCTTTCGAACCTGAAGCGAACGCGCATCCACTGCGCTATCACGACTTCCACAAACGGTTTAGTATGCACTGCCTTGAAGGTAGGAGGAAAAAGAAAAACTATTACATATACATATTCAAGAATTCACTCTGCATAATACACACTCGGATAGTGTATGTAGTGAATGTATATAAATTATAAAGTACCCGTAATTAGATGCAAACATGTTGACAATAACATGAAACCCTGTCCAACATAATAGTATATACCACATCCCTGCTGGAACACCCGCGAATCATATGGGAACCAATTATTGTTACAGAATTTCAACTACGTATTAAATAGATTGACCTGGCCATTTCTGGATTCCAGCTCAAACCTGTATTTCTATTCGCCCACAGGTGAAAGCTTGGAACAAGTTCCCTGAAATCAATTGGACACTTTTAATACCTATAATACGAATACATAGCAGTAATTCTTATCACATAAATGCCCATTCGTCCAGAAAAGATGTAAGCTATAAGTACTGTGGTTACAATAGTACAAAGGCTCTGAAACATAATTGTGTGTTTTACGTTTATTTATCGTCGCTACCGGTTGCCCATATGAGATTTTTGGAGGATAGTGCAACGATACAGACAGAGACCCATTCCATAGTCTACTCTGGTTCTTTAACGTGCACAATGCAAAGCACCGACAGGAGACCTTGGTTTAATGTCCCATCCGAAAGACTGTTAATTTTATTAAGGTCAGACGGCGGATCGAACCTGCGATCCATGGATTACCAGTCCAATTGCTTGTTACCGTAACCTAATTTTGTTTTACGGTGACCACGCAACACAGTCTATTTTAGTTTAATAATATTGTATTTCTCAATTCAATGTACATACATATAATACAAGACATGATAATTTCAGGACAAGCAAACAGGTCGGGGCACATGTTCTACCAACATTAGTTATAGGTTACGGCCCTTCCCGACAAAGTCTATGTTGGAACACGTTCCATTGCGCGTTTTCAACAATATTCTGTTGCTATCGCGCAACTTATTTTTAATCTTTCTAAATAACCAATATTGGACTAGAACATGAGCATTTCCTACTTTCTAATTTTTAGACGCTTTGATCAATATATTTTTCTTCATATTGGATAATTGCTCATCTATATTTTCTATCATTTCATCTGCCACTATGCATTTTGTAATTAAATCTACGTTATCAACATCTTGTCTATTCTCAAGATAAAATGTCAGGTTGGTTCTTTAATAAATCAATTCGCGTCGCATTATTTTGAAAGTTTAATTCCTTTTTATAGATTTAATTACATGATATAGTTAAAGCGACATTACATCACAAAAAGCAAAAAAATAACGTACTGTACATATAAATCGTATTTATACCACACATTCTTCAGAAATAATTCCAACGCTAACACATCAGTCAACAATGTTCTTGCGGTCTAAAAACTCACACAAGGGAAAGTAAGATTTCATATAATAGTGCAGCAGATAAATGTATTTTCTTAGGGGAATATTTCAAAATGTGATACAAGCACCAAACTTGGCACAAATACTCCAAGGGGGTTACTTGTTTGGAAAAAACGCTGGCCACCTGAAATTCAAGATGGCCGCCATTTTTCAAGATGGCCGCCATAATCAATACCGATATATTGCTTTTTGCAATAAATATGCACAGACTTGCCCAATATGGATGATTTTGGTATCGAATCCTACATTTTAGACCACGCATAATCTGATTCTTGAACTACTGAATCACTAAGAGTCTTTATCTTATCATATTTTGGACTTCGGATCAAAATTACAGAACTGTTGTCAACCTTCATAATGAACAGACCTGTGGTCAACCTACAGAGTACAGTAGGTATTCGATGTATATATACTGTACACCATTCCCTATCTACATGGGGATGTCTGTCTATGCCAAGACTAGAAAGAGGACACTAGTCGAAATGCTTCATGAGCTTGGTGTCAGCATTTCGTACGACAGAGTGATGGATATATCTGCACAGCTGGGAGATGCAACAGTGAACAAGTATGTGGATGATGGTGTGGTCTGTCCACCAGTTCCGCAGAAGGTTGTTCACCACAGCAGCCATGGATAACATAGACCATAACCCCACTGCAACGACAGCTACCACTTCTTTCCATGGCACTAGCATCTCACTTTTCCAGCATCCAACACATGATGACAAAGATGAAGAGCGTGTACCATTCAAGTTTGGAGGAGAGAAGGTTAAGACAGTTCCAGAACTTCCTGACTCCTACACCAATATCCGTCCAGCCTTCTTTGCCAAGAAGAACACTTCTCCTCCACAGAGTAGTGTGACAGTTCCAGATGCCAGTCTCATGAGACCACACCTGGCACTCGAGTATGAGCTGGAGAAGGTCGGTGATACTGATGAAAAAGATGGTATAGAGAACGTGACATGGGCAGCCCGCCATGCCTCCAAGAAGAGAAGCCCTGCATGTGAGGCCACCATCACATCACTGTTACCTCTCCTTCGAGATCCAGCCCACTGCGTTGCTACAGTCAGACATGTGATGGACAAGATCAAGGAGACTATATCGTTCCTGAACCCATGCCAAGTACCTGTCATGACAGCCGACCAGCCCATCAATGCAGTGGTAAAACAAGTCCAGTGGCACTGGCCTGAACAGTATGGTGAGGACAAGTTCGTAATCATGTTTGGAGGCCTACATACAGAGATGGCTGCCCTGAGGTCAATCGGAACTCTTCTCAAGGAAAGTAGCTGGACTGGCGCCCTAGTGGGGGCAGGGGTGACTTCTTCAGGAACAGCAGCATCTTTCTTAACAGCGTCAAGCATTACTAGTACACGCCAAATCCACCAGATAACAGCATGCAGTCTCAATCAACTCCTAAAGGCAGCGTACACTGACTACTGTACAGAGGCAGCTGAGAACCCTAAGGAAGTGATGAGCTTTGATGTCTGGTGTGAGAAGCGCAAACTGGAAAGCCCCCAGTTTCAGTTCTGGCACCTGGTGCTGTCCATGGAACTAGTGATCCTCCTCCTGGTTCGAGCATTTAGAGAAACCAACTTCAGCCTATACTGCCAATCACTGGCTGAGCTAATCCCATACTTCTTTGTCAACAACAACACAAACTATGCACGCTGGCTTCCAATGCATCTCAGAGATATGGTGACCCTGAAGACGAAACATCCCCAGCTTGCCCAAGAATTCGAGAGTGGCAAATTTGTTGTTCACAAGTCCAGTCGGAATTTCTCTGCAATGGCTATTGACCAAGCCCACGAACAGGCCAATGCTGTTATCAAAGCCGACGGGGGAGCCATTGGCGTGACTGAAGATCCATCAGCCCTGAGAAGATGGATGGTAGCCGTTCCCCAGGTCAGCCACCTAGTTGAGCTGTATGAGGCAGCATCCGAAGCGAAGGAGGCTATAAAACAAACCAGCCACCATGAGCAGACACAATGAGTCCAATGAGATTTCCTTGAGAAAGTTCAGAAGTAGTCCGGTAATTAAAGGTGGCGATATGCAGTGAGGTTCAAACAAATTGATGGGAAAGGTTTTTCAATGGATATGACTTCAATGATACCTCTATAGTGTGTAAAAAAAGTGTTGGCTTCGTAAAACCAACATGACAAAGCCAAAACAAAATGGCCGCCATATATTACTAAAAAATACTCGTTTTTCGATGTATTTGCAGTTGAACGATTCTGATTCATGAAACATGGCCACCCTATCGGACAAGTTTACCTGTGCATTGTGCATGGAGACAGTCGACATGGATAAACCTCAAGAATATTCACAATTGCGATAAAAAGGCTGCAGGACAATCAACGAATCTACGAAAGCTCGAAACATTAATATTCCCGAAATAAAGTACAATCCGAATGAACGACTCCATGTACACAAGGAGTGCAGATGCTTGCATACGCATCCAACTAGTATCAGGGCATCTCAGCAACAGAGTCCTTCAACTGGTTCCCGCCATCTACGATCGCATGCCACAGCTTTCAATTTTAAACAAAATTGTGTTCTCGAACGTTTGCGACGGTCGCATGAATCTAGTGATGCCCTAGCTTCGGATGTCATTTCACAACTACAGTTAGCGTTAGAGACCTGGCTGGTGTGCGATGATGAAACCATATCGCACAGCCAACCTCTGGATCCTGTATATGCATCTGGTTAGCATCCTCCGATCTCTGCTCCAATCTTCCCGTGGCGGGAACTGGAAGCTCTATCTTCAATCCCTTCACGATATGCTCCCATTCCTAGCTGCTTCAGGTCATAATAACTACACCAAGCCACTCGTTCTATACTTGGAGAAGATGGAAAAGCTCGAGAAGACACACCCAGCTGTTTATAGCAAGTTCCTAGAGGGACTGTTCGTCATCCGCCACAGTGACAGTTATTGGTCCGGAATATTCAGCGACATGTGCATCGAGCAGGTACTGATGGGAAGCATTAAATCAGTTGATGGGCTTACCCGAGGACGAGGATTTCAGGAGTCAACCAGTTTGCTATGGCTGTTATCAATGCCAGCATGTGGGGAAGTCCACAAGGCCCTACATAAAGTGACTGTTCTCTCACGGACTGGTGGTGATGTGGTGCACAAAGATCTGTCCCAATCAAGATTGAAGCGGGATGCAAAAGACCTCCAGACAGTCCTTGACTATCTACAAGAAAGAAAACCATTCACACAAAACAGTAAGGAACTCCACAGTCTCTCATCTGGGATCATTGGAGAAGGGTCAGTTAACGTTGACAGCGCTAAGACCATAGGGGATGCTATTCTGACCGCTATGGCAGGAAAGTCTGTCTCGCAACACAAATTTGTGAAGAAAGATCAGGTCCGTACTCTGGCTTCCTCAGTGTATGTTTCCTCTGAAGGCGAGAATATTGAGATTAATCCACATCAGCCTAATCGTTGCAGGTATCGGCAATATCGAACTCACGGAATTGTTCCAGTACGAGTTGTGTTCGTATCCCTCATCGCTGTTCGACCCCAAATTGCTTATGCGGCTTCCAGACAAAGCTGATCTCCAGAATGGCATTGTTAAGAAGATCCCAGCGTATGTTGTCTCTGACCAATCACTTGACATGCTTGAAGTGATGTATGTTGTAGATGTAGGTGCAATGCTGCAGCGTATACCCTGGTCAAAGTACACCTCATATTTCAATCTCTGCAAACTCTACATCCAGTTCATTTAGAGACATTACCAGCGCGTGCTAGTCGTGTTTGATGGCTATGGAAGTGACCCGTCTACCAAGGATGAGACTCACGAACGGCTGTCTGGAAGCGAGATGTGAGTGGATGTCGATTTCACGGACGACATGATTCTCAAAATGAAGAAAAAACCTTTTCTCGCTAACTCCAAGAACAAGCAAAAGTTCATCAATAGCCTCTCGTCACAGATGGAGAAAGAAAGCATCCATGTGAAGCAGTCCTCTGGAGATGCTGATAATGACATCGCAATGTCTGCATGTGCCCTCGCCCGAACGAAACCTGTGGTAGTTGTTGGTGATGTGTTGTGTTTTGTTTTGTGTGTGTTGGTTTTTTGTGGGTTGGGGGGTTTTGTGGGGTTTTTTTGTTTTTGGTGTGTTTGGTGGTGTGTTTGTTTTGTTTTGGTTGGTTGTTTGGTGGGTTTGTGGGGGTTTTTGGGTTGTGTTTGGGGGGGGTTGAGCAGCGGGAAACATAGCACTGGCAGTGCTATATGCTTGTAAGCAGGGCACATACCTCAATCTCGAACGAGCATCCATGTTCTCTGAGAAGGTAGCTTCAAGCTCAAGCTATGTACCTCCTGAACGTCTTCTACCAACTACTGATGCTGCTAGATTTCACAGTAGAAGGGTCTACCACCAAGTACAGACCTGGTTGGGGAACAGCATGGAGGTCACTGAGTGGGGATGGGTCCTACGCATGACAAGGCTATGGACTGTACTGAAACCAAATAGTTTGGAGCAGGTTGCATGCCTGCCTCCCTCCTAAAGATGATCCGGTGTAAATGCACTGGAAATTGTGGAAAGAACACGTGTTCATGCAGGTAAAAATGGACTCCAGTGCACGCTTGGCTGTGGACAGTGCAAGGGCATCAATGGGCCAATTCCTGATGACTCGGACACTGACTCTGAAACTTAACGTGTTGTACTAGTATTAACAAGTTGTATACAGTATTGAACATGATAAACATATTGAACATTTTTGAAAAATGTGTCTGTTATTTTTTTCATCAGCAATATTGTACCAAGGTTTAAAACTTACCATTTAGGTCATATATGGCCGCCATTTTGTTTTTGTTTGGCTCTACGAAGCCAACACAGTGTCCATCGCATGCCTCATGAGATGCTAGTATGAATAGACATATTACACTTGATTGTATCATGATTAGGTACATAATTATGACCATTTTCCTATTTCCGTCATCCGGATGGCGGCCATCTTGGATTTCGTAAATTTTAAGGTATTTTCCATAGCTGGATTTCATGGGACTTTTTTTTACACACTATAGAGGTATCATTGAAGTCATATCCATTGAAAAACCTTTCCCATCAATTTGTTTGAACCTCTTTACTTTAATTACCGGACTAAAGCTCTCCCATGCAATGACAGATCTGGGAAATCCTTTCCAGGATGGGTCAGGACCTGCTGTCACTGGAAACCAAGGACATTGCTGACCCCAGTGCAGCTAAACTGATCAGCACACATCATGAGAGAGGCAGAACCCGTTTCCATGAGTTCATGGCGGGACTGGCACTAGAAGTTACCACCTTCTATGAACCAATCAAGAAGAATAAGGTGGACTTCTTCCGACAGCAACCAGCCTCGATTGATACTACAAAGCAAACGATTCTGAAGGAAGACTGCCAACTCTTCTCTAAGCTGTTCATAACAGAGAATATGACCTGCAGGAGTTCTTTCGTCATGAGCATCAGCAGTTCCCTGCTTCACCTGTCAGAAATCCCAGCTTGCTGCCATTCTTGAAAGCCATGTTGAAATCCCCGACAGAGAAGCTGAGGTTGATGCAATCATCATTGACGGCTCAGCACTGGTGAACTCTCTGCCACCACGACCTTCAAAGACTTTCGAGGACTATGCTATGCTGGTGGTCCTTCCAACCATCCAAGCATACTCCACCAAGTTCCAGAGAACGGACCTTTTGTTTGATGTCTACCACCGATCAAGTTTGAAGGCAGATACAAGGACCAAGCGAGGACGTGGAGTCAGACGAAGGGTGACAAGCAAGGGGAAAATTCCCCGAAACTGGCAGAACTTCCTGAGAGACAATGACAATAAAACAGAGATGTTCAACTGTCTAGCTGAGAAGATTGCACAGATGTCTACACCCAATAAAGTCATTGTGACAAGACAAGATGATGTTACTAGCAGCCATGCAGTCAGCACGGATAGGCTGGCTCCTTGTAGTCATGAAGAAGCTGATACACGCATCTTCCTCCATGCCAGGAATGCAGTAGAAGGGGGTAGCAAAGTCCTGATGGTCAAAGCCAATGACACAGATGTTCTCGTCATCGCCATCAGTGTGCTGTCAGCCCTTCAAGAGATTGGTGTGCAGCAGCTGTGGGTGGCATTTGGACAAGGACGGCATCTCAAATGGATTCCTGTTCATGACCTTCATCACTCCATAGGACAGGAGAAAAGCAAAGGGATTCTCTTCTTCCATGCATTCACAGGCTGCGATGTTGTGTCCGGATTCCGTGGTAAAGGGGGGAAATCTGCATGGCAAACCTGGGATGTATGTCCTGAGGCTTCTGATGTCTTCACAAAACTTAGCCAGTACCTACCAACAGTAGCTGATGGCGATCTGGAGACCCTGGAGAAGTTTGTGGTGACGATGTATGACAGGTCCAGTACTGCTGCAGGCGTGGATGACACCAGACTAGACATGTTTGCCAGGAAGCAGAGACATTACGAAGGCATTCCTCCAACTCGAGCAGCACTGCTTGCATGCCAAGCGTGCAGCTTATGAGGCAGGTTGCATTTGGAGTCAGTCAACACTACTCCAACCAGAAGCACATAGTCCTGCTGACTGGGGCTGGAGACAGAAGGGTGATCTGTGGCAGGTCTTCTGGACAACACTTCCTCCTATTGCAGAGAGTTGTCAACAGCTGACCAAGTGCGGGTGCAAGACAGAATGTTGTGTAGGAAGATGATAATGCTACCGCTTTGGTCTAACTTGTACATCATTATGCAGCTGCAGATGTGAGAATTAGGCCCAGCTCCAACTCATCTAGCTTTAAAGCACAAAGACAATGAAGGGCAAAGAAGGCTGTATACCACATATTACATAATGTCATGTAGTAACTTCTAGGAATAATGTGTTTGTAGACTTTAATACATTTATTAACAAAATTATGACCGTTGACTAGTTCGACTGCCCTCGGTATGGACATGGACATGATATTTGGGAGATATTTTCTACTTAAAAGATCTACAGTCGGTTGTCCAAAATATGCAGAATAGATGAATATACATGTTGTAGATATACATGTATCACTCTTAATAAAAGTTTGTTTCATATCATTGTAAATGCTGTGTTCCTTGTACAGTTTTCACTGTTTTGGGCTAGAAATGATAGAAAGAAGCTGCAAAGAGACCTTGGAGTTGTTTTTTTTGGATTCCCCATGCTTGAAAACCTACTGTTTTACTCAAAGATCAACTAAATCGGTTACTGTACTGATATTCTGTGGCAATTTGTATGTCAGAATGGCGGCCATCTTGAAAAAATGGCGGCCATCTTGAAAAAATGGCGGCCATCTTGAATTTCAGGTGGCCAGCGTTGTTTTCCACAAACATAACCCCAAAGGAGTATTTATGCCAAGTTTGGTGCTTGTATCACATTTTGAAAGATAGTTTCAATTATCTGCTTCACTATAACGGTCAGCAACGCTTACCGTATTATAGGAAATTACATTCTGTAGATATATGATGTTTTACCGATGTAGTGTCGCTTTAAGTCTTACGCTTATTTATCGTCACCCACCCCCTCCCCTCGACTCTTGTATCTTGTTCAGCAATTGCAATTCGGTGCATCTGACGACTTCCCTTAATTAATAGTTACACTCATTGTTTAAGATGTCCTTAGTAGTTCCGCTCATATTGTTTCATTGCTCAATGTGATCACTGCATCCAATAAACTGCCATGGACACATATATTTCCTTATGTTAGGGTTATGGTTAGACCTTATTTCCTTTACCTTAAATATGAATACCTAATGGTGCGTCATTAAGACCCCCACTCCAAGAAACAAACAAACCAACTAGCTAAGCTTAACGATCGAGGTCAGTTCATACACATTTATTTCAGTTTGATTGCAAAACAAGTTCTTACAACTTATATGGCTGTCCGATTAGCGCAGTGGTTAGCGCACTCGCTTCTCACCATTGCAACCCGGGTTCGATCCTCGGACCGGGAAGTATGTGAGATGGTAAGGTGGTCGCCAGATCGGATAGGTGGGTTTTCTCCGTGTCCTCCGGTTTCCTCCCACACGCATGACCACATTTACGCTTTCATCCGCGCCAACGAGAGTGATTAATATAAGTATTTAAAACTTGCTTGCAATCGTTGTAAAATAATTAAAGTTTAAACTTAAGAGAGAAGAGGCAACGTGGAATTTAAATGCCTTGCCTAAGGGTACAATCGTAACGGTTCCATCGGGGCTCGAACTCCGGACCTTCGCACCTGCAGCGAAGGTTAGAAATGAATCGAGGTTAGAAATAAAACATTTGAATGGCATGTGATCACGGGCGATTTTAGGATAAGGTAGTTTATACAAATCTATTTTAGCATAACATAATCAATGCGTGATAACACATCGAAAATGCACAGTCAATTCATTACCGTAGTAATGGTGCATATTTAGCTCAAACACATTTATTTTAACTGGATTGCGAAACAAGTTCTTTCAACGTATATTAATCACTCTCGAGACCTCATTACTGGTGGAATACATCGCCACGAGGGAGAGAAGAGGCAACGTGGAATTTAAATGCATTGCCTAAGTGCACAATCGTAACGGCTCCAGAGGGTACTTAATAGCAGATTGTTTATTTTGTTTGCTTGAATTGTTTATTTTGTTTATTTTGTGTACTTGAATTGTTTATTTTGTTTACTTGGATTGTTTATTTTGTTTACTTTTAGGGTATTGTAGTTGCACTAACTCATTGAGAGTAAATAAATAGTTGTTTACACGAGAAGATATCCTTCCAGATGCAGACAGAATGCATTATAAAGCATTGGACAGCATGGCTTCAGTTAGATACGATTACAGTTATCTTATTCCCATAATTGCAACAATGAAGACACAGCGAGTGCAAGGAAACTGTAATTCTGTACTTTATCGGCACATTGTACTACGTTACCATGCAACCTTATGCTATAAGTACTACTTATCCAAAATGAAGTTGGTTAAACTAATGCATCATATCGAATAAATACACTTGCATCGTAACATAGTAAGCATCAATAAAAACAATGAGAGATACCTGCCTTGGCAGATAAAGTCTGATTTATTCCAAAATGTGAATTGGTCCTTTTAGTTAGAATCCTTTGTTTTTACTGTTGTTCCCTAACCAGATGTTGCGGTAATAAATGTGATTTTATCAAACTCGTGTTAATTAACTGATAACATTCTTTTACCCAAGTACCCATTGTATATATTGTATGAGATCTGTCGAGATATAGTAATGTAATAATCATATGAAGCGATAGTGGAATACAATTGCTAGCATGTTGTGCAAAGGAAATAATTATCAAAAGAGAGGAAAACACGTAACGCGACAATACATCGCAGAAAACGCAAATGTCTGTAGAATGTAATATCCTATTCATGGTATAATTTTTTTCTCCAATATTTGTATTTCAGTATTTCAACAAATAAACAAGCGTCGTCTACGCGGTTTGTTGACATAACAAAATAATGTAAATAGGGTCGACATTCATGCGTAATACAATGCGTGTATCCTGAATAACACGATTTATCGTACATATTACCGTTATATCTCACATTTGTGACTATGCATATTTATTTGTAGATTAATCTTAGTTAAATTATCACTAAGCGAAAGTATCGCGCATTTAGTATTGACTCCAATGACAAACACACGTCATTTCAGGATCGTGGATGACCGTTATATGAAATCCTACTTTCACTTTTGAAAGTTTGTAGACCACAAAAACACTGTTTATTGATTCAATGTTAGTGCTCGAATGTATTCAGAAGCATTTGTAGTAGCAATTCATGTATAGGTGAACACATGCATTTTATTTGCATCTTGCGTTGTATTGTCGCTTTAATAAGACCTATCTACGTTTAGGGAGTATTCAGGGGCAGTAACTGACCGATGTCTGTCATTGCCTATCAACTATAAAGCAAATGCATGTCATTCGGAACTATTTAGTTGTATGTTTGTGGAGTTTAATTTCATACCAACAGCTTAGGTCATATGGCGACTCTGCAGCTATCGGCACCCCGGTAAAACTACAGACCTTCTGTAAGCCAACTGGAGAAGCTTCCTCATATGAAAGTATTCTACACTACCCCGCGGGAATCGAACCTACAGTGATGAGGGGCAAGTGACTTGAAGTCGGCGCCATTAGCCACTCGTCGACGCCCATCAACCAAACTAAATGCATTTCAAGATCACTAGCGTAGTGGTAGCGAGTTCGCTACATGTGTAAAAGTGTGCCCTTAGTCAATGCATTTAAATTCCATATTTTCTCTTCTCTCTCCCTCAATGCGAATGGTTCCACTAGGAATGAGGTCTCGAAAGCGATTAATATAATGTTGAAAGAGCTTGTTTCGCAATCTATCTAAAATAAATTTGTATAAATTAATCGATCTCAATAATAATGTGTGAAAAGCCGTGATGCTAAACGTGGCGTAATATATTGAATAATTCGGAATATAATTAACCATGCAGGCATTCACCGATGCATCGTGTCTGGTGGTTGAGGTGGGTAGTTAGTAAGACAGCGAGACACGCTAATCGACATTATACCACATACTTGTAGAACCATGTTTGATCAAATAAGATAATCACATCTAAATCGAGAGTGATTAATATAAGTTGTAAGAACTTGTTTCGCAATCGAGCTAAAATAAATGTGTATCAATTAATCCTTCCGGGTGTTATTACCGTACACGTGTGTACATATAAGAAAATATGTGATGATTGTATGAAACTGAATACATGCAACGTATGTGTGATATGTATGTGTGATATGTATGTGTGTTATGTATGTGTGATATGTATGTGTGATATGTATGTGTGTTATGTATGTGTGATATGTATGTGTGATATGTATGTGTGATATGTATGTGTGATATGTATGTGTGATATGTATGTGTGTTATGTATGTGTGATATGTATGTGTGATATGTATGTGTGATATGTATGTGTGATATGTATGTGTGTTATGTATGTGTGATATGTATGTGTGATATGTATGTGTGATATGTATGTGTGATATGTATGTGTGATATGTATGTGTGATATGTATGTGTGATATGTATGTGTGATATGTATGTGTGATATGTGTGTGTGATATGTATGTGTGTTTTAAATGTATGTATCGTCGCTAACGCTTGCCCATATGAGCGACGCCTCCTGAAGAGATTAGTCATTTTAGATTTTGGATGATAGAGCATGATACAGACAGAGACCCATTCCAGAGTCTCATCTGGTTCTTTTACGAGACCTCGGTTTAACGTCCCATCTGAAAGACTGTTAATTTTATTAGGGTCAGACCGGGGATCGAACCTGCGATCACTGGATTACCAGTCCAGCGTGTTACCACTGAACTACATATCCGTCTGTAATTATGTGTATATGATTGTGATAAAAACAAGACTATGACTTTAAAGTCTGTCCTGTCTACCTGGCTCACCAAATGCTTAACACTGACATTTCTAAGGTCAAATGTCAATATTGACATCGCTATTGTATTTCCTTCGATGCACGTGTTTTTGTGTAGGTTGTAAAACAACATATAAATGATCTAGTATTAAGAACATACAGTCTGTTCATTTATATTTCCAATCTTTCATTTTTTCTGATACCACCTCCACTGTGAAGAGGTATCCAAATCAAACTGAAAAACAGCAACAATATCACAACTGTAATGTTCATCATTGCCAGTGCTCACCTGTGAATAACGTCACTGTGTTTACACAACTTATTCCTCCGCTAACTAATAAAGTATACCAACCTTCAGTTTGCAATGGCCTCAATTCTTATACCACATCTTTTCTACACACCAACTAGTTTGAAGTCTTCTAAAGTCAAATAATTTCTCAAAATACACAAAAACTATACACTGCCTCTCATGAAAATGCATTTTTTACCAAAACAAAAAATGAACTATATTAGTTATTGGGACTACATTCGAATGTGGACCTCGGGTGCACTTCCGCCTATTTACGTATATACAACCTGTATGCCCTATTTGTATCTATTTTCAATAATGATATGTACCCGACATGCGCACTCGAAGTTATGGGCATGCGCATTCGCAATGTTCAACAACGTTCCTTTGTATGCATGCATGTCCATCGACACTAATTACATTATTTTGTTATGTCAACAAACCGCGTATACGACGTTTGTTTATTTGTTGAAATGCTAAGTTTTTGAGGCAAATATTTGGGGTGAATATTATACCATATAATATCAGATATTTACGTTTTCACCGATGTGGTGTCGCTTTAACCATATTCAGATAATGTGCTGAGCGAAATGTTTCAGTCTTGTCGTTTCAAGGCCAAGGTCACACTTGGAACGTTTAAATGGCTAGTTTAGTAACATATCGTGTCTAGTCGGAAATTGGACCATATCCATTCATAAATCTACACTAAATCATTCAGGGGAGGTAACTAGATCCACATAGTGGGGCTAAGTACAATCATATGGTTGCATATCGTACCGTATAAACAGATTTAGCACAACAACCGTATTGATACCGTATTCATACAATATCCGTATAGTACAAGGATACGGTTGCATATCGTACCGTATAAACATACCGTATTCATACAATATCCGTATAGTACAAGGATATGGTTGCATATCGTACCATATAAACATACCGTATTCATACAATATCCGTATAGTACAAGGATATGGTTGCATATCGTACCGTATAAACATACCGTATTGACACCGTATACATATAATATCCGTACAGTACAATCATACGGTTGCATATCGTACCATATAAACATACCGTATTGACACCGTATACATACAATACCCGTACAGTACAATCATACGGTTGCATATCGTACCGTATAAACATACCGTATACATATAATACCCGTACAGTACAATCATACGGCAGCATATCGTACCGTATTAATACCGCATATATATAATACCCGTACAGTACAATCATACGGTTGCATATCGTACAGTATAAACATACCGTATACATCTAATATCCGTACAGTACAATCATACGGGCATATCGTACGTATAATACCGTTTTGTGTTTGGTTGCATATCGTACAGTATAAACATACCGTATACATCTAATATCCGTACAGTACAATCATACGGTTGCATATCGTACAGTATAAACATACCGTATTGACACCGTATACATATAATACCCGTACAGTACAATCATACGGTTGCATATCGTACGCACAACCTGTATACCGAAGCTACTATACACACTGTAGGTTGTAATTCAAGGTCGCACTTAGAGGTCAAAGACCAAATCAGACTCAGACCTGTGTATGCTTTATATAGCTTCTATTATTGCACAACATCAGCGCATGTCAATTCTGTACATACTTTACGATCTCCAAACCATGAGCATAATAATTATCTAAGATATTATCTTTCATGTATCTGGCGGTGTTCATCACAATCAGTGTTAGCTCGAGTTTATTGCTGTTTCAGTCTGCTCCAATCTCCCCACACTTCATAACCCAGCACAACATAACGTGTATTGGCATTATCTAGCATGAGAATCTTCCAAACTTAAATTGATTCGTTTATAACAACTGAACAAAAGATTTAGTCAATAGCGTTTTGAACAGTTCATAAGTTAGCCTCTGCCGTTAGGAACTGAACTTGTTGTTAATCCCTGCCGTTAGGAACTGAGCTTGTTGTTAATCCCTGCCATTAGGAACTGATCTTGTTGTTAATCCCTGCCATTAGGAACTGATCTTGTTGTTAATCCCTGCCATTAGGAACTGATCTTGTTGTTAATCCCTGTCGTTAGGAACTGAGCTTGTTGTTAATCCATGACTTTGAGAACTGGCTTGTTGTTAATCCCTGTCGTTAGGAACTGAGCTTGTTGTTAATCCCTGTCGTTAGGAACTGAGCTTGTTGTTAATCCCTGTCGTTAGGAACTGATCTTGTTGTTAATCCCTGTCGTTAGGAACTGAGCTTGTTGTTAATCCATGCTTTGGAACTGGCTTGTTGTTAATCCCTGTCCCGTTATGAACTGGGTTTATTGTTAATCCATGCCGTTATGAACTGGGTTTATTGTTAATCCATGCCGTTAGGAACTAGGTTTATTGTTAATCCATGCCGTTAGGAACTGGGTTTATTGTTAATCCATGCTGTTATGAACTGGGTTTATTGTTAATCCCTGCCATTATGAACTGGGTTTATTGTTAATCCATGCCGTTATGAACTGGGTTTATTGTTAATCCATGCCATTATGAACTGGGTTTATTGTTAATCCCTGCCATTAGGAACTGGGTTTATTGGTAATCCATGCCGTTATGAACTGGGTTTATTGTTAATCCATGCCAGTGTGAACTGGGTTTAT
The DNA here is from genome assembly GCA_014843695.1 of Archivesica marissinica. Lineage (NCBI taxonomy): Eukaryota > Metazoa > Mollusca > Bivalvia > Venerida > Vesicomyidae > Archivesica > Archivesica marissinica. The sequence continues at coordinate 18,766,848 of CM026389.1, read as the reverse complement.
TGTTAATCCATGCCATTATGAACTGGGTTTATTGTTAATCCCTGCCATTATGAACTGGGTTTATTGTTAATCCCTGCCATTAGGAACTGGGTTTATTGGTAATCCATGCCAGTGTGAACTGGGTTTATTGTTAATCCATGTCATTAGGAACTGGGCTTATTGTTAATCCATGTCATTAGGAACTGGGCTTATTGTTAATCCATGTCATTAGGAACTGGGCTTATTGTTAATCCATGTCATTAGGAACTGGGCTTATTGTTAATCCATGTTATTAGGAACTGGGCTTATTGTTAATCCATGCCATTAGGAACTGGGTTTATTGTTAATCCCTGTCATTATGAACTGGGTTTATTGTTAATCCATGTCGTTAATCCCTGGGGCTATTATTTATGGCTGCGTCTTTCGTTTATCTTTGAATAAAATAACTCAGAAAGATTTGTTATAGAGCAACGGAGCAACGAAGAGAGAATACCGAAAAGAATACTGTACTAGTTAAAATAATATGTTGTAGTTGTCTAGAATGTTCACGTACATCTACATTAAAAACGTTAAAACGCTTGGATTCCTTTATCCAAAAACATGATACGTACTGGTTTTCTAACGGATAAAATTGCATGACAGTTCATTTTGAACGGACTATGGTTTTCAGTCACATGGCACGGTTTTATGTACACATTATTTGTACGTTGTATGGTTATTCAAAGATTCAACAGTGTGTACAAGAATGATCAGGGATTACAAATGCAACTTACAATAACATGATTCCTAATATGTAGCCTGGGTTACCCCAAAACAAACAAAACCAAAACTGTTTCCGATATACCCCAACGTGAAAGTACAGCCAAAAGTAAGGCACCTATTCTTTACCACTTGCCTTCTTGCGCTAGCCTGGGTTCAAGTCTGTCGATATGTCACTAATTTACTTCTGGCTAAAACGCTGGCAAAACTCAATACGGCCCAATTAATGATCTCGGTATTAACATATATTTATATGACTTACCAGGCAGAATATATCAACGCCTGTTCCTGTTCCCAGGCTACATATCATGGTTCGTAACCTTTAACAGCTCCAACTCTGAATCTCTTATCGTTTCAAAGAAGTGCAATGAACCTCAACATCCTCCTCTGTAGATCATAGTTGAACACATTTCGCTGGTCTCTGATCACAAACACTTGGTGTTTTCTTCCACAGTGATTTTTGAGCAACATATCAATACATGTATTATGAAAAAATGGAAATCACACTAGATTGTAGAGGATTGGAAGTTATATCTATCTTTCCTTAATTCAACCATTACTAGAATATTACTAGAATATTACTAGAATATATATACGTCATTTTGGATAATTTTCCACTCTATGAAAAACAAGAACTAGATACAGTACAACATGAAGCTGCCAGGATCGTCACGGGCGTTACAAAACGTATTTATATACATGACCATCAACATTGGTTGAAGTGGGTTGGAAAACACTGTTTGACAGAAGACAGAAACACAATCTTGTCCTCCTTTATAAAATGAAATACAATCATGTCCCATCTTATATTTCATCTCTTGTTGCGGAAGACGTTGGGCAATCCATGCGGTATAATCTTAGAGAGTCTGATGATCTGTTAATAATAACAGCTAAAACTACCATATGCTCGAATTCCTTCCATCGGTTCTTCGTTTATTTGCCAACCCGGCTTAATTGTCGTATTGTGGGTCTACGGTTCTTTGTGTAGTAGTAATGTATATAGTTGTTTGGGGAACTCGCTTGTTGTTAGGTACCGGGGCGGGTCGGGCTATAATTAAAAGATCCAATTCACAATTTAAAGTTTACGAAAAGTTTATTTCTTATTTATTTAACCTGGTTAAGATTCTGGATTAGCGTAATGCAGCCAGAATATCGGGGTATATATTTGCTAGTGCTGGATTCGAACGCACACCTAACCAGATTGGGTAGCCAATGGGTGAATTTTGAAACGCCCACCTATCCAGGTTGGGCAGCCAATGTGAGAATTTTGAATCTTCATGGACCATTAATGCCCATGCCATGTTTAGTATTATCCAAATATGCAACAGAACAAACACTTAATGTTTATACTGCTTGACACTAATCTCCTGCCATCATATTGCACAGACGAGTAATATAGATGTTGAATAATAACTATCTAGCTCAGATATGAAGTATTTGATGCGCTTAATTGTAACGAACAAAATTTCTAAATTATAAATGTATAACCTCTTCGAAATTTAGTAAGGTTGAAAACGGTTACTTATTAGTTATGAAATTGAAGTCTCTATTAATAAATTGACTCCCTTATTGTATATACAAAATGTACATCTAATAGGAATGAACAGGCTATCAATTTGAGCTTGATAGCAAATGGAACAACTTACCTGATATATTAGATATATTCGGACACTGGATTCTTACAATGCCTTTCTTAACATTAACAAAATTAAAATTGGAAAACTATTCTACTACGGGGGAAAAGACCCATATTCTACATACACGGCTTAGAACTAAATATGGTTCACTGAACCACCACCAAAGAGCATGGTAGAGTCACCATTATGCAGATGTGGTTCTATAGAAGACAAGTTCTACTTCTTCTTTCAGTGCAATCTCTACTATCAACTCCATATAACTCTCTTCAATAAGTTATCCCCAATGTGTACAGTCAACTTAACTTAACGCCTTATAGGTGCCACTTCTAAGGATCTAGCAAAAAACACCGTACTTTTCTTAGCTGTACACGAATAAATTATTGGCAGTGAAAGGTTCTGAGAAGATGGATGCTTTCTAATATGTTGATATGGCGTATACTGTCGCCATTGTCAGATCAACCTGTGTATTTATTTATTCAACTGACTTCTCTTTATTTTAATCTCTTCGTCTTCTTTTCGTGCTCAGATTTTAAATGTTATAATCTTGAACTTACTTCAAATATTCATTTAGGTATTAACCATTTTCTTGTTAACAACCTCAAATATTTACACACTAATATTATCAATAGTGTATCGTAAACATTAGAAATTGTTTAGCATATATCGTGATTAGGATTCACGTATTTTCAGTGTTAAAAATGTTATGCTCCGACCTATTATACAACAACCAATTGTTAGGGAGAAGAACTATATAAGTTTTCTTTCGTTCTAATCCCTTTCAGTCTATTGCTGTTAATTTATATGTAAATGAATAGGTTTCACGTATTTTCAGTCAACCAATCAGAAGCTTGAGATTGGGGAAGAGTTTTATACCCTCAATGCCATGACGTCACTTAGGACGCCGTTGTGACGTCATGTCACAATATGAGTATAAGCATGCTACGACCATTGTATTTTACACCCGCACGCTTTATAACATCCATGCCACTTGTGGCTAGCCACTACTAGTAATTGTATTGCTTTATTCTTCTTCACGAAAACGTTGTTTTCAAAGTTGATACGGTGAATCTTTATTCGAGCACTGAACTGAACTGAATAAATGATGCCAATGATAACTGATATACACACTAACTTAGTACATATTCTCATTTTAGACAATGAAGACAATCACGTTTTACGCCCCCTACTGCAATACATTTCGATTTTATTGGATCAGTAAGTGACTTTACGAGAATCTGTGTCGCCAAACAAAACACAACCAGACAGAATACGTAGCTCTTCTGTATTATTAAGCTGCGAACTAAGACATGCTGTTTGGGGTGGGTTTTACGTTTATTTATCGTTTATTTATCGCTACCGGTTGCCCGTATGAGCGACGCCTCCTGAAGAGATTAGTCATTTTAGATTTTGGAGGATAGTGCAATGATACAGACAGAGACACATTCCAGAGTCTCATCTGGTTATTTTACGTGTACGGTGTAAAGCACCGACACGAGACCTCGGTTTAAAGTCCCATATGAAATAATATTAATTGTTTTAGGGTCAGACGGGGGATACCTCTTTACCTCTTACCTCTTTCCTAATGGCATCCTAATTACAAAACATTTCCGGGGCCATATCCCCAGACCCACCTAGTCTACTGCTTCGCTTCGCTCAGTCGATGCACGAGTTCGTTCAATATTTGACCTCCTCGTATACTAGAGGATATAGAAATCGCACACCTACATTATATGATTATTATTACATGAAAACGAAATACGAAGGAGTACATCAACGATATATTACATCTTTATTACAAAATACAAACAGTACAACTAAATATATTCCAAAATGTTTAAAACTATGTATTGATATAGTTATTGTTTTTCATGTAAAAACACACTTATCCCAAGTGTGCGTTTTCTATGTCCTCTAGTATATTATGACGTAAATGGATACTGGATGTCCGATTAGCGCAATGGTTAGCGCTCTCGCTTCTCACTAATGCAACCCGGGTTCGGTCCTCGGACCGGGAAGTATGTGAGATGGTACGATGGTACGATGGTCGCCAGGTCGGACATGTGGTTTTTCTTCGGGTACTCCGGTTTCCACCCACACGAATGACCACATATACGCTTTCATCCGAGTCAACGAGAGTGATTAATATAAGTTGTTAGAACTTGCTTCGCAATCGTTGTAATTCTTGAAACTTTCTAATAATGCAATGTATATATAATAATAGAAAGTTATTTTCTGCAGTTATTTGAGTTTTCCCGATGTAGTTCCGCTTTAAGAACTCTGCCACGCATGCGCCAGACAAGAAATGGAATAGCTGTAACACTGAACATGATGTATTGCTTGGTTAATCCCCTTCACAACGAGTGTCTATTATATTGGAATACTCTAGTGATAAATTGTGTTTTCGTGTTATCTTAAATCCTGTGTCTGGGTTGAAATAATTAACATATGAACTGAAATGCTACAGCTAGAAGCTATAAACATATAATAATCCGTAATGTATAGTGTACTCTTAGAATTAGTATTAACTGAAACAAACACCCACATACATAGAAATATAATCATCAAATGATATCGTATGAATGCACTAGCGGGTCCGTTTGGGGCGCATCCGGCGCGCTCCCCTCCCCCTCTACAATATGTCAATATTATGTTAAATACTGGCTACGATACGCTACCAGAGTGCATTCTATGTTAGGACACTGTCGTGACGTCATACATTTGTACATGCAGACCATTGTTATTAATATTGGACTGGTGTCAAAAGGCCAGCGTATTATATTAAATACTAAGAATACATGCAAAAACGTATCAATTTTAATTAGTAGGATCTTGTTATATAAGTGTTTGTTTTAAGTAAGAAATAAGCCTCAAACGGATCCAATATGTAAACGATATGTACTGTCTTCGGAGATACGCGCCTCACACAGTCCAATAATTTACATATTGGATCGTTTCGGCTTATATCATATACATAAGCCTCAAACGGATCCAATATGTAAAATAGTGGTACTGTTTTCAGAGCTACGCGCCTCACACAGTCCAATAATTTACATATGGGATCGTTTTTGACTTATATCCTATATTTACATATATTTATTTTGTAAAATTGTATCGCTCGATCCGCTCACTCTTTAGTGAAACGATTTTCATCTGTACAGTATTGTTGCGTATTATTATAATCTATATGTTTGCCTAATATATTATGTTTTCCATCATGACCTATTTATAGTTCACTGTTATTTAAAGCGAACATTACATCGCAAAAACAAATAAAATGCATTTTTATCACGTATTTATAAATGCATTGCTACTACAAATTCTTCTGAATACATCGAACACTAACATTGAATCAACGTAACAGTGTTTTTGTGGTATACAAACGTGAAAGTAGGATTTCATATAACGGCCATCCAGGATCCTGAATTTACGTTTGTTGTCATTGAAGTCAAAACTGAACACACGATCCTTTCGTTTAGAGATACTGTAATTAAGATTAGTCTACAAATACATAGGCACACATGTGAGATGGTAAATATGTAGCATTTTATTCAGGATAAACGCTTTGTATTACGCATGAATGTCGACCCTATTTACATTATTTTGCTATGTCAACAAACCGCGTGGACGACGTTTGGTTATTTGTTGAAATACTCGAGGCAATTATTTGGAAATAAATTATACCATATAATACCAAATTACATTCTGCAGACACTTGCGTTTTCACCGATGTAGTGTCGCTTTAACAAAAATAAACCAGATTGAAAATGCACCAGAATGCACCCACCGCAATGGTGTCCCAATGTTGTGTCATGCCCAAAGACCCCATAACACACTCGCGCCCCCTTATACGCCAATTCCTTGATCCGCCTATGCGCATCTAAATTTGACATTTTCCATGCAGAGCCTACGTGATCAAATACGTGAGTGTCACAGAATACTGCCAGCGGTGCTATATAGATCATGCATATTCTCGGAAATGAAAGCAGTTTATCTATTTCATTTAATAAATCAATGTTTATAAATGTGATGCGATTTATCAAAAGGGTGAAATTTTCAAAAATGTTTTTTTCCCAGAATTATGTTTATCAGTTATTTCCTTAAGCAATTTTCAACATTTAAGGTAATTCCGTTTAGATTATTTGTTCTAAAAATGAATTTTAAACTTACATCCATATAAGTGCGAACGTAGCCGATTTCGATTGCGTGATGTAACTTTAGACATCATTTCTCGACCTTTCGTAATCCACCCAGTGGGACCCACTTTTGGTAAATCACGTCACAAATTATACTTTTAGGACCAATGTGCCCATTAGCATGCACTAAGATGTCGCAACGATTAGCAGGGAGAGGTTATGCTATATTAAAGCTGCGAGCTAGCATCTCTATCAATTACTTTCCACAAACAACCTTAATCCATGCTTCAACACTTTAGAATGTCTGAAATGTCGTACGATCTATGTTACCCCGGTCACATTTCAACCATTTAATGTTTCTGCTGTTGGCGAATATCTGCAATAAAACTGCATAGCGAGATACGTCAAACATGTCGTAATTTTACTAGCAGTTTTGTTGTTGATGACGTAAATTACTTGTTCTAAAATTAACACAAACTATTGTTTCACTGTTTAGATAATTTTTGTCAAGTTTGAATAGAAATAATGTGTGTTTTTACGTTTATTTATCGTCGCTACCGGTTGCCCATATGAGCGACGCCTCCTGAAGAGATTGGTTACTTTAGATTGTTGGGGGATAGTGCAATGATACAGACAGATACCCATTCCAGAGTCTCCTCTGGTTCTTTTACGTGCACGGTGAAAAGCACCGACACGAGACCTCGGTTTAACATCCCATCTGAAAGACTGTTAATTTTATTAGGGTCAGACGGGGGATCGAACCTGCGATCCCTGGATTACCAGTCCAGCGGGTTACCACTGAACTACAGATCCGTCTTAGAAATAATATTTATATTTGCGTTATTTATAGTCGAATAAAACACGGTTTGTCTTTCTGGTCGCCAGAGTTAACCACTTCCGGCTACACCCGGCGTGCTTAATTTCTGCGCGCCAGAACTGCGAACCATGTTTTATACACCAATAAATAAATACATGAAAGACAAATAATATTTTCCTAAGCATACACGATTTATTAAATAAGCAAACTAAAGCTGTACATTTCCCATTAGTGCATATATAAATAATACTACTTTATTTTCCTCCACATTTGAAGAGCCTAACTTGTTTATAAGGAACACAATATACAGACATGTAAACAGCACAAATGTAAATCAAATGTATGTACAAACACAAGACATATCCTACACCAGACGAACATATGTATGTACAAACACAAGACATATCTTACACCAGACGAACAGATGTATGTACACACACAAGACATATCTTACACCAGACGAACATATGTATGTACAAACACAAGACATATCTTACACCAGACGAACATATGTATGTACACACACAAGACATATCTTACACCAGACGAACATATGTATGTACAAACACAAGACATATCTTACACCAGACGAACATATGTATGTACAAACACAAGACATATCCTACACCAGACGAACATATGTATGTACAAACACAAGACATATCTTACACCAGACGAACATATGTATGTACAAACACAAGACATATCCTACACCAGACGAACATATGTATGTACAAACACAAGACATATCTTACACCAGACGAACATATGTATGTACAAACACAAGACATATCCTACACCAGACGAACATATGTATGTACAAACACAAGACATATCTTACACCAGACGAACATATGTATGTACAAACACAAGACATATCCTACACCAGACGAACATATGTATGTACAAACACAAGACATATCTTACAACAGACGAACACATGTATGTACACACAATACATATCGTGCAACAGACGAACACATGTATGTACCATGCATGCACAATTACCAACAAGATCAAAGGTTTGAATGTACCTTTCTGAATTGAATCAGTACTAATATTTAACATACAGCACTATTATATGCGTGCGCATGGTCATGAACAATTACACATTCCAGACTCCTTAATGTTTGAATTCTTGACGAAGCGAAATGCAAAACGAACATATAACACTATGATTAGGGAGATGGTAATCTCGGCAATATGTTCTGTAATATGCTATCGTTCAGCATATGCAAGAGAGCAACAAGGACCTAACTACTGTTGTAGACTATATGTTGTACACTATATGTTGTACACTATATGTTGTACACTATATGTTGTACACTATATGTTGTACACTATATGATGTTGTACACTATATGTTGTACACTATATGTTATAGACTATATGATGTTGTACACTATATGTTGTACACTATATGTTGTACACTATATGATGGTGTACACTATATGTTGGTGTACACTATATGTTGTACACTATATGTTGTACACTATGTGATGGTGTACACTATATGTTGTACACTATATGTTGTACACTATATGTTGTACACTATATGATGGTGTAAACTATATGTTTTACAATATATGTTGTACACTATATGATGTTGTACACTATATGTTGTACACTATATGATGTTGTACACTATATGTTGTACACTATATGTTGTACACTATATGTTGTACACTATATGATAGTGTACACTATATGTTTTACACTATATGTTGTACACTATATGATGTTGTACACTATATGATGTTGTACACTATATGTTGTACACTATATGTTGTACACTATAGGATGTTGTACACTATATGATGTTGTACACTATATGATGGTGTACACTATATGTTGTACACTATATGTTGTACACTATATGTTGTACACTATATGATGTTGTACACTATATGATGTTGTACACAATATGATGTTGTACACTATATGTTGTACACTATATGTTGTACACTATATGATGTTGTACACTATATGATGGTGTACACTATATGTTGTACACTATATGTTGTACACTATATGATGGTGTACACTATATGATGTTGTACACTATATGATGTTGTACACTATATGTTGTACACTATATGTTGTACACTATAGATGTTGTACACTATATGATGGTGTACACTATATGTTGTACACTATATGATGTTGTACACTATATGATGGTGTACACTATATGTTTTACACTATATGTTGTACACTATATGATGTTGTACACTATACGATGTTGTACACTATATGTTGTACACTATATGTTGTACACTATATGATGTTGTACACTATATGTTGTACACTATATGTTGTACACTATATGATGTTGTACACTATATGTTGTACACTATATGTTGTACACTATATGATGTTGTACACTATATGTTGTACACTATATGTTGTACACTATATGATGTTGTACACTATATGATGTTGTACACTATATGTTGTACACTATATGTTGTACACTATAGGATGTTGTACACTATATGTTGTACACTATATGTTGTACACTATATGTTGTTGTACACTATATGATGTTGTACACTATATGTTTTACACTATATGTTGTACACTATATGATGTTGTACACTATATGATGTTGTACACTATATGTTGTACATTATATGTTGTACACTATATGTTGTACACTATATGTTGCACACTATATGTTGTACACTATATGATGTTGTACACTATATGTTGTACACTATATGTTGTACACTATATGTCGAACACTATATGTTGTACACTATATGTTGTACACTGTATGTTGTACACTATATGTCGAACACTATATGTTGTACACTATATGTTGTACACAATATGTTGTACACTATATGTTGTACACTATATGTTGTACACTATACGATGTTGTACACTATATGTTGTACACTATATGCTGTACACTATATGTCGAACACTATATGTTGTACACTATATGTTGTACACTATATGTTGTACACTATATGTCGAACACTATATGTTGTACACTATATGTTGTACACTATATGTCGAACACTATATGTTGTACACTATATGTTGTACACTATATGTTGTACACTCTATGTTGTACACTATATGATGTTGTACACTATATGTTGTACACTATATGATGTACACTATAGGATGTTGTACACTATATGTTGTACACTATATGTTGTACAGTATATAATGTACACTATATGATGTTGTACACTATATGTTGTACACTATATGATGTACACTATATGATGTTGTACACTATATGTTGTACACTATATGATGTACACTATATGTTTTACACTATATGATGTTGTACACTATATGATGTTGTACACTATATGATGTACACTATAGGATGTTGTACACTATATGTTGTACACTATATGATGTTGTACACTATATTTTGTACACTATATGATGTACACTATATGATGTTGTACACTATATGTTGTACACTATATGATGTACACTATATGTTGTACACTATATGATGTTGTACACTATATGATGTACACTATATGATGTACACTATATGATGTTGTACACTATATGTTTTACAGTATATGTTGTACACTATATGATGTTGTACACTATATGTTGTACACTATATGATGTACACTATAGGATGTTGTACACCATAGGATGTTGTACACTATATGTTGTACACTATATGTTGTACACTATATGATGTTGTACACTATATGATGTTGTACACTATATGTTGTACAGTATATGATGTACACTATATGATGTTGTACACTATATGTTGTACACTATATGATGTACACTATATGATGTTGTACACTATATGTTGTACACTATATGATGTACACTATATGTTGTACACTATATGATGTTGTGCACTATATGATGTTGTACACTATATGATGTACACTATATGATGTTGTACACTATATGATGTACACTATATGATGTTGTACACTATATGTTGTACACTATATGTTGTACACTATATGATGTACACTATATGATGTTGTACACTATATGTTGTACACTATATGATGTACACTATATGTTGTACACTATATGATGTTGTACACTATATGTTGTACACTATATGATGTACACTATAGGATGTTGTACACTATATGTTGTACACTATATGATGTACACTATAGGATGTTGTACACTATATGATGTACACTATATGATGTTGTACACTATATGTTGTTCACTATATGTTGTACACTATATGTTGTACACTATATGATGTACTATATGTTGTACACTATAGGATGTTGTACACTATATGTTGTACACTATATGTTGTACTATATGTTGTACACTATATGTTGTACACTATATGTTGTACACTATAGGATGTTGTACACTATATGTTGTACACTATATGTTGTACTATATGTTGTACACTATATGTTGTACACTATATGTTGTACACTATATGTTGTACAGTATATGATGTACACTATATGATGTTGTACACTATATGCTCTTGTACACTATATGCTCTTGTACACTATATGTTGTACTATATGTTGTACACTATATGTTGTACACTATATGTTGTACACTATATGCTCTTGTACACTATATGGTGTACACTATATGTTTTACAATATATGTTGTACACTATATGATGTTGTACACTATATGTTGTACTATATGTTGTACACTATATATTGTACACTATATGTTGTACACTATATGCTGTACACTATATGTTGTACACTATATGTTGTACACTATATGATGTTGTACACTATATGATGTTGTACACTATATGTTGTACACTATATGTTGTACACTATATGTTGTACACTATATGTTGCACACTATATGTTGTACACTATATGATGTTGTACACTATATGTTGTACACTATATGTTGTACACTATATGTCGAACACTATATGTTGTACACTATATGTTGTACACTGTATGTTGTACACTATATGTCGAACACTATATGTTGTACACTATATGTTGTACACAATATGTTGTACACTATATGTTGTACACTATATGTTGTACACTATACGATGTTGTACACTATATGTTGTACACTATATGTCGAACACTATATGTTGTACACTATATGTTGTACACTATATGTCGAACACTATATGTTGTACACTATATGTTGTACACTATATGTTGTACACTCTATGTTGTACACTATATGATGTTGTACACTATATGTTGTACACTATATGATGTACACTATAGGATGTTGTACACTATATGTTGTACACTATATGTTGTACAGTATATAATGTACACTATATGATGTTGTACACTATATGTTGTACACTATATGATGTACACTATATGATGTTGTACACTATATGTTGTACACTATATGATGTACACTATATGTTTTACACTATATGATGTTGTACACTATATGATGTTGTACACTATATGATGTACACTATAGGATGTTGTACACTATATGTTGTACACTATATGATGTTGTACACTATATGTTGTACACTATATGATGTACACTATATGATGTTGTACACTATATGTTGTACACTATATGATGTACACTATATGTTGTACACTATATGATGTTGTACACTATATGATGTACACTATATGATGTACACTATATGATGTTGTACACTATATGTTTTACAGTATATGTTGTACACTATATGATGTTGTACACTATATGTTGTACACTATATGATGTACACTATAGGATGTTGTACACCATAGGATGTTGTACACTATATGTTGTACACTATATGTTGTACACTATATGATGTTGTACACTATATGATGTTGTACACTATATGTTGTACAGTATATGATGTACACTATATGATGTTGTACACTATATGTTGTACACTATATGATGTACACTATATGATGTTGTACACTATATGTTGTACACTATATGATGTACACTATATGTTGTACACTATATGATGTTGTGCACTATATGATGTTTACACTATATGATGTACACTATATGATGTTGTACACTATATGATGTACACTATATGATGTTGTACACTATATGTTGTACACTATATGTTGTACACTATATGATGTACACTATATGATGTTGTACACTATATGTTGTACACTATATGATGTACACTATATGTTGTACACTATATGATGTTGTACACTATATGTTGTACACTATATGATGTACACTATAGGATGTTGTACACTATATGTTGTACACTATATGATGTACACTATAGGATGTTGTACACTATATGATGTACACTATATGATGTTGTACACTATATGTTGTTCACTATATGTTGTACACTATATGTTGTACACTATATGATGTACTATATGTTGTACACTATATGATGTTGTACACTATATGTTGTACACTATATGTTGTACACTATATGTTGTACACTATATGTTGTACACTATATGTTGTACACTATATGATGTTGTACACTATATGTTGTACACTATATGTTGTACACTATATGTTGTACACTATATGTTGTACACTATATGATGTACACTATATGTTGTACACTATATGATGTTGTACACTATATGATGTTGTACACTATATGCTCTTGTACACTATATGTTGTACACTATATGTTGTACACTATATGTTGTACACTATATGTTGTACACTATATGTTGTACACTATATGCTGTTGTACACTATATGTTGTACACTATATGTTGTACAATATATGTTGTACACTATATGTGTAATGTTGTACACTATATGTTGTACTATATGTTGTACACTATATATTGTACACTATATGTTGTACACTATATGTGTACACTATATTGTTTGTTTTGTGTTTTGTGTTTATGTTGTACACTATATGATGTTGTACACTATATGATGTACACTATATGATGATGTTCACTATATGTTGTACACTATATGTTGTACACAATATGATGTTGTACACTATATGATGTTGTACACTATATGTTGTACACTATATGTTGTACACTATATGTTGTACACTATATGATGTTGTACACTATATGTTGTACACTATATGATGTACACTATAGGATGTTGTACACTATATGTTGTACACTATATGTTGTACACTATAGGATGTTGTACACTATATGATGTACACTATATGATGATGTACACTATATGTTGTACACTATATGTTGTACACTATATAATGTTGTACACTATATGTTGTACACTATATGTTGTAGACTATATGCTGTACACTATATGTTGTAACTATATGTTGTACACTATATGTTGTACTATATGTTGTACACTATATGTTGTAGACTATATGTTGTACTATATGTTGTAACTATATGTTGTAGACTATATGTTGTACACTCTATGTTGTAGACTATATGTTGTACACTATATGTTGTAGACTATATGTTGTAGACTATATGTTGTACTATATGTTGTACACTATATGTTGTACACTATATGATGTACACTATATGATGTTGTACACTATATGTTGTACACTATATGATGTACACTATAGGATGTTGTACACTATATGATGTACACTATATGATGTTGTACACTATATGTTGTACACTATATGATGTACACTATATGATGCTGTACACTATATGTTGTACACTATATGATGTACACTATAGGATGTTGTACACTATATGTTGTACACTATATTATGTACACTATATGATGCTGTACACTATATGTTGTACACTATATGATGTACACTATAGGATGTTGTACACTATATGATGTACACTATATGATGATGTACACTATATGTTGTACACTATATGTTGTACACTATATAATGTTGTACACTATATGTTGTACACTATATGTTGTACACTATATAATGTTGTACACTATATGTTGTAGACTATATGTTGTAGACTATATGTTGTACTATATGTTGTACACTATATGTTGTACACTGTATGTTGTACACTATATGTTGTACACTATATGTTGTACACTATATGTTGCACACTATATGTTGTACATTATATGTTGTACACTATATGATGGTGTACACTATATGTTGGTGTACACTATATGTTGTACACTATATGTTGTACACTATATGCTCTTGTACACTATATGTTGTACTTTATGTTGTACACTATATGTTGTACACTATATGCTGTTGTTCACTATATGTTGTACACTATATGCTGTTGTACACTATATGTTGTACACTATATGCTCTTGTACACTATATGTTGTACACTATATGTTGTACACTATATGCTCTTGTACACTATATGTTGTACACTATATGTTGTACACTATATGTTGTACACTATATGATGGTGTACACTATATGTTGGTGTACACTATATGTTGTACACTATATGTTGTACACTATATGCTCTTGTACACTATATGTTGTACACTATATGTTGTACACTATATGCTCTTGTACACTATATGTTGTACACTATATGCTCTTGTACACTATATGATGTTGCAGAATGATGTAATATAATCCATTAACTATTCACAGTATTATTTAGTTATCAAAAACATTTTATACAATATGTCAATAACAAGACAAAGAATTGTGGCATCAGCATCAGCTTTATATTAACTGAGACCTGGTAACAGGTGAAACAACTGATCCTGTTGGCTATCATGCATAAAGAGATCAAATACATGTATACCACACTTGATATTGTTAATGATATGTCTCCATAATATCTGTCTCAAGTTAATGTTAAATGTACAAATTGTACCATATGTGGTGTAATGTCATTTGACAATGAAGAACACTTCTTACATTCTACAACACGTTTATAGGAAACTCATGTTCCAAGAATGTGTACAGCATTGCAACAGTGTTTATATTTGCCTGGCCGTGTCTTTGACGGTAGCCACAACTTACATCTGAACTAGATAAATACGTATGTGGAAATGTATTAAACAGCAACAGACGGATCTGTAGTCCAGTGGTAACACGCTGGAATGGTAATCCAGGGATCGCAGGTTTGATCCCCCGTCTGACCCTAATAAAATTAACAGTCTTTCAGATGGGACGTTAAACCGAGATCTCGTGTCGGTGCTTTACACTGTGCACGTAAAAGAACCAGAGGAGATTCTGGAATTGGTCTCTGTCTGTATCATGCACTATCCTCCAAAATCAAAATTAACTAATCTCTTCAGGAGGCGTCGCTCATATGGGCAAACGGTAGCGACGATAAATAAACGTAAAACACACATTAAACAGCAAAGGATGCTCTCTAGTATATAGTTCAAATACATTTTGTTTCACAATATTTTTCCACATTATTTTATTCGGAAATATTCCATCGGCCACAAATCCTGTTAATACCTCCCATAAGTTGTACTCAACGTGCAGTCTGTACATGTCTGGGGTGAATCCCCGAACCTGTTTATCATCATTTAAGTATCTAGTCAGCTGATTCACAAATAGTTCCATAGATACATATTTGCATGGTAATTAACACAATTGTCTGACAAATTGCAGTGTTCTCGTATAAATGTCTGCGTCTATAGGATACAAAGACACCAAAGTGAACAACGAGTAGGACTGCCTATTGTAAGTCGTCGGATATATTTAATACAGAGTATATGTGCACACTCAATGTTATAGAGATTTAGTTCCACAGTTTGTTTATTTTAACTTTATTTATTTTACAATGATTGCGAAGCAAGCTTTAGCAACTTATATTAATCACTCTCGTTGGCGTGGATGAAAGCGTATATGTGGTCATTCATGTGGGAGGATACCGAAGTACCCGGAGAAAACCCACCTGTCCGATCTAGCGTCCACCGTACCATCACACATACTTCCCGGTCCGAGGATCGAACCCGGGTTGCATTGGTGAGAAGCGCGCGCTAACCACTGCGCTAATCGAACAACCGTTGTGTTCCACAGTTCACAACCGTACAGTGATGTTGGTAATACAACATACTTATATATAGTTAATAAGGTAAGGGGACTGAGACCATCTGGGTGTAGACCGCTATTAACTATGCCGAAGAAAGTCCTCCTTAATTTAAGAACAGCAGAAGTCATTGTATAAAATGCATCACATATTAATCCAATGACTAGCAGGAAACTATACTGACACCAAAAAGTAACTGTGCACTTGCCTTAGGTGTAAAATGTATATCCTTTTAGAACAAAATGAAACAAACTAAAACATTTTAGAAAAAAACATTTTAGAAAAAATATTTTAGAAAAAAGGTATATATTTGGACGTCTAAGCACTTAAAGTTAGTTTATACAAATTTTATCTTAGCTCGATTGCGAAACAAGTTCTTTCAACTTATATTAATCACTCTCGAGACCTCGTTCCAGATGGAATTCATCGCCATGAAGGAGAGAGAAGAGGCAATGTGGCATTTAAATACCTTGCCTAAGGAGACAATCGTAACGGCTCCAGCGAGGCTCGAACTCCGGGCCTTTCGCACCTGAAGCGAACGCACTACCACTGCGCTATCACGACTTCCACAAATAGTGGGTAAATTAGTGCAATGTGTGAAGGATTATTTTCTTCACTCATGATAGTAAAACCCATAATTCTAAAATTTGTAACGAAAAAGTAACGCTCAGTATAAAAGTGCACACTTTTTATGGTGCCGTTGTAACATATTGGGATTATATGTTGATTATGTTAATTAATTACCTCCATAATTAGTTGTATAGCATGATACATATTCATGAGTATTGGTCCATTTATAATAATACTATATACGGTCGTTATACAAGGCAATTATACATGGAACTGTACTAACTGTTTATGTTGGCGGAGAAGCAAGTACATTTGGCAGAGAAACAAGTATACTTGGCGTGGACATCCCTTACATGTATGCCTGATCAGCATAGTAACGGTTTCCCCACACATGTGTGCTATTACATCAGAAATGTACTCTGATGTTTTAAGTTTAAACAGTACAATTATAAAATATTAGCATGTTATTTTCCGTACAAGCATGTGTTTGCACCAAAACAATATATCCGAATTGATATATTGAGTGACAGTTATACCAAACATGTTTACTGGAACATCTGTGGCTTGACATTTTATGGAATACATGTCCAAGCTTGCTTCTCTATAAAAGATGAGATAAATTTAGATTAGGGGGAGACGAACTGGGATTTTGAAAGCACCGTATGTTGCTTATGGGCATAGTAACAATTTAATGTGAAATAAATACTTGTGTTGTAAATTGGACTTGGAACTTTTACTATACCATTACGGTACACCGTATAATTATGGTTATGTTCTAAAATAGATTAACACTGTAAAACCCTTGTAAATCTACTCAGTGGTTAATTACCACAACAAGACAAAAACACTGTAATAGGTATATTAACAATAATTTAATCTTAGCAATGTTAATGACACTCTCTGAAATTCTCTCCATTTATTTGCAAATTTATTATCGATTCCTTTCATAAAAGAAAGGGTCGTCTACTATAAGTTTCCTTCAATCGTATGGCCGAAGTTCTTTCATAGTTGGTTGCTATAAGTTTCCTTCATCGTATGGCCGAAGTTCTTTCAAAGTTGGTTGCTATAAGTTTCCTTCATTGTATGGCCGATGTTCTTTCAAAGTTGGTTGCTATAAGTTTCCTTCATTGTATGGCCGATGTTCTTTCAAAGTTGGTTGCTATAAGTTTCCTTCATTGTATGGCCGATGTTCTTTCAAAGTTGGTTGCTATAAGTTTCCTTCAGTGTATGGCCGATGTTCTTTCAAAGTTGGTTGCTATAAGTTTCCTTCATTGTATGGCCGATGTTCTTTCAAAGTTGGTTGCTATAAGTTTCCTTTATTGTATGGCCGATGTTCTTTCAAAGTTGGTTGCTATAAGATTCCTTCATTGTATGGCCGATGTTCTTTCAAAGTTGGTTGCTATAAGTTTCATTCAATCGTATGGCCGAAGTTCTTTCAAAGTTAGTTGCTATAAGTTTCCTTCTTTCAAAATTGGTTGCAAACTTGCATATTTACATTTAAAAGTGAAGTATTTTGCTATCAAAATTTTATTTTACCCAGTATGGAAAATAGTTAAGAACATCACAATATAAAAATAGATGGGTCAGTAGTCCAGTATTTAACACGTTGGGCTGCGAATCCGGGGATCGCATGTTCGACCCCCCCCCGCCTGACGCTAATAATATTAGCAGTCTTTCAGCGGGGCCCTTAGACAGAGGTCTTGTGTCGGTGCTTTATACCATGAACGTACAAGAACCAGAGGAATCTCTGGAATTGGTATATGTCTGTATAATTGCACTATCATCCACAATCTAAAATGACTAATCTCTTCAGGAGGCGTCGCCCATATGGGCAACCGTTAGCGACGATACATAAACGCAAAACGCACGCACACACCCACCCTCACCATTCGCCCACATGCATCGGCCGAGGCGACTATAAATCAATATACATGCAACAACAACAACCATATAATCAATTAATTACAAAATCAATGGTCATCTGTTATGTCGCATCTGTCCTGTTTTGAATTAGTCCCATTAAATTCAAGTTTGCAACGTGCATTTAACGAGTTTCTTCGTCATTTAGAAAAGTAGTCAGTTATTATGATTGCCTTTCCCATGCAATACAAGACAAGACAAGACACTGTGCTTTTTTTTATAGAGAATTGATAATGACAACTTCTCAGACCCTTATCTTGCCTTCAAATACAGTCTATATCCGTTATGTCAAATTCCGTCGGCTCGAACAAAATACTTCGACATAATCGAAGTTTGACTTAACGAAATTAGATATAAAAGGAGCCAGTTATATGTAAAATGATAGTGTCTGAAACGGGACTTTGATCCGACTTCGAGATAACCGGAGAATTCGACATAACCGACGTTGACATAGCCGATGTAGAATGTAGTGTAATTGAAGAATAACGAACGTCAAAGTGTTTTATCAAAAGTGATCAAGAACTAAAATAAATTGGTATATAAATAACATGAATGAAATTGTGTGTGTGGTTTACGTTTATTTATCGTCGCTACCGGTTGCCCATATGAGCGACGCCTCCTGAAGATATTAGTTATTTTAGATGTTTGGAGGATATTGCAATGATACAGACATAGACCCATTCCAGAGTCTCCTCTGGATCGTTTACGTGCACGGCGTACAGCACAGACACAAGACCTCGGTTTAACATCCCATCTGAAAGACTTAATTTTAGTATTGGCAGATGGGGGATCGAACCTGCGATCCCTGGATTACCAGTCCAGCGTGTTACTACCGGACTACAGGTCCGTCTGTATCCTAAAACCATTCTGATCATCTGAGACTTCATCATTTGCCTCGGACGTAGCACCTAATCTACCGTTCAAAATGAATATACGATGCACATAGCAGACAAGTGAAATATCTGTATGATAACGAATCCCTTCGGTCCGATGTAGAACATTTCGGTATGGGATTAATTATATATTTTCTCCACACTGATGGTACAATACCGTTATCAAAACATATATGAAATACAATGTGAAGAAAGGTTAACGCTGCGTCATTATTAAGTACCTCTACGAGGATACTGTATATGCCGCACACTTTGCCCTTATTGACATGATTAATAGCCTTATGAACTTCTAACACAGTTTATGATTATTAAAAGTTGCATCATCATCAGATATATTGCTTGTATCATTAGTACCCGACGCATTATTTGCGGGTTTGAACATAGAGCTAGAGTCGTCCCCCCCCCCACCCCCACCCCGTGATAAACAATATCGGGAGCGTAGTTGGCCGTTAAATGAAATCATACTTTCACTTTTGAGAGTTTGTAGACAACAAACACACTGTTAATATATTGAAAGTCTACGAATAATTCGGTAGAATTTGTAATAGCAATGCTATTTATACGTAAAAACATTGTTTTGGCTTTTTGCGATGTAATATCGCTTTAACGGATGGAACCTGATACAACAATGAGAACTTTCGATTTCACAGCCATTGTCGTCACTACTCCGGGAAGCTCGGAGACGATCAATCAGTGATATACTAGTATGAATTAGATGCACTAACGTCAAACAAATATCGGAGAAATAGTCTGAAGCAATACTATTGAAAATTATAGATATTATTAAAATAACGAAAGGGACGGAGAGAGAGAGAAAATGAGAGAGAGAAAATGAGAGAGAGAGAGAGAGAAAATGAGAGAGAGAGAGAGAGAGAGAGAGAGAGAGATAGAGAGAGATAGAGAGAGAAGATAGAGAGAAGATAGAGAGAGAGAAGAGATATAGTGAGAGATAGAGAGAGAAGATATATATATATAGAGAGAGAGACAAGAGCGAGAAGAGAGAGAAGAGAGAGAGAAGAAAGAGAAAGATAGAGAGAAGAGAAAGAGAGGAAGAGAAGAGATAAATAGAGATAGAGAGAAGAGAAAGAGTGATATTATTAAAATAACGAGAGGAGGGGGAGAGGGGTAGAGAGAGAAGAGAGAGAAGAGAGAGAAGAGAAGAGAAGAGAGAGAAGAGAATAGAGAGACGAGAGAGGGAGAGAAGAAATATAGAGAGATATTATTAACATAGCGAGAGGGAGGGAGAGATATAGAGAGATGAGAGAGAGAAGAGAGAGATATAGAGAGAATAGGGAGATACGGGAGAGAAAGAGAAGAGAGATAGAATAGAGAGAGAGAAGAGAGAGAGATTATAAGAGAGAGAGAAGAGAGATATATATATATAGAGAGAGAAGCGAGAGAGAAGATGGAGATAATAGAGATATATATATATATATAAAGAGAGACGAGAGAGACGAGAGATAAAGAGATATAAGAGAGAGAGAGAGAGAGAGAAGAGAGAGAGAGCGAGAGAATAGAGAGAGAAAGAGATAGAGAGAAAGTGATATATTTTATTAAAATAACGAGAGGGAGAGAATATTAATAATTGAATACAGTCACGCAGCTAAAGGACTATTCATGTCAAATAAATTCTTAATTATGTATCCCCCATTTATTGTCATTGCCCTCTGTCCGTGCACACGAACGGGTACTTAGTGGCTAGGAGAACAATATCTATATTGTCTAATTGTCTAGGGTTAGCTCTTATGTCCATGTCTATAAATGCGCTAATAGAACAACAGAGAGAACACTGGGGTAGCCACTTAAGAACCCATTCGTGTGTACGTCCGTCTGTCCGCTTTACCTTGGCCGCGCTTCATCTCAATAACCCATGTTGGATTTTAACAAAAGGCGGTAGGACGTTATACACCAATAAGTCAAGGCATCACCATGGACGATTTTCTCCATTTGTCAATGTTGTCGTCTTGTAGATTTATTCATAGTCGCCTCGCCTCCGCCATGTGGGCGACTGGTTTCTTATATAGTATATTATGTTTCTGTGATGCTTTCGTGGATATTCCGATGATGCCGCTTTCCCCTCTGGTCAAGGGTGACAAGTACTGTGTGAACGTTCTCTTTCGAAAAAGAGTTATTTGTAGGGCCACCCTCCTCACGGTTGGTCATCCCGTAGCAGCATATAAACGGATCTGACAGCTAGACACCAGGGTCTGTCCATACCTCCACCATCTCCGATGGTGGTCGGCGATGGTGAAGCGTGTATCCATTGTTGCTAGTTCGACGGCCAGAAGATCCCAAGTTCATACGCTGCTGCTGCGAGATGTGTCTCGACGGCGACTTGCACGCCGTGAGAAGATCGGTCTGGGTTTGGCAATGTATACAAACACCGGCCCTTAAATTGAACGCGTACTGAGGGATCCTAGCCTCCATATAGGGATGATTAATCATCCAACCGCTGCAGCAAGTAGTACTGAAACAAATTCACAAATAGTCTCCTTAAAATGAACACAAATGCCATAGATGCACATCATTCATAATAATCATTCACGCGCACTGTACAAGTATAAGCATAGCATTGTAGTTGTATCAGTTTGCTTATATATTTACCATGTTTATATTTGTAATTGTATTGTATATAAATAAGCAATAAAATATTATTACAGCAGCATTACATCGTAATAAAGGATGTTTTTGGTAAAATATAAATACTAATGTGTGTGCGTTTACAAAAATCGAAATAGTCGCTCAGAAACGATAACATTCCAATCAATTTAAACCGTCGTATACGCGAATTTGTTTATCAACACACGAAATGTAAACACGCACAGCGCGCATGCGTGAAACAACAGAGGATGTAGAAAACAACGTACATATTTTGAACATGAAATACTATCTATCTATCTTCCTCTAATGTCGAACCCCTCGCGGGGATGTAGAAATGCCCCTAAAAGACTTAGCTAACAGAGGTATGAATCAACATATCAAGTAATGTAATTAAAAAAGACAACGTGGGACAAATGGGGTCGATGCATTCTGAATGTAAACAAGTGCGGACGATGCGTTCCGGTTGTAAACAAGTACGTGACCGATCGACTCGGAAAGTCCTACTTTCGGTTTCGAGTTTGTTTTATCGCCAAAAAACTGTTTACCAAATGAACATATTTATACAAAGTATAATGTTAGAATGTGTAGCAGCATTGCTACCCATGCGTAAAAATTGAATTTTTCAAATATATATTATTTCATACGATGTAATGCTGCTTTAAACTAATTCACAATAAGAAACACAAACAATATCTGGCTCCTTAATAAAATATCATCAACGTATGGTCTGCTTGTTTGCAAAAACTACTTTCATTGCTACAACGAGCCTGAACCAATTCCTTCAATGGGGCCGATGCTAGGGAATAATTCTAAGCTACTGCGACACTTGATTAATCATCCACATAGTAAGCGGTTATTATATTGGAATAGAAGCTAGTGATAGTTTGTGATGTTTTGGCAATCTTAAATCTTGTGCATTCGGTTACAATAATTACATGTCTGCTATAGCGGTATAGCGGGCAGCTAACCAACTATATAATAATGATTTGTATATATACAGTTGCAGTGCCCACGTCTTATTGATCTTTTAGAAACTATTACATGAAAAGAATTCGTATGCTTCGGTATGCTTTGTTTAGTTTCTAAACTCTCTGTCATAGAATAACTGTCCATATAAGTATCCCCCATCTGACCCTAATAAAACTAACAGTCTTTCAGATGGGACATTAAACCGAGGTCTCGTGTCGATGCTTTACATCGTGCACGTAAAAGAACCAGAGGAGACTCTGGAATGGGTCTCTGTCTGTATCATTGCACTATCCTCCAAAATCTAAAATGAATAATCTCTTCAGGAGGTGTCGCTCATATATATATACATGTATAAATAAACGTAAAACACACACACAATTAGATTAGGGTAATCTTGGATCTACCTACCATTAGGGATGTAACAAAGTGTGTAATTTACGTTTAGTTATCGTCACTACCAGTTGCCCATATGAGCGACGCCTCCTGAGTCTCTGCTGGTTCTTTTACGTGCACGGTGTAAAACACAGATACGAGACATGGGTTTAATTTCCCATCTGAAAGACTGTTAATTATATTAGGTTCAGACGGGGGAACGAACAGGTCTGCGATCCCTGGATTACCAGTCCAATGTGTTACCACTAGACTACATATCCGTCCGTATTTAACAAAGTATAACTAGGCTGCATGTATGCCAAGCATGTTCTATTTATGTCATTTCCTGTCATATACGTAGCAGGTCGTTCCCCCAGCTTTGTTTTTTTAGTACCGGTATTAGAGCTTTTCGAAATCAAGGCGACATATTACGTATTACAACATATTAAAGAAGGAATTAAAATTAAACCATTCTTTTTATCTTTGAATTATCTCAATTATTATCAAATGGGAGAACACCACAATAAAACAACCAATTATCATGCGAAATAAGTTAACTGACAAGGGTGGGTTAATTCCTCATTAACTTGTTTCCTAGGTTATCACATAATAATGTCTGTAATATCTATGCTAATCATATTCGCTATGAACTGATCAAAGCGAAGTTAGATTTCATATTCCTATCCTGTGTGCAATAGTACATGCACAGTTTGCCTTTCAGTGTTTTATCATTGATTTAGAGCAGTTTTTAATATCCGATTAGCAGGGCTATTGCAGCTTTATCCCTAACATACTGGGATAAATGATTGTGTATAATGTTGTTCATCTCTTTTAACTCCATGTTGGAGTGACATTGTACCTTTTTGCTGTAACCTATACATGTAAATACTGTACGTAAATAACTACTACCACCACTACTACTACCACCACTACTACCACCACTACTACTACCACCATTACTGTAACATATACATGTAATGTTATTGTAAATACTGTACGTAAATAACTACTACCACCACCACCACCACCACTACTACTACCACCATTACTGTAACATATACATGAAATGTTATTGTAAATACTGTACGTAAATAACTACCACCACCACCACCACTACTACCACCATTACTAACATATACTGTAATGTATTGTAAATCTGTACTATAACTACCACCACCACCACCACCACCACTACTGTAACATATACATGTAATGTTATTGTACATACTGCACGTAAATAACTACTACCACCACCACCACCACCACCACCACCACCACCACCACCACCACCACCACCACCACTACTACTACTACTACCACCACCACCACCACCACTACTACTACCACCATTACTGTAACATATACATGTAATGTTATTGTAAATACTGTACGTAATAACTACCACCACCACCACCACCACCACCACCACACTATTGTAACATATACATGTAATGTTATTGTAAATACTGTACGTAAATAACTACTACCACCACCACCACCACCACTACTGTAACATATACATGTAATGTTATTGTAAATACTGTACGTAAATAACTACTACCACCATTACTACTACCACCATTACTGTAACCTATGCATGTAATGTTATCGTAAATACTGTACGTAAATAACTACTACCATCACTACTGTAACCTATGCATGTAAAGTTATCGTAAATACTGTACGTAAATAACTACTACCACCATTACTGTAATATATACAGGTAATGTTATTGTAAATACTGTACGTAAATAACTACTACCAACATTACTACTACCACCATTACTACTACCACCATTACTGTAACATATACATGTAATGTTATCGAAAATACTGTACGTAAATAACTACTACTACCACTACTGTAACATATACATGTAATGTTATAGTAAATACTGTACGTAAATAACTACTACCACCACCACCACCACCACCACTACTGTAACATATACATGTAATGTT